>JAZKJV010005956.1:0-91605 GCA_037367405.1 Ottelia alismoides | reverse complement strand
TATGTAACCACCAGTTGGTGCGATGTCCGACTGGCGGAGGCGTTGCAATTCCGCTTTGAATTCCGGATCCGTGAGAGTTTTCGCGGCGTCGCTCATGTCACTTCGGCAACTTGAATGGGGACGGTGTGGGCGTTGTGCTCGAGGCGGGTGGCTCTGGTGTCGGAATGGGTGGTGCGGGCAGCTTGAACGGCGACGGTACCGGACCATTCGGTTGAACCGAAACTGGTCGCGGTTGCGGCGCGACTTCTGGGTTCTTGGGTTCGGTTGGTTTCACGGCGAGAGCCGGCGGAACGACGCCGTTCGGCAATGTCGCAGGCGGTGTGAGTGCGGTTGGCGTGGGTGCGGCTGGAGTGAGTGCGGCTGATGGCGTGCTTGCGGGCACGGCATTCACAACTGTCGATGGAGCAGGGCGATCGTCGAAACCGAGCTTATCGGCGCCACCGCTACGGCTGATGGGCGTTATGACCACGGGCGATGTGACTTTGGGCTTTGCTTCCCAACCGTACTCGTTCAGTTCGAGCGACATGAGCGTCACGCCAATCGCCATCGAAACGACGGTCAGGACCAGCATTCCTTCGTATCCAGGTGTCGCCGGAGCGTTCGGTGGCCATGATGACCTTCCTCAAGTCTGATTTCCCGGTAACTGCTTCACCAGCCGAATGATCGATTGTCACTGTTGGAGGCGATACAAACGCGGCACTCAATCGGTCATACCGTTCGGCTTGTGAATCATGGTCCCTAATCACGCCGTAATCACGGTCCTTTTGCGTTCGGCAACGCGACTTTGTTCAGCCCAGCTTCTGCCAACTGAATCTGCGGATTGCTCGCTTTTGGCGTGCCTTTCTGTAGCGCATCGCCGTCGAGAAACATCAACACCGCCGCGCCAATTAACGCTAGCGTCGCGATTCCGAGCATCCCAACAAACGCATCGCTCTTCGGTTTATCGGCCTTCGCCGACGAGCCAGCGTTGAGATCATCGTCGTCATCGTCTGCCATCGTTTGTCCTCCAAGACTTCCACTCGACTGCCGATGCGAGTTAACGGATGGTGCTAATCACGCCAACAAGATCGCCCTGCTTCGGTCGGTCGTCGCCAGTTGGCTTCACCATCGTCGCAGGCGGAACAAATCGCCCCACGGCGCCCTGCGGATTCACGCGATCGATTTTCAGTTTGCCGAGGAACTTCGATTGCCCTTGCGCCGTGTTCTTCGCATCGCGCCAGATGTCCAAGACCGCGCCCGCTTGCAGTTTCGCATTCGAGCCGAGGCTAATTTCGACGAGATCGCCACTCGCGTCGACGACCGTGGCACGGAAGTCTGGGTCGGTTGGCGGAATCCGCGTTGCACCAAGTCGCCAGGGCCGCTACGATCGCGAGTCATTTGCTCATTAGCGGCGAGCAATCGGTTTTCGAGATCATCCGCTTTCCGTAATGCCGCGTCTCGTTCGATGCCGGCCTGTAGGGTTTCGTTTTGCGCTTTCTGCACGAGCAACACGTATTTGTTCAGCGTGTCATCGAGCCGTTTCGTCTCGGCGCGTTGCAGTTCGTTTTGCGATTCGAGGAGTTTCACGTTCGAGAGCGTGAGCTTCTGATCGTTCGCGACTGCGTCTTTCAACTGTGCGATGCGTTGATTCTCGGCGACGTATTTCGCGATTTGGTCGTTCGCAGCATTCAGTTGCCCTTCGAGTTCTCGCACGCGTGCCTGATTCTGCGCCACGACCGCGCTGAGCGCCGCAACTTGTTCGTCGGCGAGCTTTTTGTAGTTGTTCGCCTGATTGGCGGTTTCGGCCTGGATTTTCGTCAGCCGTTCGAGTTCCACCTTGTAGTTTGTGCGGGTCGCATACGCACTCGCCACCAGGAAGTTCCAGACCAGGCTGAGAATCAGCACGAAAAACACCATGATTTTGCCAAGGATCGTCATGTCCGTCGTCTCCGATTCGCCCAGGTGTTCGCGATCGTGGTTTATGGATTACTTGCCCGCGAGCCGTTCGCTCAGTTGCTTCCGACGTAGTTCCAGCGTGCGCAGTTGTTCTTCCCAGTTCACGATCTGATCCGACAACAGATCGCCTTCATCCGCGAGGTTATTGCGAATCGCTTTCATCTTGTAGATCTCGTCCTGCAAGCCCAGTTTCGTCTCCGGATCGTAAATCTCTTTGGACATCGCCGCGAGTTTCTTCGCTCCTGCGTCGATCTGGGCTAGCAAGTTTTGTTCGTCTTTTTGCAGGTTTGTCATCTGTCGCTGCAACACGCCGAAACCACGCAACGGCTGATTGCGCAGGTTCAAGAACTCCTTCGGTGGATTATCCGGCCAGCGGAAGGCATTGACGTTGATTAATCCTTGCGGATCGCGCGGCGGAACGCGGAACACGGCAGTGGGATTGTCTTGCTTTCGCACATCGTCAAGCAAGAGTCGCAAGACATATTCACGAAACGCGCGTTCCTGTTCTTTGGTGCGAAGATTATACGCCGAGTCGGCGTATTGCGCCTGCGTTGTGCGCGTCGCCTCATTCAGACGCTTCAACTCAGCTTCGAGTTGGGCGAACTGACCCAGGAACATTTTCCTCGCCGACCTTGCGATCGAAATACGTCGGTCGGTTCGCGAAGAGCGATAGCGCCCAGGCGAATAATCCCACGCTAATGAACACATTCGCGTAGACCAAAATTTGACCAAGCCGTGTCATGGGATTCTTACTCTCTACACGAGTCTGAATTCATCCAACCGCAGTCACGACCGTCGATCAATCTTTCTTGCGGAGGTCGTCTTCGAGCAAGCCGTTCGATCGCGTCATCTCGCCGACTTTCTTCTGCACCGCGAACAAGGCTTTTTCAATCTCCGCCTGTTTCGCCAACCGTGCGTTGACGTCTGCTGCGAACGCGGCGAGATCACTCTTCAAATCATTGAGTTGTGTCTGCCGTTTTTCAGTGGCGTTTTGTTGATCCGCGAGTTGGCCCTTCAAACTTTCCACGACTCGTTCTTGCTGTGTCACCAGCTGATCCATCTCGAACGCATACTTTTTCAGCAACTCATACTGGCTCTCGTAAGCAGCCTGATCGAGTTCGATGCCACGCTCGGTCGAGCGATACATGCCGTCGAGTCGCGAGACCTGTTCGGTCAACACCGAGAGGTAAGTCTTCAGACCGGCGATCAACGCAACACGTTTTTGATACGCAGGAGACGGATCGACGAGCATGAGCAATCGCGTGCAACGACGGCGACGATCGAGTTCATCGCTGCACGCCGCCGGACCGCCGATCGCGAGTGCGGCAGTCAGTTGGGCCTTCAGGCCTGCGTCTTTCGGTGCGGCGGCGATTTTCGCCTTCAAGTCCGCAATCGTCTTCTGCTCGTCGTCCCAAACCGTCGCATTCGGCGGACTGGTCGCGGCGAGGAACTTGCGATCGAGCCGTTCATCGCCTCATCCGCAGCGGCTTTCATCGCAGTTGCCGGCGAGAGCGCGAGCCTTCGCAACACCTGACGCTCTTCGAACGTATCGGCGAGTTCCATCAGGAGCTTGGGCATGAACTGGCCACGAGCATCATTGACGCCACACAGAAACGCAACCTTGCCCGCGTCGCCATTTTCCTTGCCAGCCTGCGTTTTGATATTTTCGTAGACCGCTTTGATTTCCGCGGCGGCGAGCGAGAGCGGCACGCCATCGCCGCCGAACGACCCCTTTTGCGCGTCGGCAAAGAGTCCTTCGAGAATCTTCTTGTCGACCGGCTTGACCGAGTGCGTATCGCCTGGGCCGTAGACATCGAGCAATTGCACACTCGACGAATCGCCCCTTCAGATCATCCGTCGGCAAGCCGTCCTTCACGATTTGGTAGCGAAGGATGGACGTATTGAGGCTCTGTCGCTCGCCATAGTTTTGCGACGTGAGGTACACAACGCCGATCGCGAGGATCAGGTTGAGGAACAGTAAAATTTTGCCCAACAACGACATTGGGTGCAGCTCCGGCACAAGTGGTCGCTGGGAATGTAGACCCGCGACGGGTCGGTAACTTCCGCTATTTGCTGATTGGTGCCGGAACCCTGCGAACTTGACAAGGAATTTGACCGCTCAAGCTACGAGAGTTCAGCAGGGTCGGTAGGCGCTACCGGAAAGGTTGGCCTGACCGATTCGGCAAACACCGGCGATAGTATCGGTTAACGGCTACAACACGCCTCTTCGACCCTCGTTGGCTCTCGATCGGAAATTTTTTCGAGACGAATTTCATCATCTGTCGTGGAATCTTGCACGACGAATGACATCGAACGCCACAATTTGAAGTGTGAAGACGGCGCGAACACGATTCAGGACCAGTCGTTGTTGCTTTTCGGCGTTCCATCGTCACCGACTACCCGACAAAACCCCTGAACCGCTCGCCGTGTGCAACGGATCCACCGTACCCCTCGGAATCATCCCCATGCGTCTGACACTCCGCACCCTACTTGCCTACCTCGACGATTACCCTACCGCCGGACGAAGCGAAACTCATCGGCCAGAAAGTTGCCGATAGCAACACCGCCCAAGAACTCATCGACAAAATCAAAAGCGTCACGCGCCGCCGCCGCCTCTCGACGCCGCCAACCACGGGCGAAACTGCGGCCGAATGCGAATATGGTCGCAGAATACCTCAGCGACGCCCTCAACGCCGACGATACTGCCGAGTTCGAGCAACTCTGGCCTCGACTCGGAGTGTCAACCTCGCCGGAAGTCGCCCTCGTGCCACCAGATTCTCACGCTCCTCCTCAGCGAGCCCGCACGCGTGCCGCCGACTGCTCGCCAGCGCATGTATCGACTCGTCACGGGTCCGGAGTCGTTGCCGAATCGTAAGCCTGGTAACACTATTCCCATCGGCGGGATCATGCCGTCGATGAGAACGCGACGATCGCCGACGCCGCCGCGAATTCTCCGAGCCTCATGGGCTTGCCCGCATTCGGCCGGGCCCCCACTCGTAGCACGATCGCCGGAAAAATTCTCCTCGGCGCTGCGTTACTTCTGGGATTCTTCGCCACGGTCTATTTCTTCTCGCCGAACGTGACACCACCAGAAACCGGCCCACTCCGTGAACTCGCCGCCGTTGCCCCCAAAGCGCCGATGCCCGAACCGGCTCCGCCCGTTGAACCGCAACCGGCGCCGATGTCCAAGCCCAAAACCGACCCCCCCACCCCCACGCCGACCACTCCGCCGATGGGCGACGACGCTAAACCGGCCGACAACGGCCCCCCAGGCCGAAATCGGATCGCATCACGATTGGCAAAGTCGACAATCCGGATCGTATCCTCTTAACCGAACGTGCTGGCAATGGCTCCGTGTGATGCCCGCCGAACCCAACATTTTCAGCGCCGAACGGCTCATCGCTCTGCCTGGCTACAAGGTGAACGTCACACTCGCGTCCGGTCCGCGTGTCGAATTGTGGGGGAATCTGCCGGATCAAATGCCCATTGGCATTCTGGAATCATCGCTCACGTTTCATCTACCGAACGATGGGTTTAGCGCCGATCTCACGCTCCATGCAGGCCGCATCTATTTGGATGCGAAACAACCGAATACCAAGATTCGCGTGCGCGGGACCGAAAGGGGTGTGGGATTTAACGCTGATCGACAACACAACCGATCTCGTGATCGAACTCACGACATCGCTTCCGCGTGGATTGTTGGCGAACGTTGACGCGACAGAACAAGCGATCGTGGGCGTGGGGGTTGCAGTGCTGAAAGGCTCGGCGAAAATGTCATCCGGTACGCGCGAGATCACTCTTGGCATGAACGATTCGCTCTACTGGTCGAGTAAGTCGGGCTTGCAAGGTCCAAAAAAGCTCGCGAATACACCGCCGTTCCGCGATTCGGCGTATTTCAGTAAGTTCCCGATTTCGCTGAACGAAGTCACGGCGAAAGCCGTGCAAACGACGCTCAACGAGTTGAGCAGTGCGTTCCAGACGCCGGATTCACTCATGGTGCGGCTCGCGGAACTGCGTGCGGAGAAGGGTGCCGTCGCCGGACGAAACCCGTGCGGAGTTGGTGAAGACGCTCATCATGAAGCCGCGAGTGGCGGTTCTCACCTACGCTGCAGCCGGAAGCATCGGCGATCTGATTGAGGCGCTGTACGATCCGCGTCATGAAGTTCGGGTTGCGGGTGTGTATGGGATTGCTCGAAGCGTTGCCGCTTCAGATCGGCGGTCCGGCGGAATTTGCGAAGATTCTGCAGGAAAAGTATCGCGAGAGCGAGGCGAATGCTCAACTCGCGCTTGGCTTACTTCGAGGACTGACCGAAGACGAGCGTCGCGATGCGAAAGCACTCGATACAGTTGTCGAACAACTTGCATCGTCGTCGGTCGCCGTGCGAGAACTGGCGCATTGGGTTCTACTCAACGATGTCGATCCGGAAGCGCGGAGCGTGAAGCTGTTGTCGACATTCGATGCAACTGGCACAGCGGATAGTCGAGATGGTGTGACGAAAGCGTGGAAGCGACGAGTTGATGAATTGAAGAAGAAATTCGGCGAGATGAAGTAGTGTGAAAAAGCAGAGGTCGAGAGTGCTGAACCGGAGACTGTCGCCCACTCAGTTACCGATCCAAATCAACTCTCGACCTCTGTGTAATACAGTATCCTGATTCCGACTAGTATGCAAGTCGATTGAGTGTAATTTGCCGGATTTTCTGGGTTATTCTGCCGGCGCAGATTTCAGTCGTGATCCGACTTGGCGGCCGAAGTCGGTTCGCTGAATCCCAGCAGATCCACGAGCGATCAGCTGGGATCAGCTGTGATCAATAGTGCGGCGGCAAGGTCGCAGAGCGTTTCCACGCGGCGGTCCAGAGATCGAGCGTGAACTGCGCGCCCGCACGGCATCGCTCCATAATAAACTGACGACTCGCGTCGGTCGGTGTCTCGAACCCCTTCGCCAAATCGAAATCGTAACAGCGATCGATGTGCGTGTATGATTCGGCGAGGACCGTCTGGATATGTTTCCACACGTCGCCAATGTCTTGTGCTTTCAGTCCGCGGCTAATCTCTTCGGCGGCGAAGCCGAACTTCTCCGGAAACGCATCGATCTTGGCGTGTATGCCACGTTGTTTCTTCGCTGTCTCGCCAGGCACAACGCGGCCGTCGAAGTGGATCGTGGTGTGCAACGGCATGGACGGGTCCCTCGTGAAGTGGGCAAGATTTCCGCCGTAAACGAGGCACTTCATGCGAATCGATTCGTTGTCGGGTTCTTGGCGATAATCGTAAAACGCGCACGCTAGTTTCTCGTAGCCCTCCATGATGGCGTAGGGCAGCAGGCCGACTTTGTTCGGCTCCTTTTTCAGTTCGCGCATCAGGTCCATGCCCTTGAAGCGACTATCCGAGGGAAGCGGTTTGCCGTTGAGGTCTTCAAGATCGAGGTAATGGTCCGCCTCGATACTCGCACGAAGCGTTTTGCATTCGCGATTCTTCCACCGATCCGGATCACCCGCGAAATGGGCGAGGTGTTTGCCACCGTTGCGGAAGAATCCTGGGATGTCGTCGGGCAATCGGCTCGCGGCGGCGGCGGTGATGCTCTCATGCCCCTTGACCCACCACGCCGGCGCGACACCGACCGCGACGAGCAAAACCGCCCCCACCACCAACCCACATCGAGCCACCACGCGACGGTGCATGTGCGAACCTCCCCTTGGATGGAGCCGTTGTATCGGCGACGGAGGCCGTGGTGGCCACTTTTTGCCGCGGACTCGATCCTTTTTGGCCGACAGTGAACGCTGAGAGCCTGTCTGGTACTCGGTTTTTGATATCAACAGGTGTTGGTAGGATTGCGAAATGTCGGCAAATCGATTCCTATCCTGCTTGAGGTGGAATCGGCCAGATATCGGATCAATGTTGTACCGTGAAAAAAATCGCGGACGATATCATCGCGGAAGAAATCATTTCGGAAGAAATCAGCCTGAGTAGCCACGAAGCCGATGTGAATTAGCTAGTCCGGTCACTCACTCGGTTTCGAGGTGGTTGTGTCGATGGGCTTCGCGACACGCACGCCGTACTCGGCGTGTTTCGACTGCCACGCCTTCAGTTGCTCCGTTCGGCCCCATTCACGGTAGAGGTTCGTCACTCGATCGTAAGCCAGGGTAATCTCCGTTTGGGCACGCGGTCCGATCTCGGTTCGGCGCGAATGGAGTTCACGCAGGCTTTCCAACGCCAGCGGCTCTGCTTCCTCGAATCGCTTCAAGTCGATCAAGACCCGCGACAATCGCGATTTGGTTTGCTGAACCAGCCACCCATGCGGTTCGCTCGCCTCACGCTGCGTGATGACCATCCGATACAACTGCTCGGCTTGCACGTAGGCCTGGGCATACACATAGATCATCGCGAAGTCTTCAATCTGATCCGCGATCGAGGCATACTCAGGCGCTTTCTGGCGCAAAACCTGATCGCGGAACTCGTTGGCGAGTTTGGCCCCTTCGGCTTTGATGGTTGGATCGGCTTGCAGGGCGAGAACCCTCGCCGACCACAACGCGACCTTGACTGCATACAAGGACTCCGGCCCGAGTGCGCCGCGAATCCGTGGTGCGTAGGTCCGAATCAACCGGACCGCGTCGGTCGTTCGTTGACAGCGTGCGTAACTCTGGGCGAGCGAACTCTCCGTGAGCAACGTTTTCGGCGATAACGGACCGTACAGCCGATGATACGGCTCCACCAATAGTTCGAGATGTTGGGCCGCGAGTGGATACTCACCCAAGACTTTGGCACAGCGGGCCAATTCGGCACGAGTGGTCATCGTGGTGCTGTGCGAGGAGCCATACTCATGGGTCGACCATTCGACCGCCTCCTGCAGATGCTTCAAACTGGCTTTATCGCCGGAACGTCGCGGCGACCCCACACAATTGGATTACGCACCAAATCCGCGTCTCGGGATCGAGACTTTCCACGGTTTTCAATCGTTCGATGGCGGTCGCCAAATCCGCAAGAAGTTGTGGATCGCCTTCGACCGCAACCGCCTGCCGGCGCCGTGCGATCGCATTAATCTGGTCGGTGAGGTTCTGGTATTGTCGCGTTTGTCGTTCAGCGGCTTCGCGCGAGGCTTTGGATTCCTCGAGCGACCGCGCGAGTTGGGCTTTCGCGTCGAGGCTTTCTTGCATCGCAATCTGGAGGTCGGCCATGCGTTCCGTTGCGATCCGCTCGGCGCGATGGGCTTGGACTAGCCCAATGGTCGACCCAACCAACCCTAGCACGATCATGATCGACGCGATTAGAGCGATCAAGCTGAAGAGGGGGTTGCGGCGCACCAGCCACTGGAAGCGTTCAAACGTGGTGATGGACCGTGCGTGGATCGGCTCACCGTTGATGACACGTTTCAGATCTGCCGCCAGAACTTCGGCCGAGCCATACCGCATCTCGCGATCACGTTCGAGCGCTTTCATCACAACGCGGCCAAGATCGCCATTCAACACGCGAACCAAATCCACGGGCGTGATGCGACGATTCTGGAAGATACTGGGGTCCGCACCGACGACGCGGTCGGCGGGTTGCTCGGTCGGCGTGGTGCGAATCCGGCGAATCACATCAAGACTCGACTCGGTCGGATCCCAGTCCCCTGCGGGCGGCGAACCGGTCAGCAATTCATACAGAATCGCTCCCATGGAATACACATCGACGCGAATATCGATCGCGTCGGACCAGCCTTCCATTTGTTCCGGCGCCATGTACAGCGGCGTACCAAGGATCATACCGGCCATCGTCCGATCGGCCGCCGAGTCGTCCTGGAGTTTCGCGAGGCCGAAATCGATGATCTTCGAAAAATGCGGTGGCTTCGTAGTGACCAGGATGTTTGCGGGTTTCAAATCGCGGTGGATGATGCCTTTCTGATGAGCGTGGCGAATCCCATCACAGATTTGCAGCATGAGTTTGATGCGATTGCGAATCGAGAGTTGATTCTCGTCGGCAAAACAGCTCAACGTGCGACCTTCAACGTACTCCATCACGAGATACGCGCGACCGTCTTCGGCATAGCCGGAGCCGAGCAGTTTGGCGATGTGGAGATGGTTGAGCCGACTGAGGGCTTCCCATTCGGTTAACGAACGGTCTTTCTCGGCGGTTTTCAATTGCCGTTCGAGAAACTTGATCGCGACGACTTTGCCGTCGGCCGACTCTGCGCGAAACACCTGCCCCATGGAACCACGACCGAGCAATTCCTTAATCTCATACTCAGCCACACGCAGAGTCGGCTGCGGTATCGCCGAATGTGCGAGGACCAGAGTGGGCGCATCGATGGTGGTAACAGCGTTCATGCCTATTCGCAAGCCTTCATCCACAATCACAACACTGAAGTGTATTTTGTTCACATCAAACATGTGGACATATGACTGGCGATTTATCGAAATCTTCCGTGGAAACCCCCTCTACTCTCAATTCCGGATGTGAAAGTTCATACAGATGTGGCAAGATATCCGGTTCGCAATTGCAAGTGCGGATCAAGCTGCGATGATACATTTCAAGGGAGAGCAGGAATTGGGGTGAGAATGATTGGTTCTAGCGTGGCAATGACCGCCGTGCGGCGCGCGTGCGAGCAAGTGTCCAACACCGACGCCACGGTCTTGATCTTGGGTGAAACCGGAACCGGCAAGGAGTTGGTGGCACGCGCGATTCACACCGCGAGCCGTCGCCGAGCGTGCGCATTCGTACCTGTCAGTGGCGTGGCGTTAGCACCAGGGTTGCTCACGAGCGAACTGTTCGGACATGAAGCCGGCGCATTCACAGGCGCAGTCAAGCGCCGCATCGGCCGCTTCGAGCAAGCCCACGGCGGTACGCTCTTCCTCGACGAGGTTGGCGAACTACCCGCCGACGCTCAGGCGTTGTTATTGCGTGTGTTACAGGAACGTGTGATCGAGCGTGTTGGCGGCGAGTCGGTTGCGGTCGACATCCGCCTCCTCGCCGCGACGCACCGCGAGTTGGCCGCCGAGGTGCGGCTGGGGCGGTTTCGTGCCGATCTGTTCTATCGCTTGAACGTCTTCCCCATCACGTTACCACCGCTGCGTGAACGGCTCGACGACCTTCCCCAACTCGTCGATCATTTCGCGCGATTGTTTTCGCAACGCCACGACCGTTCGGTCACACGCGTCGCACCCACGACGCTGCGGCAAATGAGCGCGTATCACTGGCCGGGCAACATTCGTGAACTGCAGAATCTGGTCGAGCGTGCGGTGATTCTGAGCGAGGGTGCGGATCTCGCATTCGATACCAGTTGGTAGAGCGGCGCGTCGACGACGGAAACGGCCGAGACGTGGGCGGCCCAGGAGCGGTCGCGCATCCTCGACACACTCCGTGCGACCGACGGGCGCGTGTACGGCCCTGGCGGCGCCGCCCATCGACTCGGCCTCAAGCCAACCACGTTGTACGGCAAAATGCGTAAACACGCGATCGCGAAAACGAACGGTGAATGGGTGTGACCACAGTTGGTCATCTGACCAAATCTCGTCGCGCAGCTCTGACGATTTGTCGAGTAATCCAAGCGATTCTCGATTGGTATCGCGTGTGCAAGGTATCTCATCATCACTTGTGAAAGGGATGGTGGATGATGGCCCATGTTGTGACCGCACCCTGCGTGGGGTGCCGCTACACGGATTGCGTCGTGGTGTGTCCGGTCGATTGCTTCTACGGCGACGACCAGCAACTCTACATCGATGCGGATGATTGTCTGGATTGCCAGGCGTGTCAGCCGGAATGTCCGGTCAACGCAATCTTCATGGATGCGGACGTGCCGAGCCAATGGCGATACTTTGTGCAACTGAACATCGATCGTGTGCGTGAACTCAAGCCACAGGGCGCTCGCGTCACGGAAAAGCAAACTCACACGTGAGGCGGATACAACACGTGAGCCTCCGCGACCCCAGGCAGACGTAGCGTGAGACCGTGCGGATCGTTGACCGTCACCACGCCACCTGGCCGACCGGCGGCGTGGGCGTCGAGAATCGCTTCGAGTGCTTGTACGATCGCGACGCAATTCCGCTCGGCGGACAGATCGTTGTACGTCAACTCTCGCATCTGCTGAAGCCGTTCGTTACGGGCGCCTGGACCGAATTCGACGTACGCGACTTCTTCGAAGAATCGCCGAATCACCTCGATACCATAGCCACGTTGACTGCGGTCTCCCCACGGCTCGACGAACGTGCCGTTGTAATGGTAATTCGGCGTGTTTTTCAGTTCGTTCGGCGTGCGGCCTTCAATCGCCATCTCAACGCCACGCTTGCGCTGATGCGCCAACCAGATGCCGTTGTCGAAGCGAAACTGCACTTCTTGATCGACGTAGCCAGGGAAGTTGTCAGGCGTCACCCAACTCGTGTGGATATCGAAGGTCGACTCGCGCCCGCCGGCGTCGGCGTAGGTGACTTGGAGTTGGGTTGAATCCCATGTGTTGCCCTGTGGCGACGCGACCAGCCCACGCTGACCATTCGCGGTGATGCGTTTGAGCGCCAGTCCTTGACAGAGTGAAAAGTCGATGAGCTTCGTGTAATGGCACGCGACATAGGTACCAGGGTTGCGTCCGGTCAGCCATTCGGCGAACTGGCCCATCGCGATCGACTTCGGCTCTAACAGCGAACAGTATCCACTATTGACGTGCTTGAGATTCCCTTCGAGGACATGCGTGCGCAGTTTCTTGTGATCCGGATCAAGCAATTTGTGATACACGACTTTCGCCAAGACATTGTGCTTGATCGCGAGTGCTTGGAGTTCATCCAGTTCCGCGAGCGAGAGAACGGAGGGTTTCTCGATGAGAACGTGTTTGCCCGCAAGCAGGGCCGCTTTCGCGGGCGCGAAATGGCGATCGTCGGGCGTGGCAACGCAGACGACGTTGACATCGGCCGCGGCGAGTTGCTCGACGGCGTCCGCGCCCGTGAAACTCGTGAACGCGGTTGGTGCGTGGGAGCGATACTTTTCCGCACGTGTGCCGGTCCGCGTCGCGACGGCGGTGAGCGCGACGTCGACGAGACCGAAGTCACGGCGAAAGAGTCCTTCGCGATGGGCGGTTTCGAAGAACGGGCGATAGGTTTCGTCGAAAATCATTCCCAGGCCGACCATGCCGGCTCGGAGGTGGCCCGAGTGAAGTGTGTGTGTGTCCATGAGTGAGTTGTAGTTGTTGCGTCAAGGACTTCTCGACGAGTCGTGCAGAAGTTCTATTCGAGCAGTGGAATCGGTGTGCGATTCCGGCGACGATAGGGTACTTGCCAAGTGAGGTCGCGGCCGTAGAACAATCGGACGTTGGGGCGGTTAACTCAGCGGTAGAGTGCGTTCTTCACACGGACGAAGTCACAGGTTCAAATCCTGTACCGCCCATTTGTACACCATGACAAGCCACGTCAGTATACGCCAGTCCATGACAGACATCTCGATTCTCGACGTGATTCACAATGCTTGGCATGTATTGGCGTTCAGTGTCGGTTTCTGACTGCACCGCTTTTTGCACCTCGTCTGCACCGCTTTTTGCATCGCTCTGGAGAGCCTTCGTGAAGTCGCTGTCCGTGACTTGGAGATAGTGCCGAAGAGCAATCGCAGGCGTGTTGCCGAGCCACGATGTCACGACGTGGATGGGGTGTTCACGCATCAGGTCCGTTTCACAACTGGCTCTCAGGTTGTGAAAGAGCTTCGGCCAGGGCGTCAGGCTCGCTCGACGGATGATCCGGAGGAACTGTGTGCGAAGGTTGGCATTCATCCATCCGGACGGGCCTTGCGATGCTTTTCGATACCCATCGCCGGTAGTGCCCCCTACGACGTACACTTCGCCTTCATGCGCCAACTCGAAGGCTTCTTCGAGGATTGGTCGGAGTCGCGGAAAGATCGGCGTGATACGCTGTTCGCGTCCAGGGTGGTGTTCTGTCTTCGGCGACTCCACTACCATCCGACCGTTCACGAAGTTCACGTCCGACCACTTGAGGGATAGCACCTCGCTCGGCGTTCGTAGTCCGGCGAATCGTGCCAGTCCGATGATGGTTCTCCAGGTCGGATTCGCTACCGCCAAGAGCCGTTCAGTGTCTTCGAGTGAAAGGTAGTATTGCCGCTCTTTTGGTGTGGCGGACGCAATCGACACATCCGCGAAGGGGTTCGTCGGAATCAACTTGATCTTCCGTGCGTGGTCGAGGAACTGCTTCACGACGTTGAGGCGACGTGCGGCGGTTGCGGCCGCGAGTTTCGGCTCTCGTGTGAGGTAGTGTTGACGGAACGCATGGGCATCGGCCTCGGTGATGTCACGCATGGGCTTGCCCACGCCGAAGTAGTTCTTCAAGTCATTGGCCACGGTGTGCATGTGCGTGACGGTCGAACCCTTCGCATCCGCTCGGCGTGCATCAAGGTAATCGTCGAGGAACTTGCCTAGCGCCTGCGAACGTCGCTCAGCCATCAGCCCCACGGCCGCCAGCTTCGCCGCAAGATCATCGCCGATTCCTGCCAACCATGCCGCCGTATCGCTGTCGAGTGGCGTCTTGGTGATCGTGGCCGCATTCAAAGTCTCGACACGTACCTTGACCGACTCCGCCAGTTTCTTCGGCACGGCACCAAGACGGATCGACCGCCGCTTCTTGTCGGCGCCGATGAACTGAATCGTCCGATTGCCGTTGGCGTCCGTGGCGATGCTGGCCATGAGTGGAACTCGTGAAGGGTTGGGGGACAGAGTGCGCCGAGGGCGTGGGAGCGTCAACAGGTAGCGTGTGGAGCGGACGGTTTGTTCGCCTCGGCGTGTCGCGATTCGATCCAGGCGAGGACCGCGGCTTTACTCCATCGCCGAGTCCGGCCGGCCATCGTGAAGCCTTGGGGGAACTCGCCGAGCGCGATCATGCGTTCCACGGTGCGACTACTCACGGTGAGCAGTTCCGCGACTTGCCGAACATCGATCGCGGCCGGCTCGAGGGGCGTGGGCGGAATGCAGGAATCGGACTTCATGGGGATCCTTTCGAGTGAGTTTAGGAAGTCTTGCGAGTCGTTTCCGGTCGGGAAATCTGTAGGCCGTTTCGTTTCGAGGCCTCTGGCTTCGCATTAGAGCGCCGATCAGGTCTGTACCCTTCGAGCGTCGGGTGAAGGGTTACTTCGTCGATTACCAGCGCGCTGGTGCGTTCTCAAAGGGTGTTAGGACGACCGCACGGGTTTACCTGCGTGCAGGTGGGTTCTCGAAGCGAGTGCAACAGCGGCGATATTTGAGCGGCACCGTGCCGCGTTTGCCGTTGCGATTTTTGCCGACGATCACGTCGACGTCCTGGAGGGCTTCGTGTTCTTCGAACGGCTTTGGATGCAAGAGCAAAATCACGTCGGCCGCTTGTTCTAGCGAACCCGATTCGCGCAGGTCGCTGCATCGCGGCGTGTCGTCGGATCGGCCTTCGACCTGCCGATTGAGTTGAGCGGCCGCGATGACCGGGATGCCCGTTGTGCGGGCGAGTCGCTTGAGTTGCTTTGCGATGCGGCCGAGTTGCTCGTGTCGTGGTTGGCGTCCGTCGTCTGGTTCAATCTCCTGTACGTAGTCGATCAGAATCATGCCGACGTTGTGCTTCCGCACCGCTCGGCGTGTCACGCTAGCAATTTGGTTCACGGTGCGGCCCGTACGATCATCGACCCACACCATGCCACGCCGCATGGTCTCGACGGCCATGAGTCGCTGGGTCTCGTCGTCAGTGAGCCGGTCGACGCCTACGATGCGATCGAGCGGTACGCCCGACAGCACACTCAGGACACGATCACCGATCTCACCGCTCGCCATCTCTAGCGAAAAAATCAGACTGCGAATGTTGGCTTGTGCCGCTGACGTTGCGAAACCAGCGAGCATTGAGGTTTTGCCCACGCTGGGTCGTGCGGCGACGATGACCAACTCGCCGGACTTGAACCCTCCGCCGAGAAGCGAGTCGAGGTGAGGAAAGCCTGTGCGATGCCCCGCGAACTCGCTGTCCGGATTTTCGCGCCGCTCGTCGACGCGGCGAAGCGAGTCGCTGACGAGCCGTCGCAAGTCCGTCGGGCCGCCATCGGCTTCGTCGCCAGCCGTAGCTAGCTCAAACAGTTTCGCCTCGGCATCCGCGATGAGCGATTCCAGCGGCTCGGTCGTGTTGCGTGCACGGTTGAGCAAATCCGTTGCGATGGCACACACTTGCCGGACCCCCGCGGCGTTGTGAACACGGGCGGCATGGTACTCGACGCCGGATCCCGCACCAACGCCCGTTACCAGTTCCGCTAACACCTCGGCGGGCGATTCACCCAACTCCGCCGCCTTGCCGGTCCGCCGCAACTCGCTGAACACCTTCGCGGCGTCGGGCGCGAGGTTTTGCTCCGCCAGTGCAATCGCAGTCTGCACCACAAGCCGGGCCGTGTGGTCAGCGAAGTCGCCGAGGCTCACGGCGTCGCAAATCGCGTCGAGCGTATCGCCGCCGAGCATCGCTGCGCCAGCGAGGAATCGCTCGTCAGCGATCGTGCTTTCGATCGAGTTACAGTCGCGACTCACTTTCGTTTCTCCTGTGATGCGAAGAGTTCGGCGAGGGGCGGTCCGCCAACAGACGGCCCGTCGAAACTCGTCGAGGGTTTGGGTTTGGTCGATGGTGTGTCCACAAGCCAGCGTGCAAACTGTGCTCGGAGGTGTCCGAGTGGATGACGAGCGTCCGCGTAAAACGGGTCTGCGTCGGCGAGGTAGCGATCGACGATCGCCGCGAATCGATCGAGGTTGCCGTCGACTTGCGAGAGCATCCACTTCACGGCGGTTCCGTCTTTGCCGCCTGCGAACGGATACTTGACGCCGTACTTCGCCGCCCATCGGTCGCAAAAGATCGCGATCGCCTGCGAGTGTGGATGAGTTGCGGCTTTCGCCTCGCCAGACGGTTTCGGTTTTGCGGTTTTCGGTTTCGTTGGTTTCGTCGCGGCGTCGCCCGTCGTCGAAGACGACGGAACACAGGGCAAGGGAGAGGAAGAGGGTAAGGGTAGAAGGTGGTTCGGATACTCACCGCTTACTCCGTCACATTCTCCCCGGATACTCACCGCTTGCTCCGTCAGATACTCACCGCTTACTCCGTCAACTTGACGGAGTATTTCTTCGCCCTCATCCAGCGGGCCATCCGGTTTTTCCGCTTCTGAGGGTGGGATCATGACCCAATACTGAGCCGCACGACGCTTCGCACCAGGGATGTGGTGGAGCCAACCCGCCTCGATCGCTTTCGCCCTGGCCCGTTCCATCGAAGAGATGCTGAGTCCGATTTGGTCGGCGAGATTGCCCGCGAAAAACGAGACCGGACCCGAGTATCGACGAGCGTCCTCGCAATGGACGATCGCGATCAGGAGCAACGTGGCATCCGGACCGATCTGCGCGCCAACACACGAACGAAACAGCAGGCGTGTGAACTTGTGTGCGAAATACGGCGGCCGTTCAGGGTAAGCCTCGTTGCTCATCCCGCACCCACCCTTCCGCCAATGCGGTCGATGATGCCAGGACAGAGGTTTTCGGCTCTAGCGATCGCGTCGTACGCATCAGCGATGTGCACCAATGCCAGCGCTTCACGAACGCGAAGTTTCGCCTCTTCGCCAACGTCGCCCTCCGGCCCGACGTTGGACTTCAATTTCGTTTCGACGTCTTTCGCCCGCAAATGAGCTTGCGAGCGAACAGGCAGGGTGATTGTCGCCGTGTCGCGGATGTTGCGGTGCATCTGATGTTCCTCCAAGTACGTGAGAGGGCCGAGGCCGAAGCGTCGACCCAGTGAGCGGAAGTAAGTCAGCGAGGGGTACTAGTCCGGCAGTCTAGCGTGTGGCGGATTGGCGAACAGCACACCTTGCTCACACTTGCCCGCGGGTTTGGCCTTGGGCGCGGCGACTGGCGGTTCCGGCTCCGGCTCTGGCTCGTCGACCATTGCTTGAAGTTGTGCGCGATGTGCGCGGATTACGTCGTCACTGACGCAGGCCTGCCATCGAGAGACGGGCGTGCTATTGCGCGAAATGCGGCGAGATTTTTCGTAGCCGATTGGTTTGATCACGCCATCGTGCGCGAGACCCTTGGGGACCGAACCGAGCCACTTGCCACCATCGGGGTAAACCTCGCGAAGATCATCGACGACATCGTCGGTCGTCGCGATGCGCTGCGGGTGTCGGAGTATCGCGTCGAGGAACCGGACTCGGGCCGCGGCGATGTGTTTTTCCCGCCGCCGCGCCGCTCGGGCCATGCCGGCCTGTTTGCGGGCCTCGGCGGCAGTCGTAGAATTTACTTGCGGGTCGGGGCATGGCGATGCCGAATCACTCATGTGTGTGCCTCGTTGAATGCGGTGGAGTTAGCGTGGGCTGAGCGTTACGACCGCTCAGCCCACCGCGTTTTGGGGTGCGGATTACGCAGCGGCAATGATGCCCGAAGCGAGTAAGCTGGTTGCACTCGACCGAAGAATTAAGGTCCGACCGTTCACCTTTGTCGCGATCAGTTTCTTTTCCTTCATCAGCGCGTAAATCGTCGTGCGTGAGACGCCCAAAAAACCACATGCTTCCGGAATGGGCATTGCACCTTCTTTGCATAAACCGCGCAGGTCATTGACGCAGGCACTTTCCATCGCGCAACCTCCAGAAGGAATTCAATTGTCCGCACTTGTCCGGCGGTATACCAAAGGATAAACTCCGTCATGGTAACCAGCAAGTAAACCATTTAATTTTCGGGTTACATCTGGTCACTATTGAGGATGCGATATGCAAGTCTGGAGGCTTGTTCTCGAAGCCGATCGTAAGTACGACCTAACACTCGAAGCGAAGGCTATGGATTGGTTCCAACTCGTTGGAGGCAAACTGATTCTCGAATCGACCGGGAAAAAAGCTGGCCTGCCATCAGTTGCCGGATTGCCGCACACCGTTTTTGCCATGCTTTTCAATAAACCCAGCGTCGACGAGTTTGTGGTGTGGGCAGAATGCGTTCAGGCGGCTCGGAGCGTGTCGAAGAGATTGAAGAAATTCGTGGGAAGAACAGGAGCGATCGCAACCCATCGGGCCGATGCGATAATGGTAGAGCACGTCAGCAAGTTGAAGCCAGAAATCGTTTCAGACGGCCCGATTAGCGAGGGGACTTTTATCGTCACGTACACCCATGATCCAGGCGACAATGTCGAAGTTGTTCGTGGATTCGGTGCATTGGCTTCCCTGTTCTGGCAAGACGTTTTCGGATCGATGATTTTCGACACACTAACTGGTCATTGTGCCGAGTGTGGCGTGTCGCTTGGCTTCTCCAAAAAGACGAAGAAACCACGACGTGGCGACTTTTGCAAGAAATGCTTGGATAAGATTCGCTGGAAGGAATTGCCAATCGAAGAACGGAGGACACTGAATCGCGAAAAGCTACGCCGATGGCGTACTAAGCGAAAAGCACAGTCAACAAGCACAATACCAGCATCAGACGGCGAATAAACGAGCATAAAGTTTAACGCAAGGCGCGTAGGTCCGCACGGTCCGCGGCTCATCGCGTCGCCGTTACACTTGTGGCGACTTGTCCGGCAGCGTGAGCTTCTTCGCCGCACTTCGCAACATCAACTTCGTGCAACTCACGGACCGACCCAGGCCGACGGCAACGCGATCGGGCGAGAGGCCATCCAGCACAACGGTTGCCACGGCGTCGCGACTCATCGGCGCGAGGCGTTGCAAGGCGGGTTCGATCAACGCACGGCGGATCGCGGCGTGAAGTTCGGCGAACAGCGGGCAATCAGTGTCACGCTCATCTGCCCACGGTGAGCCGACGTCGCAGACTGAATCGCTCGCGTCGCAGATCGTTGCGTCCATCGCCTCCTCGAAGGGAAGCCGCGCCCCAACCCCTGAACGCTTTCGATCGCTTAGATAGCGACGACACAGCATCCTCGCGACGTTGCCGGCCCATGTTTTCCACGCCGATTTCGATTCGTCATAACGCGGCAAGGATCGCCAGAACGCGAGGCGAAACTCTTGCAGAATGTCCTCACGATCCGCTCGAGGAATGGATTTCGACACGATGGACCGGATGATCGGCTCCGCTCGTGCAAGCATGTCGCTGTAGTCGTACGTGGCAATCGGCCGGCAAGGGTGGATGCGGTGCGTGCGCCGCGGCCGAGTTTGCGCGTCGTGGCAGTCGTGTGTATTGCAGGACAAGATGGCGGCTCCTCGAAGGCGTGATGCGCAGCCCCATTATTGCTTTACCATCGCCTTCGGCACACGCTTGAACGGCACGATCCGTTCCAAGGTGCGCACCCTGAAGCCGCAGGTACGACAGCGACGATAGCGCTTCACCGAACCACGAGTCAGGGGCTTAACTTGGTTCACATAGAGCTTTGCCCCATCGCAATTCGGACACTTGAGGCCACGAGCCGCCGGTATCTCCGCTTGCACTGGCGGAACTGGTGTTGTTTCGCAGGTTGTTTCACAGATCGGCTCTTCCGACATGGTCGTTCCTCAAAGTGTGATCGACGAATAGGTGATGGGCGATGAGCAAACTCAGGCTGTTCGATGAAGTCATCTCGGTGAGTTCGAGTCTCTCTCGCACGTTCGGCACACTCGCCCGATTGGTTATCCGATTGCGGTTGTGCGATCCGCCGCTCATCGGCATCATCGGGCCATGTGTGGCCGTTACAACTTCCTATCATCGCCGGATGAACTCGTCACCGACTACGGTCTCGACGAGCCAGTGACGCTTCCGCCGCGCTACAACGTGGCCCCATCGCAACTCGTGGCCGTGATCGGATTGCACCAGAACGGCACGCACCGCGGACTCGTGATGATGCGATGGGGATTCGTCCCACGCTGGGCGAAGTCGCCGAACGACGGCCCGAAACCGATTAACGCGAAAGCCGAGTCGATCGGCGCCAGCCCTGCCTTCCGTGACTCGTTCCGCGAACGGCGATGCCTCATTCCAGCGACCGGCTTCTACGAATGGCGTCGTGACGCGAAGCGGAAGCAACCCATCCACTTCCGGCCTACGGTGAAGCCGATCGCGTTCGCGGGCATCTGGGACGTCTGGAAATCACCGAACATGGCGCCGCTGTACACCTGCGCCATCATCACCACCACGGCCAACGCGACTGTGAGGCCGGTTCACGACCGGATGCCGGTCATCCTCGAAAAGAGCCAGTTCGCTCCGTGGCTCGATCGCACGCAACCGCTTGATGATGTGATGAAACTGGTGACGGCGTTTCCTGCCGATCGGTTGGAAGTGTTCGAGGTGGGCGATGCCGTGAACTCGCCGAAGAACGACGGGCCAGAGTGCTGGCAACCGCCCACGAGCGCACGGGGCACGCTGTTCGATGACTTCGCAGTGTGACGAGCCGCGCCTGACATTCCCCATCCGCCGCACCATCGGCTACCCTCGACGCATCCGCCGAGGTGAACGCCATGTGCCCATCATCACGCTATCGTCTGGAACGGTTCATCGCAGGCCGATGGCATCCGATCGCCATCACCTCGAACTGGCCAACACGGTTCCTCGATCGAACCAACTCGCCGAACGTGTGGAGCGTCATCACGGCGGACGGTCGGCGGTGGGTGTGGCGTCGCGGCGAGGGATTCGCACCGCAGGTCAATCGTCATCGAAGTGTAGCCGACCGATGCAAAACGATGGGGTGAAACAGATTCAAGGCGACCGTATCGAATGTGCCGGTTGTTATTTGTAAGGATTCCGAAAGAAAGTCTATCTAATATGTCGGCTGTTCCCTGTGGGGTGGTTTCGAGGGTTGCGCCGGAAGAACCTAAGATTTTCTGACCCTGCTCCGATGCACGCCAGCTAGAACGCATCTGGCCGAGGTGGTGGCGATGGCGATTGGGGCGGTAACGATTGGGTGAGCATCTTCACGATGAGCGCACGCTGCTCGACTGGAAGGTCCAAGAGTTGAGCGAGCAAGGCGAGTGCATCTGGGGGCTGATTTGTGGACGCACTTGCAACTGCACCGGATTCTGCACCACTCGGAAGGGGTAAAGTGATGTTTTGCCTAGGATTTAAGGGGATTCCGTCAACAGGTTCAAATCCTGTACCGCCCACTAATCGAAAAGACTTAAAAGCCAAACGGAGACGCTTACCTTTCAACAATCAGAAGTATGTATGCCCGAAAAATGTAGAGAATGACGGTACTACTACCGCAAAATCGGAAGCCGGTATACCCTGATCCAAGAATCGTATCGTTTCACTTCTACAACACAAATCCACAACAGAAGCCGCGTTCAATACCCAGGACAATCAACAAACACGATCGAGATGCGCCGCTGATTTATTTCACCCAGTCGTTTAGTTTGAGATGGCGATAGCCACCGTAGCTGGAGAGTGGTTGATAGTATTGGCACCCTTCGAAGAAATAGTGCGTGACTTGCGAGAGACGGGTGCGGGTCTTGTCGAGATGTGTCCCACCGCCGTGCAATAAATTGGATGCCCAAATTAGCGCCTGTCCTTTTTTCAGTATCGCCCGTTCTGATTTCAACTGCTTCGCTTCGACCATCCTGGCAATGTGGTCCTCGTAAAGGGGATAAAATTCCGGCCCAGGCCCTGGTGCGAAGTCTTCCATGCGCACAACAGGCAACTTGTGCGAGCCTGGATAATAGACGAGCGCGCCGTTGCGTTCGTCGATGTCTTCGAGAGCAACCCAAACGCCGCACATATACGTTGGCGGATCGGATGCGAAGTGGATGACATCCGAATGAACTCGTTGTTCGGTGCCGATCGGGAAGTTGATCGTCTGAAACGGCTTCGGTTCGCGGTCGTAGAGTTGGCGGAGAACCCGCATCACCCGCGGCGCGAGTGCGATGGCTCGCACCGCACGACTGGTCTGCCAGCCGTTGAATACCCGGCTGCCGTGGTGCAAATTGTTGACCATGTCCGGATGGTCTTTGAGATCGGCGACGGCGCGATCGAGGAGCGATTCGGGCAACGCCGGATCGAAAATCATATAGCCAGCGCCGTGATACCGGTTGACATCGTCTGGCGTAATGATCGGCTTATTGCGGATCGAGTATTCGAGCAACTCGCGGACGCCTGGAAGACGGCGAATACCATCCGCGAGGCGGTGCTTGAGGCCAATCAAATCTGTAGTCATCGATACACTCGTAACACGGCTTGAGTGAATGCGTGGTAACGTGAAACGATTCAACGTGTCAAGATCGATTGAAGTGCCGCTGCACTGTCCCCATCACACTACCAATCTCGATATTCAACAAACTCGTTCTGGCACACCAAGGAAAACACATTCGCTCTGAGCGGATCGACCGATCCGAGCGCAATCCAAAAGGTGTTCGTTCGCTGACTCGCATTCGGCTTCGGTGACAGCCGTTTACTTGAATTGTTTTTGGCAATATCGGCAAAGCAACCGAGGTGAGTAGCCAGATCTTTGCTACGGCACGCGCGATTCGAGCACTTGATACAGATCGAATGGTATCGAATTCTCGACAAGCGTGTCCGCAATTTCGCCGCCAAACAAGCGATCGCAATTGTCGATACCGGAGGTGGATATCGAATTACCTGCCAGGTTCTGGAAATTGCTTCAAGGAGGAAGCGATGCACGCCCTGAGTTGTTTTCTGGTTCTGTCCACGTCGGCGGCGGGCCAAGCGCCTGTCGAGCGCATTGTGCCTGCGAGCATGCCAGCACCGATGGCAATGCCGATGCCGCTCGCGCCTTCGGCGATACCTCTGATGCCACCAGTGACGCCAAACTCTCCACCGATGGCCCCCACAACGACATCTACGACGACATCTACGACGACATCCACTACGTTCACCCCACCAGTCGCGGGCAGGGTTCCGAACAACACGGCGTATACTGTTCTTTCCGGAACTGACGTCGCCGCGCCATGCATCAGTACCACACCCGCACGCGGTCGCTTTCAGAGCGATCGTGCATTTGAAGGGTTCGTGAACCCTGTCTCCAACGCGGTGCTAGCGAAGGATCCTCGTTCGAACACGTGGGCGCGCCTGTTGTTCATCAACAACAATTTCCCAGGAGCGCATCCGTTCGGCGGCGGAAACGCCCAAGTATATGCGATGCAGTTGAACCTCGCACTGACGGAACGATTAGCATTCATCGCCGATAAGGACGGTTACGCGGTGTTGAACCCACGACGGGCGGTGCCAAGTAGCGATGGATGGTTGAATCTCGCGGCCGGCTTGAAGTACACGTTTATCCGCGATGTCGAGAATCAGTTTTTGATGGCGGCGGGTTTGATGTACGAAATCCCCAGCGGCGAGGCATCGGCGTTCCAGAACCACGGTAATGGCAGCTTCACACCCTTTATTACATGGGGTAAAGAGTTCCAACAACACTGGCACATTATGGCTACGCACGGGTACTCGTTCGCGGTCGATCAAGCCGAGGAAAGCTCGTTCTTTTACCATAGCTTGCACTTGGACCGTGCAATCAACGGTTGGTTGTATCCGCTCGTGGAATTCAACTGGTTCCAATACACGGGCGGTGGCAATCGTCTTCCACGTGTGATTGGTGAGGGAGATGGGCTGTTGAATCTGGGTACGCAAGGGATGGCTGGACGGCAACTCTTCTCCGCCGCCGTCGGTGCGAAGCTCAAACTCTCGGAACATATCCTCGCGGGTTTCGCGTATGAATTCGCACTCTCGGATTACAAAGGCCTACTCAACAATCGGCTGACCGTCGATCTAGTACTTCGTTATTGATGTTGAGACAGTTTCGGACGTGTCACTGCCCTGCCAACAGATTTACGACTTGGAGTTCGTAGCGCAATTCGCCATCGATCGGTGTAGGCTCCGTGGTCGGGCAAAACGATTGGGGTAGGGGCAGTTCGAAAGAACTGCCCCTACCCCAATTTCAACACTGCCGATAGCGAAGGAACTTCAGAACGGTATTAGAGGGTCTAAACTGAAAGGTCGTTACTTGGATTTGAGACTAGCGACCAGTTCGACGTGGCGGAGGAACTCCTCGACGCTACCACAAGCTTGGATCACTTTTGTGACCTCGCGAACCACATCCACGCCACCACATTCATCCGCGACTTTGCTAACGAGCTTCACATTCGCGAAGACATTCGCGAGATCAAGACTCGCTGCTGGGGCGGGAATCGGTTCTGCCACCGTGGCTTTGAAAGTGGCTGGGGACTCGGCTTTAGGTGCGGCCGGAGACTCAGCTTTCGGTGCGGCCACTGGTTTGTGGGTACCGTTCGTAGGCTTGGGAGCAGCCGCCTCTTTCCGCATAATGCTGCGGAGGTTATAGGCGTTGTTGACGATTGTTTTTTCCGCGGCGTCAAGGCCCTTGGCTCGGGCCTTCTTGATAATGTCAGCGATTGACATTTCAAGATCGGTCTCCATGATTCCGCGGAGTACCGAGGAGACGGATGGTTTGCTGGATGACTTCATCGTGGTGTTCCATCTGGGTAAATGATCGCGCCGAGGCGACCTGGGTAACCTATTTTGATTATCTAACATTGGACAGATTGAGGCAACTCTTTACCCTGGACTTCTTCATCGATAGACCGCACCTCCTCACCCCAGGTTGCTTAGGCGGCATAATCGGCCTTTACAGGATCAGGAACCCGTGGCATATGACCCTGACGGAATGGGGATTCCGTGGGTTATTGCCTGGGGGATGGATTCATGAACTCGCTGCGGGCTGTGGCATGGACTGCCACACTATCTCTTGGATTGACCGCGATCGGCATGGCGGCCGGTCCATCGTCGTCCACTTCAACGTCTACACCAACATCAACGCCTGCAAAGACCCCTGACGCCCCATCATGGGCATCTCGCTTCTTGGGCAAATCGGACTCCAAATCGGAATCCAAGACGGACGCGAAATCGGACTCCAAACCAGACTCGAAGTCTGATGAGAAATCCGCATCAGGCAAAGCGGCTCTACCACTGCGACCGTCGATCATCACGGCACCACTCTCCTCGGACGTGCTGGCGGAAGCGGTGAAAGCCGAGGAAGCCGCCTGTACCCGACGGTTGGATGTCTGCACGAAACTGCGTGAAGCAGCCATCGCGACTAACGATGAAGCGATGCAGCGACAGATCGACGAGATCGAACGACAAGCGATCGAAGTGTGTCAGGCTCGCATCGCTCGGTTAGGATTACGCGGCAATCGCGCGGTCGCACGGGCAACCGCAACGGATCGTGCAATGCCTGAAACAACTGGGGGTGCCCGATGAAGAAGCTGCTCATGATGGGACTCGCCGCAAGTGTGGGGTGCATGCACTTCCAGCCGATCGGCCCCTTGGCCGAAATGCAGGGGTTACCCGCAAACCCAACCGTTGGCTCGCCACCGTCCCAACCCACGCCCGAACCGATCATCCGCGAAGCACCTAAACCGACGCCGCCGGCGGTCTATGTTTCGCCGAGTGAAATCACCCCAGGGAATGTCGCTGAATCGCTGAAGAAGCTCCAACAAGAAATCGATACAGACCGCCGCGGAATTGACGCAATGCCACGCTACGCGGAAGTGAGCAACGTACGATAGGTCTTCACTTCGTCCACAATTTGTGGGCTTCGCGAAGTTGATCGTCGTAGAAGCTGCGGATTTTTGCCGCGTCGGGCACGTGTCCTTGGTGGACGGACTCGTAGTAGAAGATAAACGCTCGCCCCAAGGCAAACGTCGACGCGGCGGCGAGCGCTGAACCGGCAACCGATCCCACCACGGGAATAAACTTCGTTACTTGGCGAATCGCTTGTTTCGCCAACAACCCGATGCCCATGGTTGTCGCCAATTCCAAGAATCGCACCGCAGACAGTTCTTGCCCATAGATTTTCGCGAGATGGTAGACCATTCGCGTTTGAATCGCAGGCACCAGTACCAGGTCGACGAGCGGAATCGGTAACGCGCCTGCCGACGCAGCGAGTGATGTATAACTGAGGATAATCGGCCGAGCGTGACGCTGGTGAACATCCTTCAGCATTGTCGTCAGGTCGGTGAGCCGTGTAAGAGACTCGCGATACGCGGTCGGCAACACCTTCAATATGGTCTGTTTGAGATGCTCGCCACCATACGTTGGATCGGCGTAACCCTCGTCGGGTTTGGTCAAATCCACTGGTATCAGAACATCAAATAGTCCGTTGAATTGGTTGGCCTGCGCGGTGATTAAGCGATTCACATCCGCATGAGGCGATAGTTCGAGACGCTCCGCCGTGACTTCCGCGTACGGGTATGGTTGGGGATGTTGTTGTTGGGGATAGGCTTCGTGCAGGCACGTGAGGACGAGAACCACAGGTCGGTTGGGCTGCGCTCGCCGGAATGTTTCCAAAGCACTTCGCAGGGTTCCCTGGGCTAAATCCGTCAGTTTCACGGTGACGATCATCACATGAGCGAGGTCGTTGAACGCTGCCAAGTCTTCGGTCGCGTCGTAGCCTGGTTCGTCAAGTCCGCGAGTATCGAGAAACCGCAGAATTGTGGCGTCGGCGGTGGGAAAAGGATATTCGCGGCTGGTTTTGGTGCAGGGGCGGAACCCATTGCCAATGGCCGCCTCTTCTGCGTTGGTGAGGTAGCGGATGATCGACGATTTGCCGGATTGGGTTTTGCCGACCATCCAGAACACAGGCGTGGGTGCCTGGCGACGAAGTTCGGCGAGCGATTCTTCAAGCCCTTCGGGTGTGGAGTCGCTGTTCCACACCGCCTTCACGACATTCCACGCCTGCGAGAGCCGATCATTCCACATGGTCCAGTTATCCTGTGTCGCGACGCGGGCAAGACCTGGGGTTACAGTGTCTTGAGATATTCGATCACCGCACGGCGGTCGGCGTCGGTTAACTCGTCGCCGTAGGTGTGGCCGCGGTTACCGCGACCACGTTCACGCGTGTCATAGATCTTTCGTCGCTCGTGCGGCGACATTTTGCCCGATGCTCGCCAGTTCGGCGAAACATCGGTCACTTTCCATCCGATTCGCTCGCGATCGTAGTCCGCTTCGCCCGTGCGGAAACTGCGAGTGTACACCTGGGGTCGCGTGGAACTCTTCAATACGCCCTCCAGCGTCGGTACGCTGCCGTTGTGGAAGTACGGTGCCGTTGCCCAGATGCCGTCGAGCGGT
The DNA here is from genome assembly GCA_037367405.1 of Ottelia alismoides. Lineage (NCBI taxonomy): Eukaryota > Viridiplantae > Streptophyta > Magnoliopsida > Alismatales > Hydrocharitaceae > Ottelia > Ottelia alismoides. The sequence continues at coordinate 63,697 of JAZKJV010005956.1, read as the reverse complement.
GGAGCTTGGTAGCCGCTCGTGGCGCGAATGGGTTTGGGTGGCGTTTCCTGCGCGAACCAACTCGCCGCGTAAGCCTCGGCAAACTTTGGACCGATGTTATCGAACCGTGTCCGGTCGGTGCCGATCTCATCGAGTGGGATGATCTTGTTAGGGTAGGTCCATTTCGCACCGTACGTTCCATGACATTTCGCGCAATTGTCGAGGAAGATCGCCTCGCCGTTCTTTGCGAGTGCGGCGTCGATAGGAAATGGGTATTTTGGTGGTTCGATGCTCTTCAAGTATGCCAGCACATCGACAAAGGCGGGTTCGGCTTTCTCGAAGTCTTTGAGAGTCGTCAGCGGGTGCATCATGAATTGCATAATCGAGCGCACGGACGATGAGTCGGTCGCGCCGACATGGTACATGGTTTTTTTCTTGTTCAACAACCACCACGCGGGTACATCCTCGCAACTATCGTCTTTCAAGCCGAGGTCGCGAAACTCGTCACGAATGGTGAGATCATCATTGCGATAGCCGAGCAAATACACACTGAACGCACCAGCCTCGTTCGTGCCACGCACCTGACTGAATGAGAACGGTGGTTTGGTCGGCATGTTGCCGGCGAGGTACAAATCGGTGAAAAGGGAGTGAATGTCGAGCGAGGAGTTGCCGAGGCCAACGTAGCTCTTGCCCAAGAGACTTCCACCGTGGCACATCATGCAATCGAGGCCGAACCCTTTGACGAGTGGATACGGTGCGGTTCGTAGCCCCATGGGCAGGCCGTCGTTGGGGTACGGCGCCGCGTGGAGACCGTAATAGTCGTTGAACGCCGATTCGTAGTCCGCTGGTTTGCTCGGCACACCCCAGCGTTTCCAGGCGTTCTCGTAGGCAAAGCGTGGCCAGAACCCTGGAATGAACGCGCGTTGTTCGAGGGCACGTTTGCCACGCTGGATGGAGTCGGTTCGCTCGGTCGGCTCCGCTGACCGAGCGAGCCACGGCAACACGATGAATACGGCGAGCGTTCCAAGACATCGCATCACAAGTTCCTCACCAGAGACGAATTGAACCGCAATCCGTCCGCCATTAATCACGACTAATCGAGTGATTTTACGCTGCGAAACCAACCCCAACTAGACATCGCACACCTGAATCGCCTGCTTCAACCCCTCGAGCGGCGCGCGTGTGGGTATGAACTCTTGTCCGACATAGCCCGTGTATTTCACCGCCAACAACTTCTTCATGACCGCGGCATAGTTCACTTCCTGATTCTCATCCAACTCGCCGCGACCAGGTACGCCCGCGGTATGCACGTGACCCAAAATGTCCGCACACGCGTCGATCCGTCGCAAGATGTCGCCGTGCATGATTTGCACATGATAAATGTCGAACAACAATTTCACTCGCGGTGAACCGACTTTGCGAATGATGCTCGCGACCCACTCCAGGTCGTCTCCCTGATAGCCAGGATGTCCTCGCATCGGATCGGATCCGTCGCGACTATTTAAATGCTCAATGCAGAGGGTAACGCCGGCTTTCTCGGCATCGCCCGCGACGAGCTTGATGCCTTCGACGCAATTCCGGAACGCCTCTTCGCGACTGATTTCGCCACTCGACGGATCATCTGGCTTCCGCCACTTCATGCCGATGAAACCAATCACGCTCGGCATCTTCGCCGCCGCCGTCGCAGCGATCGCGTCGCGCGTTTTCGACACGAGTTCCTCGCGATGCGCAAGGTTGTTGAACCCACGTGGAAAGCCAAGCCCCCCTGAGACGATCGCACACGTCAGCCCATGTTTTTGCAGCGTGGGTAAGTCCTTCGCGCCGACCAGTTCGACCGACGGTACGCCGAGCGATTGGGTGATGGTGCACAGCTTCTCGAAACTCCATTTTTCGCCACGCGACGTGAAACACCACGAGCAGATGGAATGCTTGATGCGGCCGTTCTTGACGATGGGTGCGGTGAGTGCTGGACGCGCCACGCCGAGCGACACGGCGCCAACGCCCAGCAGTTGACGACGGGTCAGTGACGATACCTGGGAATGACTCGACATGGTTGCTACACTCCTGAGAGGACTCTCTCAGCAGTGTAGCGGTCAGACTACTGACGTTTGATCGATTGCAAAATTTCCCGTGTCAGCATTTGTTCATCATTCGGCTGCAAGCCCAACCCTTCGGTCATCGAGAATTCGCTGACGTAGAGTGCGATGACTCGTTGAAGTTCGTTGATTGGCACGCGGCTCAGGTCGTATGCTCCTACCGTCGCGAGCCGTGAAATGATCTTCTCGGTAATGCGTTGTTTCGCGCGCTCGAGTGGATCGACAGTTCGGCGAGAATGGCTGGAGCCCATACTGCCGTTGGTGCGGTCCAACTGATTGAATTCGACGACACCACTGGGAGGAGTCGTGCGTGGCGGCGGCGTAGCGATAGTCTTGGAAGGCGACTGTGCCGCATTTGGACGCGGAGCGCTCGGAGGTTCTGCCGGCTTGAGTTCAACGATGCGGCTACCTGGCTGTGCGACCGTGTTCGATTTGCCCGCTGGTGTCTGAGTGATGATCTCACGTGTGAACACCACCATCGGTTGCATTTCGAGAATCGTCGGCGGAACGACGGCGAGGACACGAAAGCCATTCGGCAACCGCACGTGAAAACCTGTGGGGTTTGGCGTCTTCGGCGTGTTCGGAACGAGGGATTCCCCCTGGTCGTAGATGCGATTCAAGACGTTCCGCAGATGATCCGCATCGCGGAAGTGTGTGTTCGAGGGAAGCCACAATTCCCCTTGGCGCAAGATCACCTGCTTTGGGGCGAGGACAATAAATTCACGAATCGTCTCGTCGCGAAATAATTCCTCGAGAATGCCATACCCCATCGCCTCGGATAGCACACTTTCGACAAGTTGATCGCGTTCCGGTTTGGGTAAGGTGGGCAATTCGGCTTCAAGAAACTGTTCCGCAAACTGTCGTGCTTCCTGTCGGACGAGTGAAACAGGCTTGTGGCGGATCTTCGTAGGATCCATTTTTTCTTGAATACGGAGTATCGCCTTGTTCCGGACGGACTCCAGGATCCCCTTCGGAACCATTCCCATTTGGCTCATCAAGGAACGAAGCGATTGTGATGCGGCACCAGCCATCGGCACACCTCGGCGATGTGCAACCATAGAACGTGAACGCGCCGCGTGCCGTACGTCGATTCACACGGGCAGGGAAAAACGAACGTGCCGATGGGGACCGGACCCATATTCATCTGGTGAGTTGTTTTTTTAGGTCCGCCACAACCGTTGCGTACTTCGGATCGGTCGCCAGATTGACCCACTCGCCTGGGTCGTTCGCAGCATTGTAGAGTTCCGGAAACTGCCCACCCCATTCGATGTAGCGGTACTCGTTTGTTCGCACCGTGCGCCCCAGTTGACCGCGGGTGTTGACCGTGATTGCGGCGGTTTTGCCTGGTTGGGTTGGGTCGTCGAGGAGTTTCGCGAAGCTCCGCCCTTCAAGTTGCTTCGCAGGCACACCCATCAGTTGGCAGCAGTCGACGAGCGTGGGGTAGATATCGATGAACTCAACGATACCCTGGCACAGACCGCCGTTCCCTTTCGCTCGCGGATCGCGCACGACGAGTGGCGTACGGCAACTCCGTTCGTAGAGCGTGTCCTTGTTCCACCAATTCCGCGCGCCGAGTTCGTAGCCGTGATCGCCCAAGAACACGACGATCGTGTTCTTCGTCAACGAGTGCTTGTCGAGTGCGTCGAGGAGTTTGCCGACTTGGGCATCCATGAACGACACGCCTGCGTAGTACGAGCGGAGAAATTCCTTCTTGTCTTGGAGTGTGAAGTTGTCGAAGTGTTGTTTGGCGCCGAATTGCGGTAGCGAGAACTTGCTGGGCAGGGTGTAACCGTCGGGCATCGACGGCGGCGTGAGTTGATCGAGTGGATATTGAGCGAAGTATCGTTTCGGCGACTGGAACGGATCGTGTGGACGATAAAAGCCGACCGCGAGGAAGAACGGCTTCTCGTGTTTTTGACCCAGGAATTTCACCGCCTCGGTCGCGAGTTGTCCGTCGGGCTGATCGTCGTCGGCCCCTTCGGCGGCACGCCAGCGACACCACGGGAGCTTGTCATTGGTCATGCTCCGAGTTTCGCCTGTGTTGCCGAGCGGAGTTGCCTTGCCGTAGAAGGTGCGATCCCAGGATTTGGAATCATCGAATTCCCCCTTCACTTCGTCCGGATTGAATCCGCGATGAAACACCTTCCCCAAACCCACCGTGGTGTAGCCGTTGGTCTTGAACAGTTGCGGTAACGTGACGGCAGTGGGCAACTTCTTGCGAAAGTAATCGTTGTTCGAGACGACGCCCGAAGTCTCCGGCCGAATGCCCGTGAGGAAGGATGTGCGACTGGGGTTGCAGACCGTGTATTGCACGTAGGCTTTGTTGAACCGCACTCCGGCTTTCGCGAGTTTGTCGATGTTAGGCGATTGGACGAGTTTGTGTCCGTAACAGCCGAGATCACAGTTGAGATCGTCGGCGATGACGAAGAGCACATTCGGTCGCTCGGCGGCGACAAGCGAGCAGGAAACGGCCATCGCAAGGATGACAAGTAACGATCGCATGGGGAGACACTCGGAGAAAGCGGTTGTGGATTTGCGCGGAATGCATGACCGATGGATGTGGTTCCTGGCGAAACGGTGAGCTTACGCCCACCGCTCGCCGGATTGAATCACCCCATCCATCCGGGCCGTTCGTTGCTCGCGGGCAGTTTCACGACGCTGACGCTCGTGATATGCTCGAAACTCTCGACGTCTTTCACCGCGGCGTCGCTCGGCACGCTATCCAAGTTCAGCACGCCAATCGCCTCGCCGCCAGGCTTCGTGCGGCCCAAATTCATCGCCGCGATGTTCACGCCGTGCTTGCCGAACGTACTCCCCATGTACCCAATCACCCCTGGGCGATCGTGGTGACTGAAGATGCACAACACGCCATCCAAATACGCCTCCAAACGATACTGCCCCAACCGCACGAGCCGTAAATACTCGTTGCCGAACAGCGTGCCGGCGGCGGTGTAGGTCTTCTTGTCCGTCTCGACCTCCGCTTGCATGAGCGACGCGAAGTCTTCCTTCTTCGGCGACGTCGATGCGACAATTTCGATGCCACGTTCGCGGGCACTCACTTCCGCGTTCACAAGGTTCACGCCACTCAGTCTCGATTCCAACAAACCGGCCGTGAATGCACTCGTCAACAATTTCGTCTTCTTCGCCGCGAGTTCGCCCTTGTACGTCAGCGTCACTTTCTTGATTTGACCCTGACACATTTGTGCGTGCAACAGACCGAGGCGACGCGCCAGATCGACGAATTGTCGCAACTCGTCGAGTTCCGCACGGTCGACCGCCGCCATGTTCACCGCGTTGGCAACGATCCCTTTTGTCAGGAAGTTCGCGATCAGTTCCGCCGCTTCGATCGCGACGTTCTCCTGCGCTTCGAACGTCGACGCGCCGAGGTGTGGCGTGAGAACTACGTTCGGAGCCGCTAGCAACGGATTATCCGCAGTGGTCGGTTCGACGGAAAAGACATCGATCCCAGCACCCGCAAGTTGACCGGTCTTGAGGGCTTCGGCCAGAGCGCGTTCGTCGATGATCCCCCCACGCGCGACGTTCAGGACACGTGCGGTTTTCTTCATCTTCGCCAGTTCTGTCGGACCAATCAGTGACTTGGTTTCATCCGTGAGGGGGACGTGAATCGTGAGAAAATCGGCGAGCGGAAGCATTTCCTCGATGCTTGACATCGGCACATAACCCATCTCTTCGACTTTCTCCGCTGTAACGAACGGATCGTAGGCGAGGACGACCATTTGCAGTCCGGCGGCACGCTTCGCGACTTCGCGGCCGATACGACCGAGTCCGATCACGCCCAGCGATTTACCCGTGAGTTGCGTGCCGACGAATTTGTTGCGATCCCACCCCCCCTTTTTCATCGTCGCGTCGGCCGGCGCGACGAGGCGTGCGAGGCTCATCATGAGGGCGATGGTGTGTTCGGCGGCGGAGATGGTGTTGCCGCCAGGGGTGTTCATGACGACGATGCCTTGTTTCGTCGCCGCCGCCACGTCGATCGTGTCGACCCCCACGCCGGCCCGTGCGATCGCGCGGAGTTTGCCCGGATTGTCCAGCATCTCGGCGGTGATTTTCGCCGCCGATCGCACGATGACCGCGTCGTAGTTTGGAAGGGCACTCTTGAGTTCGTCCGGCTTCTTACTGAGTTCCGGCCGATGATCGACTGGCACTCCCAGTTTCTTGAGCGTCTCAGCCGCCGCCGCTTCCAGATTATCCGCGATCAGCACACGTACCATCGGAGCATTCACCTTTGCAAAGAACAGGGATTCGGTGTCGCGTCGCTATTTTATGGGACAACCGTGTGACTGGATTGGTTCGTGCCGCTGGAAGTGGTGTAGAGTGTTGTTGTGTGAAATCGTGCGAACCGGACCGCGAAGGCAACTCGTGTGATGCGTCTGTGGTTCAACGGATCGTCCGGCGAACGCTCGAGACGACGCGGCGGCGATGGACTTCCGTTTGCCGTTCTTGAACTGATGAGAAGCCTCGCGGAAAAAGTTCGCTCATCGAGTCTTCATTCTTTCGCATGTGCGTTTGAAGTGGTATGAAGACCTCATCACCAGTCATGAACTCTTCGCGGTGCGTTGTGCCTGTTGAACTGCATGTCGTCGGAGGCCCCCACGTCGGGCGCACGTTCACCTTCGATCATCGCGAATCGTTTCTCGTTGGCCGAACAGCTGAATGTCATCTTCGGATGACCGGCGACGATCGATTCTTTTCTCGCAAGCATTTTCTGATCGAAGCGAATCCGCCGCGTTGTCGCGTGATCGATCTTGGTAGCCGGAACGGTACGTTCGTGAATGGCGAGCGAGTCACGGTCCGCGAACTGCAACACGGCGACGAACTGCGGGCTGGGCACACGGTTTTCCGCGTGGTGGTTTTGCATCCCAAACCCAACACCACAGGTGCCGAGACCGTTGTTCAACGGCGCATCGCAGGCACGAACTGGTCTCCGCCTGGCTATCGTGTTCATGGCATAGTTGGTGAAGGTACGATGGGCATGGTGTATCGCGCGACGCGACTGATCGACAATCGCGAGGTCGCGATCAAAGTCATCAAGACCAGCGGTCCGATTCGGGCAAAACAACGTGATCGGTTTCAGCGCGAAGCCACGATTCTTAGCAAATTGCGGCACCCGAACATCGTACGGTGCCGCGAAAGTGGCGTGCATGAGCATCGCCTCTATTTAGTCATGGATTGGATCGAAGGGAAGGATGTGGCGTCGTTGTTGGCGGAGCGTGGACCGTTGCCGATTCGCAAAGCGGTGCGGATCACAATGCAGTTGCTCGCAGCACTCGCGGTCGCGCACGACGCTGGGTTCGTCCATCGCGACGTGAAACCAGCGAACATCCTACTCGATGCGCGGAAGGGGCGACGGCGTGCGAAGTTGGCGGACTTCGGCTTGGCGCGTGCTTATGAACGATCGCGACTTGCCGGCATCACGCTTACAGGTGAGATTGGCGGAACGCCCGCCTTCATGCCACCCGAGCAAGTGTCACACTATCGCGATGTCGGGCCGGCCGCCGACCAGTACTCCGCCGCCGCGACGCTGTACACGTTACTCACAGGTCACCCTGTTCACGACCTACCCTCGAATCTGAGCGATCAACTTGTGATGATCGTGACGCAACCGCCGATTCCGATCCGCGCCCGCCGCCACGACATTCCAGACGCTCTCGCCGCGGTCATCACGAAGGCCTTGAGTAATCAGCCGCACGATCGGTATGAGAGCGTGACAGCCTTTCAAAATGCGCTTCGACCCTATGCCTATTTGGATGCGTGAGCGACTGAGTTCGCTCGACTCGATTCGAGCCGCTGGATTCAACAACGCCTCAACATCGTGTGAACCTGCTCCTAACGCCGATAAAACCGGTTCGCGAACAAGCTCTCGACCGATAACGCTAGAAGCACCAGAATCAACAGCCACGGAAACAACTCCATCGGCTGAGTAAAGCGTGTTGTTAGTAGTTCCTTTAGCTTCACATCCTTACCGAGAGGGACGACCGTATTCGGCCCGAGTAGACCCTCGATCGTGGCATCAGCCTGCTTCGTTAACACGGCTTCCTCCGCCGCGAGATTCACGCTGAATCCGGCCTTCCAACTGTCGCCGAGTGACGCCGTGAAGGGGCCGATTCCTTGTGGGGTCCAGCGGAATTCCGTCTGCCCCTCGTTCAATGGCACCTCGGCATCACGCCCAGACACGCCACGCCCTTCGAGTCGTAGTTTCGCGCCTTTCGTGATTCCCTTCGGCAACGCCACCACCACGGGCTGACCCGCGACGAAGTTAAAATTCGCCTGGGCCGGATCGCCGCACAGATACCGCATCACGCGGTTCGGAAACGTGACCGCCCACGAACTCTCGAAATAATCGTTCCACTTCGGTCGCGCCGCCGAACTGCGATGCCACGATGTCGCCAGCATCAGCACGCGACCATTGTTCTTGCCGACGACGCGCTCAACGACCGCCGCACGGCGTTTCGCGAGTTCATCCTCGTCGTCGAATCGTGCGACGATCGTCGCATCGTTTGCGGGCTTCAAGTCCCAATACGTCGTTGCACGCGGCGGCGCGAGGATGAAGTCGATATTCCCACGGAGTTTCCAGTCGCGGAAGGGAGCCAGCAACGGATGCCGCATCGCCTCCTCGTCGATCACCCAGGTCACCCCACGATATCGCGGATCGGTCACGAGCCGATTCGTCGCCGTGTCCAGAATCGCCGTCGGACTCGCGGGCAAGAAAAGAGACCCATACGCTTCACGTTTGCACGCTGGGCCGAGTAACACCACGAGTTGCCCGCCGCCTTCGACATAGGTTTGCAACGCCGGCAACACCTTCGACGGATCGGCGACGTTCAGGAGCGTAACGCTTTCATAATCCGCGAACTTCGGCAATTCCTGGACGAGGGTGCGAACCTCGCAATCGAATTCCTCGACCGCATCGTGCGCGGCAGCCCAGACGTCGGCATCCGCACCATCATCCGTCAGCGTGAGAATTCGGCGGCGATCGGACACGCGAAATGTGAACGATCGAACATTGTCCGCTTCGAGTTTGTCCGGCGTTTCGAGGCTCACTTCCGCGTGGTACACACCAGGTTTCAGTGTGGTGCTATCGAAGGTGAAGTTCGTGCCAGCGCTCGCGCCGCTCGCGAGTTTCACGACTTTTTTTTGCTCAGGCACTTCCGTGTTCACGAGCTTGCAGCGCACAACCGCGTCGACATCGGCGCCCGTGGCGCTGAGGGTTGCGTTGAGCACGATCGGCTTACCCTGCGGCAGAATTTGCGGCGACAGGTCGACCGCAGTGATCGCGACATTCGTTGGGGTGTCGATGCCAACATCGACGAAGAGATGAGTCACGGTTGGTGGGGGGACGCCCTCACGTAGCTTTGTGAGATCGTTGTTGCGGCTGGCGTCCCAACTGGCCGTGGTGCGATCGGAGAAGATCGCGAGTAATCGTGGTAGGGGGTCGGTCGCTTCGCTCTCTTGATCGACGGTGCGGAAGAGTTGATAGGCGGTCGCGATCGCCGACGTGACTGGCACGGCGAGCGGTCGTGGTTCCTTCATCAGTTCCAGTTTCTTGCGGGCTTCGGCGAGCGATAACTCCCACGCGCCGATCGGTTCAGCCGGATCGAGAATCGCGACTTTCGAGGTGTTTGGGAGTTCTTCAAGTAGCTCCAGCGCGCGGCGGGTCGCTTCGGCGAGGCGTGTGCGATCGTTCGCGACGTAGCCCATGCTCGGCGACGTATCGATGATGAACACCGCCGCGACCGGTTGCTCGCCTCCCAGGTTGATACCGCCCAGATCGCCCGTCAGCATCGGCTGATACAACGCCAAGCCGAACAGTGCGATGAGCAGCATTCGCAACGCTAGCAAAAGCCAATGGCGGAGACGCAGCTTCCGTTGGTTGGTTTTTTGTTTCTGCTGAAGGAAGCGAATCGCTGGGAAAATGAGGCGTTTCGGTTCCTGCTTCATGATGAGATGCAGCAGGATCGGCAAACCCACCAGCACGGCGGTCATCAGGAGAATCGAATGCATATAGGGTGGTTATATCAGTCGCAGAAGACAGGATGCGAGGGAGGGGCGCACGATTTTCCGCCGCGGTCGAGTTCGGCAATTCGCAGATTCATCTTCTCGTGATTCTTGCATTTCGGTACGATCGTGGCAGTTTGGATTAGGATGCCACCGTCCGCGAGGATTCGCGCATGGCGAATGATAGTGTAATTGTCCTCACGACCGCACCCCACGCTCAGCCTCCGAAGAAGCGGAGTCGATGGCGACGATGGTTACTCTTCGGCGTGGGAGGTCTTGTTCTTGTGGTTGCGGTGTTGCCGATGCTCGCCGCGAAGTTGGGCATCGTTAACCGCATCGCACAGCAAGCGTCGGCGAAACTCAACGGCAACCTCGCCATCGGCTCGACCTCGCTCGGCTGGTTCTCGCCCGTGCGACTCCAGAACGTCACGCTCACCGATCGCACGGGCCGAACGGTCGCCACGATTCCGAGGATCACCACATCGAAATCGCTCATTGGTTTCGCTAGCAATCGCAGCAATCTCGGCACGATCACGATCGAACAGCCGAGCCTCGAAATCGTGTGCGAAGACAGCGGCACCAATCTCGAAGACATGGTCCAGAAACTGGTCAGCGAGCCGTCGAGCAGCGGTGACGCCCCTGCGATCGCCATCGCCGTACAGAACGCGACCGTCAAAGTCATCGACACGGTACGCAATCAAAACTGGACGCTGAGCAATGTTGATGTGAACGCAAATGTACCAGGAACGAAAACGGAGCCGATCACCGTCACAGTGACCAGTTCCGGAGCGAACGCACTCACCGCCGATGTCTCGCTGGGTAGCACGATCACCGCGAAGGTGAAGACGCAAGACTTGCCGATGGGCCTGGTCGCGGCGTTCGCACGGCGATTCGATCCGAAACTGCAACTCGACGGCACGCTGCAAACCGATTTGGATGCCGCATACAGCGCCGCAGCGAACGGCAAACCGCTGCTGAAATGCACAGGCTCGCTCGGCATCACAAACCTCGACGTCATGTGCGATGCGCTCGGCGCCGATCGGCTCAAGCTCACGTCGCTGACAATGCCGTGCAAAATCGAAACGAACGAGAACGGCATCACCATCGAACAGGCGGATCTGTCGTGCGATGTGGGCACGGTCAAATTCGCGGGCCGGTTTGATCCGAATTCGTCGGTCGAGCAATGGACCCAGACGCCTGGCCTGTCGGCGGCGGCGGATTTGGAACTGGCGAAACTCGTCGCGTTGTTGCCAAATCTGTTGAAGCTCAAGCCAGGGACCGCGATCACGGATGGCCGCCTCGTCGCGACGCTCGTGAGTTCCACAAGCATGAAGGGCACGGTGTGGACCGGCGATGTGAAATCGTCCGCACTGAAAGGTACGAACGGTGGCAAACCGCTCGTCTGGGATCAACCGCTCGGCGTGCAGTTCGTCGGGCGCGTCACGCGCGAGTTCATGCCGAACTTCGAGAAACTCGACGTGACTTCCGACTTCGGTACGATTCGCGGCAGCGGCGCAATGGACGACTTCACCATCATCGGTGACGTGTCGCTCGATCAACTCACCGTGCGTCTCGCGCAATTTGTCGATGTGGGCGGAATGCAGTTCGGTGGGAACGCGAAGCTCAACCTGCGAAACAAACCGAACGGTCGCGGCGGATCGTCGCTCAACGGTGATGCGACCTTCACGAACTTCGCGTTCCAAGACAGCACTCGCGTTGTGCGTGAACCGTCGCTGGCTATGCAGTTCGATCTCGATGGGCAATTCTTGAAGTCGGAAACACTTAGCGTCAATCGCGGTACCGCGACTGTGACTGCAGGTAGCGAAACGATGCACGCGGTCTTGTTCACGCCTGTGAACGATGTGAAATCGCTGCAATCCGCGCACGCAAAAGCAACGCTCAGCGGCGATCTGGCGAAGTGGCTCGGCCGTGCGGCGGCGTTCGCACCCGTGCCGAAGCACTATCAACTCGGCGGCGTGGGGACGTGCGAACTGTCGCACCAGCCCAACGGCACTACGGTCGCGCTGGTCGGCAAGGCGAACTTCCAAAACTTCCTGTTTTCCGACGGCACCAACAGCATTCGCGAGCCGAATCTATCGCTCGACCTGAACGCCACAGGCGAGCGGTCCGGCGATACGCTCAGTCGTGTCAACACAGGGAAAGCGGTCGTGAAGTGCGGCGACGATCAAGCGGAACTGTCGCTCCTCGAGCCGTGGACAAATGTCAACAATCCGCAACTTGCGAAGTTTACCGCCACGCTCGCGGGTCAACTCGATCGTTGGCGGAATCGTGTCGGCGCGTTCGTGCCGATTCCGAAGGAGTATCAACTCGCGGGCAACGCCAACATCGGTCTGACGCAAACCCCCTCGACCGATGGCTCCACGATCGTGGCGAAAGCCATCATCAAAGACATGGCGTTCAGCGATGGCGTGCGGCAATTCCGCGAACCGCAGGTGGAAGTGAACGCGAACCTCGTCGGCCAATTCATGGGTGGGACGCAACAGGTTCGCCAAGCGAAAGCGACGATCCTCGCGGGCAGCGAAACGGCGGATGTCGAACTGCTGGAACCGATCACGAATCTCGCGACGTTGCAATCCGGCAAGGCGACACTGAAATTGTCCGGCGATCTCGCGAAGTGGACGAGCCGAGCGGCGACGGCCGTCACGATTCCAAAAGACTATCAGATCGCCGGAACCGGACCGATTCAGGCAACGATCCGCTTCGACCCCACCACGATTTCCCTCGACAACATCACCGCCGATTTGCGGAACGCGAAGTTTAGTGGCGCTGGCGTGAAAGTTGACGAGCCACAGATTCTGCTCGATCCGACGAACGTTGTTCTCACACGACCGAGTGGCGTGATTGATATTCCGAAACTGATACTCCGTTCGACGACGATCGCGACGGCGGTCGAGAACATGAAGATTACGCCGATGCCGGACGGCAACTACGGCATCACGGCCAAAGCCGTCGCGAATTTGAATCTGTCGCGATTCCAGCAAATGCTGCAATTGCAGAGCGATCCACAATGGGGCGATCGTATCGATGGCGTCGTGAGCGGCGGTGCGGTCAACCTCGATACGGTCGATGGCAAAATCCGCTTTCGTGCAGCGCTGCCGATCGACAAATTTGTGATTGGCCATCCGCAGCGCCCGACGTGGACCGAAGACAAACTCACGGTCGCCGCCGAGGGTGTGTTCGATCTGATCGCTGATGGTCTCAAACTCGATACGGCACGCGTCGAACGGCCGGATGGATTGAAAGTCGAATGCAACGGCAAACTCGACAAGATCACGACCGTTCAGGATATCGACATCAGTGGCAAGCTAACGTACGACCTCGCGAAGATCGAACCTCAGTTGAAAAACTTCCTCGGTCAGAGTGTGAAGGTGAACGGTCGCGACACGCGCGAGTTCAAGATGAGTGGTCGCCTGTCGCAAGGGGTGCAGGGTGTGACGGTCGCGGTGGGGAATCGGTCGACGAATCCGTTCGGCGAACTCAACGGCAACGCCTCGCTCGCGTGGACTTCGCTCAAGGCCTACGGCTTCGACATGGGGCAATCGGAACTCAAAGCGAAACTCGACAAAGGCACGCTGAACATCGATCCGATCGAGGCGGCGTTCGGCCAGACCGGTAAAGTCCGGCTCGAACCGACCGTGCGGTTCCTGCCCACAGGGTCGAACATCACGCTCGCGCACGGGAAGATCGTCGACAAAGCGAAACTGACGCCGCAAGCGTGTGCTGAAGCGTTAGGGTATGCGTTGCCATTGCTCGCACGCAGTTCAGAAGCGGAGGGGTTAGTGTCGCTCGATCTGGAGGAGAACTCGATACCGCTCAGCGCTCCGGAACGAGCGACGATGAAGGGCAAACTCACGCTGCATTCCGTGGCGATCGGCCCAGGTCCGCTCATCACTGAAATCGCAACGATGTTGGGCGCCAAAGGTACGAAGTTCAACATGAACAAAGAACAAGTCGTGCCGATCAAGCTCGATAACGGCTGGGTCCATCACGAGAACCTGACGATTAGCGCGCCGAACTTCACGATGCGCACAAGTGGTGCAGTGTCGGTCAATGGCGACATGAATCTCATTGCCGACGTACCGTTGCCGGAAAACGAAATTGGCCAGTTGCTGCGGAACAATCCAAAAATCCGCGAGGCGATGCTCAATAAACGGTTACAGATTCCGATTCGTGGTAAGCTCGGCAAACCGCAACTCGATCCGCAGGGCTTCCGGAAGGAGGTGCGGCGGATCATCGATGAAGTCACGCGCGACGCGGCGAAGAATGCACTCGGGAACTTGCTCGATAAACTTGGACCGCCGCCGAAGAAGCCGTAGAAAATTGACAGCATCCTTTCGGACGGCGGAACGCATGGGACTGTACGATCGCGAATACTACCGTGACGAATACGCACGCCGCGAACGCTGGCAGTTCGGTCCGATCACGATCGCGCTCGCGATCGCGACTACCGCGCCGTTCTTCGCCCAAATGGCCCTCGCCCGCCGCGATGAAGAATCGTTTTGGTTTACCGATCCGCTGATGCAAGCGGGCGGCTTCGTGCTGGAGAAAATTCTCAACGGAGAAGTGTGGCGGATCATCACGAGTGTCTTCTTACACGACGTGAACCTGGGCACGAGTATCTGGTTGCTCGGCGGCGGCGTGATGGTGCTGCTGTTTTGCGGCAGATCGGTCGAAGGCACATACGGACCGAAAGAAGTCTTCTGGTTCTATCTCGCCACGATTCTCGTGACGCAACTCGCGTTGTTTGCCGTGAGCATTGCACGCCCGTTTGGGTTCGTTGCACCGAATCCAGGCTATGGTTCCGCCGGACCGACCACGGCGATTCTGGTGCTATTCGCGTGTCTCTCGCGAGATGCGCCGGTACCTGTGATCTTCACCACGATCCGCGCTGGGCATCTGGCGACGGGCGTGATTCTCATCAACATGTTGTTGTTCGTGTCGTCACGGTATCAATACGCGCCGGCGATTCCGATCCTCGCCGGCGCCGCGTTCGCCTTTGCGTATCATCGCTTCAGTTGGCGGATCTCGAATTGGATTCCGGATTTGCCAGGGTTGCGTGGGCAAGCGCAGCGGTCGTCTGTCAAGAGTCGACCGTTGTTTCAGCACACGACCGACGCCGAGGCGACCGACGAGATGGAACGCCCAACGCCCAAACCCATCGCGAACGTGCGACCGAAAAGCAACAGCGAAGTTGCTCGCCCCATCGCCGCCGCAGTCGACGAACAACTCGAAGCCCAAGTTGACAATGTGTTGGCGAAGATGTCGAAATACGGCCGCGAGAGCCTGACCGAGCAAGAACAACAGTTGCTGAAACGCGCGAGTGAAATCTACAAGAAACGCCGGTCGTAATCGTCACAACAGTGGATCGTCGGCGAACGATGTAACCAGCTCAGTCGATCTCAACTTCGGCCACAGAGGGCAGAGGAGTGAAGGTTACAGTTCGCGTTCTCGGCCGCGACGAACTGACGGCGCTGGACGCAGTCGCTCCGGACGTATTCGACGGGCCGATCGACCCACGGTGGGCGACCGAGTTCCTGACCGACCCGCGTCACCACTTGGCGATTGCCGTCGACGCCGGTGTGGTCGTAGGGATGGCGTCAGGGGTCCATTACGTCCACCCGGACAAGCCGCCCGAACTGTGGGTCAACGAGGTCGGTGTCGCGCCCGCGTACCAGAATCAGGGTATCGGTCGGCGTCTGATGGAAGCGCTCTTCGCACGAGGGCGTGAGGTCGGGTGTGGCCAGGCGTGGGTGGGCACCGAAGTGGGCAATACCGCGGCCCGGCGGTTGTATCGGGCCGTTGGTGGGACCGAGGACGCGGAGCCGTTCGTCGTGGTCTCGTTCCAACTCAACAGAGATGTGTCATCCGAGACAGGGTAACACGAGGCCAAACCCGCGTTGCACCACCCGCCCAATGACTAGAGATTTTTTGACCATTCGCCCGGACTGAGTTCCTCGACCACGACCGTGAATCCTTCGCCCGCCCGCACGACGATCGGTTCCACCAACTCCACCCACCCCCCTTCGGCGACAATGGCTGTGAGCAACGGTTGACCACTGCTCGACACACCAAACCGACGGAGTACGACACGGCTCCCTAACGCGGCGCCTTCGAGGTGGAATCGCGGAATGAGGCGATCCTCCGCAAACCGAAACGTGTAGTGCGGATCGCGATGAAGCGAGATCATTCCGTTCGTTCCTCCGAGCGTTGTCACGGCCTCATTGTGCGGTCGTTCTGTTCAACTCGGCAATGGGCGTAATGTCTCCAAAACGGAGCCGACGGCCGTCTGTGCCGATTCGCTGAACTGGTTGGTCGCGGCAAACACGGCAACACGATTTTGCAAATCCAACGCGGCGGCCGAATACCAGAATCCGTTCGAGCCGTTATGCCACAAGATTGTACCAGTTGGCGTAGGAATATGTTCCCAACCAAATCCGTATCGAACGCCAGGAACGTCCGTGTCGCGAGGATCGGGTGTGTGCAGTTTCGTTAGCGAAGCATTCGACAACAACCGCACGCCATTCACGCGTTCGCCCAGATGCACACGCAAGAACTTCGACCAATCCTGCATGTTCATGTGCATCAATCCTGCCGAACTCATCAGCAACGGCAACTCGGCCGAACGACCATTGCCGACAGCAATACCTTCGGGCGTATGCCCGCGTGGTTGATCGAGCATTCCGTAGCCACGTCCGGGCGGCCCGAAGCCGGCGGAAGTCATCCCCAGCGGTCGGAAGAGATGTTTTTGCATCAGCCATTCGTACGTGTTGCCCGTGGCTCGTTCCATCATTGTTGCCGCCACCGTATAGCCGACGTTGGAATAGGCATACTGGCCGACGGTGCCGGTCTTCACGCTCAGGATACTCGGCAACAACATCCGCCGCCCCAACACCGCTGGGCCGCGATAAGTTGTCGCCTGCTCCAACAGGGTGTCGCTGTATTGCTCATCCGCAAAGCCGCCGCGATGGTTGAGCAGTTGCTCCAGCGTGACCTTGCGAAGCTCGGCAGTCGTGCTGTTCCGCAAATGGGGGAACAACTCGCCGATGGTGCTGTTCCAGCGCAGAAATCCGCGTTCGACCAGGATCGCCGCCAACGTGGAGGTCATCGCCTTGCCGTTGGAACCCAGGTGAAACTGGTCACTGTTCGTCACAGCGATCGGCTTACCGCGTTCTCGAATACCCGTGGCGGCAATCTCCGTCCGACCGCCGATGACCGTGCCACCAGCCAGTGCGGGCACATCGGCTTGTTGACGAATACCGTCCAGTACCGACCGGACCGACGGCAAGGCGGTGGCAGATGGTATCGTTGGTGCGATACGCGATTCGATCCGTGCTTCGACTGACGGCGGTGCCGTCGTCGTGACCGACGCCAAATCACGGTCTTCCATTGACGTGAGATTGAGGCGGACTGAGTTCATTCGACCCTCCATGGTAACCCTCCAGGCAAGACGTCACCCCAGTTGACGACACACGTGTCAACAACGATGGCGCGAAACATCAAACGAGTTATGCGATGCCGAAGTCCGGCTCAGACTTGTGAACGCAACCACAACGAATCAACAGACACGCGACGATCAGCACAGCCGCAGCCTGTGGCACTTGCCACCACGACCCCAGCGTGCGAAATTCCACCCACAAATTCGGCCCATCCATCGCCTGGGTGTCGAACTGCACCCAATACAGGCCCGCGAAACACGTTACAGGGATCAGCCCAGCCAAGAACCATCGATCCGATCGGCCCGAGTACCGAAAACACCACCACAACATCGTCAGGATCGTAAGTGGTGGTACGAATCGCGAGAGGAACACCAACACGTGCGACACCATCAGCGACACAGGGTCCATCGCGCCACCGATCAATTCAACAAACCAGATTCCGCAGTCGATGTACAACGTCCAGCACATCGGCGTTAAGAGCAACGGCAAGATCACCAACCCCAACAACGGATATCGCCCAAACCAGCGCTGCGAGCGATACCCTCGCACGGCCGCCGTCGCGACCTGTTCCGGCGCACCCAGTTCGCTCAGGTCGTGGTTCGCACACTCGGCGTGGTCGCGAAGCTCGAGCAGCAAACGCTGGGAGTATTCGCGCGGCAGGCCGGCCTGCTGAGTGCGATGCCAGACGGTCTCAAGCCATTCCTGGGTTGACATTGGTTCCTCCCTGAAGCACCTGATTGACCGCCTTGACCACGTCGGCCCACGCCGACGCCGAGCGGCTCAATTTCGCGTGGCCCGCCGCCGTCACGTGGTACACGATTCGGGTCCGATTGCCGACAGCCTCGTGTTGAGCCGTCAACAGCCTTTCGCTTTCCAATCGATGCAAGATGGGATAGATACACCCTTCACCGAACTGAAGCGTCTCGCCGGTTTCGCGGGCGATGGCTCGCACCACTTCGTATCCGTGCAGAGGGGTCCGCGCAAGCAAATGGAGTACCAACAATTCGGGTACTCCATTCAGAAAATCAGGATTTGTCGATTTCGAACGTGCCATGCAAGTAGTATACCTCGAAGTTCGAGGTAGTCAATGCGAGGCGTCGCTGATCACTTCGCCAACGAGTAACAGGCGAGTTTCTCGTCGTTGCGGACGAACACGCATTTGTCGGCGAACGCTGGGTGTGTCCACAGCACTTTGCGACCGAACGCGGCGCTACTCGGTTCGAGGAGTTTCGCGTCGCTCTGCGGTTCGTAGCCTTTGGGGGTTAACTTCGCGAAGATTAGCGTACCCTTCTCGTTGAATAACACGAACTTCTCGCCGTGCCGCACGATGAACGCCGTGCCGGAACCTGCCTGTTTGTAGTCTTCCTCATGTTCTTCGTTCAGCACAGGCTTGAAGCTGTGCCACAGGCGCGCACCCGTGTCGAGTTTCACCGCTCGGAACATTCCTGGGCGATCGACGCCGTAAATGACGCCATCGTGAATCAGCGGCGTCATGTTGACCGGATACAATCCGCGGTTCTTGTTACCGTCCCACAGCTTTTCCACGGACGGTTTGCCGCCGGTCATCGTCAACTTCAACAGCACGCCATGGTTGCCGATGCCGGCCGCGAACAGATATTCTCCGGCTTTCTGCGGCGCCATGATCGACATGCCATAATCCGGCTTGAGTGGCACGCTCCAGTATTGCTCGCCGGTTGTAGGATTGAGTCCGTTGAGTTTATCGGCGTCCCAAATCAGCAACTCGTCGACGCCGCCGTGGGAGATGAGCGTCGGCGGACTGTAGCCAGGTTCGCTGGCATTGAGTTTCTTCCATTTTTCGGCGCCGGTTGATTTGTCGAACGCCACAACAAGCGCGTTCTCGCCGCCGACGATGCAGATAAGCGTATCTTTGTAGACGAGCGGATGTCCGCAGAACCCCCACGTCGGTACTTTGGCCTGATAATCTTTCGTGAACGATTTCTGCCATACGACTCGACCATCCGCCGCCGCATAGCACACCAGATGACCCATCGTGCCGAGATGGTACACTTTGCCATCGTGGACCGTTGGCGTGCAGCGTGGTCCGGCTGGGTAGCTCACTTGGTACGGACAATCGTATTCCTGTTTCCAAAGTTCTTTTCCGCTTTTCGCATCAAAACAGACGAGGCGTTCGGTACTCTTCACCACGGTCTTGGCGTCGAAGGGATCGTCTGGGGTTTTTCTGGCCTTGTGCGAGGATGCGATCCGGCACGAAGACGCGACCATTCGCGACGGCCGGCCCAGCGTATCCTCCCCCCACGCGCGCGGTCCACTTCGGCGCCATCGTTCCGCCTGGGAGTGTCTCGACAATTCCAGTTTCCGTCCAGTTCGCATCGCGATTTTGGCCCATCCACTGCGGCCAGTCATCGGCGGCGGCAGGCAGGGCGAGAATAAGAGAGAGTGTGAGACTCGAACAGCCACGGATCATGGCGAGTACCTTCGGCGGAAAAATAGAAGACGTTGAAAATGCTACGGGAACCCAAGATGGGATACCACTACACAACCATGATCTTTCGCCTCGCACCGCGAACTCGGATAATGACCGCATCCACACGAGTCGAGTCATGACGTCGAATTGGGATGCTCTCGCCGCGGTTCTCGGCCCCAAACGCACACGGGCGATTCGCGACCATCTGAACAAACTCCTGCCCACCCTCGCCGATCCGGCGATGGCGATCAACAATTTTGAACGGCTCGTCCCCTTATTGCCGAACGGCGATCCGTATCGACTCTTCGAGCCGAACAGCAACACGCTCGAAACGCTGCTTCCCTTGCTCGCGACCTCGCAACTGTTCGCCGATACGCTGGTCAAATATCCGGAATCACTGACAATCGTGCTGCAATCGCAGGGGCGGAATCCGTCGACGCACGAACTCGTCACGCAACTCCGCTCGCTCGCCGACGCGGCGCCGGACGATGCCAGTGTTCCTCCGTGAGTTCCGACGCTTTCGCCAGTTGCAAATCTTGCGCATCGGCATTCACGATGTCATTCACGAACGTCCGCTTGAAGAAATCACGCGCGAACTCGCGCGCCTCGCCGATGCCTCCGTGGAAGTCGCGTTGCACATCGCGATGCGCAACGTCAGCCGGAAATTCGGCACGCCCGCAACGAAAACCGGCCGACCGGCGCGCATCGCCGGATTCGCCTTCGGCAAACTGGGCGGCGATGAACTCAATTACTCGTCCGACCTCGATTTGATGTTCGTTTACGACGAAGACGGCGAAACCCTTGGCAAGCGAGTCAACCCCATCAGCAATGCCGATTTCTACACACGCGTTGTCACGGAAGTGATTCGCCTCCTCTCGTCGCACACGGATCACGGCTTCGCGTATCGCATCGATCTCCGCTTGCGACCGGAGGGCAAACAGGGGCCACTCGTGCGCACGCTCGCGTCGACACGCAGTTACTACGACGTCATGGGCCGCACCTGGGAACGCCAGGCACTCATTAAACTGCGCCCGTGCGCTGGGCATCCGGAACTCGGTCAGGAGTTCATGAAGTCGATCGAATCGTTCGTGTATCGCAAGTATTTCAGCTTCTCGGAAATCAACGAAGTGAAGATGCTGAAGCGACAAATGGAACAGCGTGCGATCCGCTCCGGCGACGACGACCGCGACGTGAAAACCGGCCACGGCGGCATTCGCGACATCGAATACGCGATTCAGTTTTGCAACTGCTCAACGGCGGCGATTTATCCGCGGTACGGCAACGGAACACGCTCCTCGCGCTCGAAGCCCTGGAAATCGCCGGCTGCCTGACACCCAACGAAACGTACATCCTTGCCGATGCGTATCGCTTTTTGCGAAAGACCGAGCACCGCCTGCAACTTCTGTTTGATCTGCAAACGCATCGCTTGCCCGAGTCGCCGGTCGAACTGCGGAAGTTGGCGTTGCGAATGGGGTACACGGAACGGACGCGGCCGCCACGACCGTCGCGCGCATTGATCGACGCAGATTTGCCAACCCAACGCCGTGCGATTCTCGGCGACTTCGACGATTCGCCGCCGCTCGCGATGCGCGATTTGCTCATCGATCCACTCGATATCTTCCTGCAAGATCTCCGTGAGAAAACCCAGCGTGATCGCTCGATTCTCGATCACCTCTTGCACCAAACGTTCGGCACAGCCGGCGAAGACCACGCCGAGCCGGAGACGGATTTGATTCTCGACCCAGACCCAAATCCGGAGCGGATTCGCCGCGTCTTGGGCCGTTATCCGTTCAAGGATCATGAGAAGGCGTACTTCAATTTGTCGAAGCTCGCACGCGAGAGTGTGCGGTTCTTGTCGCATCGCCGTTGTCGACATTTCTTCGCCAGTATCGCGCCGCAAGTCCTGAAAACGATCGCCGAAACGCCGGACCCAGATGCGGCCCTCGACAACCTCGAACAAGTCACGGCATCGCTCGGCGCAAAAGCGGTCCTGTACGAACTGTTCAGCTTCAACACGGCAACCTTGAAACTGTATGTCGACCTATGTTCAGGCAGTCCATTTTTGTCCAGCCTGATGATCAACAACCCTGGGATGGTCGACGAGTTGCTCGATAGCCTGGTGTTGGATCAACCGCGGTCGGTCGAGGAGTTGCGGTTGGAAGTAGCGGCGCTGTTGCATGGCGCGATCGATCCGGATCCGATCTTACACAGTTTTCGCGATAAGGAATTGCTACGCGTGGGCGTGGCGGACTTGCTGGGTCAGGTGAATGTGCGTGAAACGACGGCGAATCTCAGCGATGTCGCCGAATCGATACTTGATGCGGCGTTCGAGTTGGCCGAACCGATCGTCCGTGCGAAGTTCGGCGAGCCGTTCAACGAGGAGTGTGAGTTGCCGTGTTACTACGCGGTCGTAGGGTTGGGGAAACTCGGCGGGCGCGAGATTAGTTACAACAGTGATCTCGATGTCATGCTCATCTACGAATCGATCGGCACGACGCAACCAAGCCTGGGGGGGCGTGCGACGGCGAACCAGCATTACTACACGGAATTGCTGCAGAAAGCGATCCACCAACTCACGCGCGCCGGACCGATGGGGAAGTTGTACGCGGTGGATGTACGATTGCGACCGACGGGCAAATCTGGCGCGTTGGTGTTGCCGTTGTGTGAATTCGAGCGATACTTCGCGGACGGCGGCGGACAACTCTGGGAACGCCTCGCACTGACTCGCGGCCGTGTGGTGCGTGGCGATGCGAGGTTCGCGGAGCGCGTACGAACTGCGATCCGAACCGCCACAACGGAGAGTGGTTGGCAAGCGTGTTGGCGTGACGAGATTCGCGGCATGCGCACGAAACTCGAGGCGAACACCGATCGGAACAACGTCAAACGCGGCATCGGCGGCTTGATGGATATCGAGTTTCTCGTGCAATCGTTAATGCTGCGACATGGTGCGGACTGTCCGCAGGTTCTCCAGCCGAACGTGTGGGATGCGCTCCACGAGTTGCGTGCGGCAGACATCTTGAGCGAGTCGGATGCGGCGGCGTTGGAAGAGGGGTACACGTTCCTGCGCACGGTCGAATCGCGGTTGCGAATTGTTACGGATCGCTCGTTAGTGACGGTCCCAGATTCACCAAGCGAACGGACGAATCTCGCGCGCCGACTCGGCTTCAACTCCAGGAGCGCAACCGCCGACTTCGACGCGAAACTCGTTGCGACGATGCAACAGAACCGCACGCTATTCACGAAACTATTAGGCCCATGAGAGGACACTGGATTCTCCAATGGACCGCCAGACGGTTCGGCATACACTGGCGACAGTTGTTTCCTTCTCGCCGTTCCCTCCCTGGAGCCACCCCATGAGTGCCGACGCGACGCCGGACGTTCGCCAACAACGTGTGCGCGAGTTCATGCAACTGTTGCCGCTCACGATCGAACTGGCCGGCCTGCCGAAGTGCGAATCTGGACGCATGTTTACAACCGATCAGCTCGACTTGCGCGTCACACATATCAAAAACGCCTACAAACTCGCACGGCACTTGGTGAAAGAAATCAGCGAAGGTAGCTGATGAAGACTCGACTATTGAGACCATTCCTCTTCTGGAGATTTTTCGTGAAGCGATTCGTGTTCGTAATGGTGGCGATGCTCGTAACATCGCTGGGAACCAGTTTTTCGTCGACGGCCGCAGCGGCCGAGAAGGAGACTCGCGTGTTCGAACTGCGTGTCTACACCGCCAACGCGGGCAAGCAAGCCGCCGTGAGTGAACTCATCGCCAAGAGCGGCGTGAAGTACATGACGAAGCACAGCATCGAACTGATCGGCGCGTGGTTGCCGGTCGAGGCGAGCGATGAGCGTGTGATGACGCTGGTTGCCCACAAAGACAAAGTCAGCGCCGATAAGAACTGGGCGGCGTTCCGCGAAGACGCGGGCTGGAAAGAAGAACTCGCTGCCGCGTCGAAAGACGGTCGTGCAGTCGGCAGCATCGCGACGTTCTTCCTCAGCGCGACCGACTACAGCCCCATGCTGAAGGCCGCGAATGTCGGTAATCGCATTTTTGAACTCCGCACGTACATCACCACGCCGAACCATCTGCCGAACCTGAACGCACGCTTCCGCGATCACACAGTTAAACTGTTCGAGAAGCACGGCATGACGAACATCGTCTACACGACGCTCGCCGCGGGCGAAAAGACGACGGTCGGTGAACTGTTGAAGGGCTTGGCTCCGGCGAAGCAAGAGACGTGCGGCATCGCCGCGGACACGGCGGCGGAATCGTATGCGTTGGTGTATCTGCTGTCGCACAAGTCGGCGGACGCGATGAAAGCCAGTTTCGGTAGCTTCCGCGACGATCCAGCGTGGAATGCCGCTCGCAAAGCATCGGAAGAAAAGGCCGGCGGGTCACTGACGGCGGATAAAGGCGTGAAGTCGCTGTTGCTCAAGCCGACGGATTACTCGCCGTTGAAATAGTCTCACACGCTGTTGGATTCGGACCAGTCCGCCTGGTCCGAGATTCGTCACCACTCTGCGAGAGACGCACCACGACGTCCCTCGCGATCACTCAAATTCCAATTCGCCGCCTGGTTTCACGTTGAAGTACTTCGCGTTTGGGTGGTGGAACACGATCGCCGTCGTGCTTTGCTCCGGCTCAAGCAAAAACTGCTCCGTCAACGTGATGCCGACGTCCTCCGGACGAATCAGTGTAAACAGGCCGGTTTGATCTTCGAGCCGCGGACACGCCGGATAGCCGAACGCATATCGACGACCGCGATAATGCCCCTTGAAGAGCTTCTGAATTGTCGGCGAATCGCCGCCGCCGATCCCCCACTCCGCTCGCAAATGCTTGTGGAAATACTCCGCGAACGCCTCTGCGCTCTCGACGCCCAAGCCGTGTAAGAACAGATAATCCTGATACTTATTGGCCGCACGCAGCGCATTGCACGCATTCGTCACTTCGTGACCGACCGTGACCGCCATCATCGCGACATGGTCGACGGGTTGCCCCTCGCGGAGCGGTTCGACGTAGTCGCTCAGGCAGAGATAATCGCCGAATCCTTGGCGTGGGAACGTGAACGATTGCAACACCTGTCGGCCGTCGGACGAGTAAATCGACAGCGTTTGGCCGTCGGCGGCGGCGCGGAAGAAGCCGTAGGTTGCGGCGGGTTGCAGGATGTTCTGCGTGAGGCAGTAATCCTTGAGTCGCGCGAGCGCTGGGCGTGCGGTTGTCTCGATTTGTTCCGCATACTTCTTCGGATCCACGCCACCTTTGCGGAAGCCCCACTGGGTGCTGAAGAGTGTCAACTCGTTCAAGTAGGGGAAGACGTCTTCCATCTTGGCCGTGAATTTTCGCACGCCGAGAAACGGCGGTTGGGGCAGGTCTGGACTGCGTGGGAGTTTCGGCGCACGTGGGGGTAACTCGACTACTTCGTACGGCTTCGACGGCTCTTCCGAAACGGCCTCCACGGGCAGTTGGTCTTTTCGATCGGCCGATTGAATCACGCCTTTGATCGCCGAACTGCCAACACTCGCGATCTTCTTGCGTGCCACAATCTGATCCATGATGCGCAATCCGTCGAACGCATCGGCACCATAATAAACCTTGCCATGATACACGCGCGTTAGATCATCCTCGACATACTTCCGATTCAACGCCGCTCCGCCCAGAATCACAGGCGGTTTCAATCCGCGTTCATTCAAGGTGACCAAGTCTTCCTTCATAATCACAGTCGATTTCACGAGCAATCCGCTCATGCCAATCGCATCCGCACCTTGTTTCTGAAACTCCGAGATCATCGCATCAACGGGCTGCTTAATGCCAATGTTGTAGACCTTATAGCCGTTATTCGTGAGGATGATATCGACGAGGTTTTTCCCAATATCATGTACGTCGCCTTTCACCGTCGCCAACACGATGCGACCCTTTTCCTGACCTTCGACTTTTTCCATGAACTGTTCGAGGTGCGCGACCGCGGCTTTCATCACCTCCGCGCTCTGCAACACAAACGGCAGTTGCATCTGACCACTGCCGAACAACTCGCCGACGACTTTCATACCGTCGAGCAAAATTTTGTTAATGATGTCGATCGGCGAATAGCGATCGCGCGCCGCGTCGAGATCGGCGATGAGCGATTCGCGACGTCCCTGAATGATCGCTTGCCGCAACCGCTCCTCGATCGTCTCGCCGAGTGATCGTGCCTGCTTTTTCTCGCCTTTTTTGTCCGCATAATGCTCGATGAGCATCTGCAACGGATCTTCGATGCAGTTCCCAGCCGCGTCGAACGCACGCTCGTCGAAGAGCAAACGGCGGCAAAGTTCTTTGCCCTTCTCGTCGATGTTCGCGAGCGGCATGATCTTGCTGGCGTGCAGAATCGCCGAATCGAGACCGTACTCGATCGCGTAGTGCAGGTACACGCTGTTCAGCACCTGTCGCGAATACGGCGAGAGGCCGAACGAGCAGTTACTCAGGCCGACGTGCGTCAGGCACCCTGGCAGATTCTTCTTGATGAGCTTGATCGCTTCGAACGTCGCGATCGCGCTTTTGCGTGTTTGCTCCACGCCGGTTGAAACTGGAAACACCAATGGATCAAACATCAAGTCCGAGGGATGAATCTTATACTCATTCACAACGATGTCATAGATCCGGCTCGCGACTTCAAACTTCCATTCAGCAGTATCCGCTTGGCCCTTCTCATCAATGGTGAGCGCCACGAGTCCGGCGCCATACTTTTTCGCGAGTCTTGTCTTAGGGTCCAGCGTTTTTCGGCCGTCTTCGAGGTTGATACTGTTAATCATCACCTTGCCGGAACACAGTTTCAGCGCCGCTTCAATGACGGGCGTTTCCGTGCTATCAAGCATCATAGGTTTATTGAGAACGGCGTTATAGCGCTTAATGACTTCCTTCATATCACGCACGCCGTCGCGCCCGACGTAATCGACACACACATCGAGCATGTGAACGCCTTCGCGTTCCTGTTCCTGTGCCATCTCGACGAGGCCGTGCCAGTCGTCTTTCTCGAGGAGCTGCTTGAACTTCTTCGAACCGTTTGTGTTCGTGCGCTCGCCGACGAGTAGCGGCTTTTGGTCGACGATCACTTCTTGCGACGTTTGCAGACTCGACATCATCGGCAGATAGACCGGCGTGCGTTTCGCGGGCTTTTTGCCCCACAACCGATCGCACACCACTTTCAGGTGATCCTTAGTTGTTCCGCAACAGCCGCCGATGATGTTCACCCCGAACTCGCTCACAAAGCGTTCGTGCCAATCCGTGAGGCCCGCCGGATCGAGGGGGAAGTACGTTTCGCCGTTGCGATTCTCGGGCAAACCCGCGTTCGGCAACACACTGATGCGCTTGCGGCAATGGCGGCTCAGGTGTTTGATCGCGTCGAGCATCAAGTCTGGGCCAACGCCGCAGTTCATGCCGATGACATCGATTTCGTCGATCGGATCAAGCGCGACCAGACCAGCCGGAATGTCGGTGCCTGGGAGCATCTTTTGGCGTTCGTCGATGATGGTGAGTTGCACCATCAATGGAATCCGAATACCGAGGCGTTTCATTTCCTCGATCGCCGTGATCGCGACACACTTCGCTTGCAGAATGTCGAAGCAGGTTTCGACGAGAATCGCGTCGACACGTTCTTCGATCATGACGCGGAGTTGGGGGCGATACGCCTCGGCGAGCGAATCGAAGTCGATGTAAATGGCTGGGTCGGTGAGCGACGGCATCTTCGTGCCAGGTCCGACCGAGCCGACGATGAAGCGAGGTCGGTCCGGCGTGGCGAACTTGGCGGCGGCGCGTTTGGCGAGAGCGATGTTCTGGCGATTGATTTCTTCCAGTTGCGGCGTCATGCCGAATTCGCCGAGGCCGATCGCGTTGGCGTTGAACGTATTCGTCTCGATGGCATCACAGCCAGCGGCGAAATAGCCTTCGTGAATTTCCTGAATCCACTCTGGGTGCGTGTAGACGAGAGCGTCGGAGAGGTTCAGCAACGATTTGCCGCTGGTGTTGTAGCCCCAATCTTTCTCGCTCGGCTTGTAGCGATGGAGGCTCGTGCCCATACCGCCATCGAGAATCAAGACACGTTCGTCAGCCAGATCGAGAAACGGTGAACCGCTCGCCATGTGAACATCCTTTGGATTACAGCCCCAACATCGAGTAGTTTAGCGAAGGATCGTGTATAAATGGGTGGGGTTTAACAAAGAAATCAGCGATTGAGAGAAATGTGTGGCCAGGAAAAACGTCGGAGGGGCACGCGTTCCATCGCGCACCCCTCCGACACGGTCCATCGCATCCTGCGTAGACCGACACGCGATCTTCGATCGAGGGCATTGCGAGGAAGCTGAGAAGCGATATTCTCGACAGCCTGCTCTCCGCGTCCTTGCGGCGGCCGCGTCCCTGCGGCCGAACCGTTCGATCGAGCGCGTGATCTAGTGACCAACACCATTGGTGTTGGATGTATTTTGAGTCTGTGGAGTGATTGATTACTGAGTCAAATCCAGTTGCGCGAGTGCAGTGTGAGATCGTGAGGGCCAGAGTGGTAGAGTCAAATTCGCGTCGAGTACTTGCGAAGAATGTCGCGTCATTAGTTCGAACCCTGGGGTCAGTGGAACCAATTGCTTGACGCAAACTTTACCGATTGTGACGAATGAGTCAACTGCAACTCCGACGACAGTGAACTGAGGAGGGGGTTGACGCTGTAAGTGGTTTTTTCAACGACACATCGAGCGATTCAATCGCAATTCCGTCGCGCGAAAATCGGATGTTCCTGATTCGTAACAGCCTGGCGAAATCGTCGCAACTTTTCCATACAAGCATTTGTCAGGAAAGGCTTTATCTCAATGTTGAAATGATGAAGATCGAGAATACAGAAAAAAATTTGGCCGATTTTTTCGTGGTCCCGTGTCGGACAACTCGGCAATTTGACTTCGCCCGCGACTAGCGAGTAAAGACGCGATCCAGAAACTCAAGACGGCTCACGCGGGTTCCAGCTAACGCGAATCGTGCCAACAGACCATCGAGCAGTTCGTCGCCTCGCACACGAAACGTGTCACCCTCCCAGTGTTCGAGGCTCACGCGGAAGCTACTCCAGGCGAGTTGGAGGCGATTGTCGTTCAGGGTGATCGCGGTGGTGCCGTAGGCGTCGTCGCTGTATTCGCCGACGAAGTCGGTGAGGGGCAGACTCGGCGGCACATTGGCGCGCCGCAACTTCACGAGCCGCGCTTCGTTGGCCACAAACTCAGCACGCTCCGCCGCCGCCGCATCACCGATGATGCGATTCCAATCCTTCGGCGACAGCCGCAACTGGCGATCTGCAATAGTGTTCGCCAATGCAACATTCATCTTCGAATCATGTAAATTGTTCATGATGCCAATTGCGAGACTATCCTTCGGAAACAAGGCGATTTGTACGCGGAAACCATCAATCATTCCTCCGTGCGCCTGCACGATGTGCCCGCGGTAATCATGGATGATCCATCCCATCCCATAACTCATTTGTGTCGTGTCTGGATACAGTCGTTGCAGGCTTGTCGAGAGCCGCATGGGCGTGTGGGGTTGCTTCGTCTCGTCGTCGCGTGACAGATGGAATCGCATCCACTTTGCCAGGTCACGTCCGCTGAGATTGATCGAGCCGGCGGCATTCGGTTCTGGCATTGCGTACCACGGCACGGCTACGATCGAGCCATCGTCCTTGCGACGATGCCCCACCGCTCGCTCGGCACGCGCGAACGCCTCGTCTTTCGTGGAATAACTCACGTCCTCCCACCCAAGCGGCGTGGCGATGCGCGTGTGTACCAGATCGCGCCACGAGCGGTTGCCAGACGACGCGATCACACGACCGAGCGCGAGATAGCTGAGCGTCGAATACTCGAACTGACCGCGAAACGGCAACTCTACGGGTAGCTTCGCCGTACGTCGTAGGATTTCGTCTTCGCTCCACGGTGCGCGATACCAGAGCAGATCGTGGCCGCGCACACCCGTGCGATGCGCGAACAGGTCGCGAAGTGTCACAAGTTCGTTGACGTGCGGATGGTTGATGCGATACGTGGGCAGGTGCTTGCGAACCGGATCATCCCACGCGAGGCGGCTTTCGTCCACGAGCATTGCGGCGAGTGTCGTGGTGATACTTTTCGTGCAGGAGGCGAGTGGAAAGACGGTTTTCGCTGTCGGACGTTGCGTGGTGCCACGTTGACTCGTGCCGTAGCCTTCAACGAATTGCTGGTCGCCCTGCACGATAACGACGACACACCCTGGAACGTCGAACTGCTTCAAAGACGCCATCACGAGCGTTTCGAGTTCGGCCGCAGGTATGCGGATCTGAGCCGTTCCAACCTGTAAGCAGAGGAGGAATACTGTGATCGATATTGGGAATCGCATGAGCCATCATCCATGAAAAAACCCGTGTCGGAGACACGGGTTCTAAATTGTTGTTGTGTTTTGAATCACGATTACAGTGCGGTCACGGCTCCGAAACCGATTTTACCACCACCAATACCACCACCACCAAACCCGCCGCCGCCAATACCGCCGCCGCCAATACCGCCGCCAAATCCACCACCACCGATACCACCGCCGATACCACCGCCACCGAAGCCACCGATACCGCCACCGCCGATACCACCGCCACCGAAGCCACCGATACCGCCACCGCCGATACCACCACCACCGAAGCCACCAATGCCACCGCCGCCGATGCCGCCACCAATACCACCGCCGATGCCGCCACCAATACCACCACCGCCGCCGAGCAATCCGTTACCGCCGACGATGACCGTGCCTTGTTGATAAACACCAAGACCGCCGAAGCTGGCAGGGTTTCCTGGGAAGGAAGTCACGCCACCACCTGTGAATTGCTGAGCTTGTTGACCACCGATTCCACCACCAATACCACCACCACCGCCGATACCGCCGCCACCAAAACCGCCACCTTGGCCGCCGAAGCCTCCGCCACCAATACCACCCTGACCACCTTGGCCACCCTGACCACCTTGGCCACCTTGGTTGTTATTGTTGCCACCGAGGAAGTTCACGTTCTGGTTCGGGCCCTGGAACGGTGGGAACCCTGGTCGCGTCCCCAGACCCACGCCACGAATTGGCTGGCGGTTGAAGAAGTTGTTAAAGGGATGGTTAGGGTTCGTACCAGGCGAATCCGTGTTCAGTGTGTAACCGACCAAGCCGGTATTTTGCTGACGAAATGTCTGCAAGTGTTGGCCAGGAATCAGTGGATTGTTGCTCCCACGCAAGCGGCTCGGCGTCTGGGCCGTCAGCGACGGCAACACCAGTGAACCGATGGCCATCAAGCCTGCAGAAATGAGCATCGTTCGGACGAACAGTCGAAACATACAAGCCTCACACGGCCAGTGGTACAAGAGTAGTCGGTGTGGAATCCGTTCGATGGAATGGCTAGCACCATCAGTATCGAGCTGAAGAGAGCCAAACAACGCGTTCCTGCGCAATTCTATCTTACCATGATTTCCAGAACGCTCGAGTTCGTCAATTCGATTTCACCGAACCGCTTCCGCTCTTCACTCGGTTGCCTAGCTAGCGCGCAACAATCGATACGATACACACTCGCTTCTTTCTCAAAACACGCCAGCTTCCGGTCTGTTGGCGAGCGAACATCACTTTTTCTTGTGCGAAGCCCGTTTTCACGGCATTCCGCTCTTGACTGGCTCGGCGAGGAAGGTATTGTCCGCCCGACTTTGCGACATCACATGCGCGAAGGCCGTTGGGGAACGGAACTCGCGCTCGTGGGGAGTCAGCAGACCGAATAATCGGTTGGGGAGCCGGTCACGGAGCTGGTACTCGCACGGGCAGTAATGGGGGATGCGGCACATGCGCCATCGTTTGTTTGGGGGACTTCTTGCGGCTGCCACCTTGGTGGCCTCACAAACCCTCACCCACGCACAGTATGTCGATGACACGGGCGTACCAGGACGACCGGAGTTCATCACACCTTTACCAACTGGGAAGCCAGACCAAAACGGGTTCTTCGGCTTCACCCAGTTCATCATGGGTACACAGACCTTTGGACTCGGCGGGCAAGCGGTGGCCTTCCGCGGCTTGGTCGATTCCAGCGGTGTACTCACCGGTCAGCCCGGAACCTTCGTCGGGAACCGGCAAGTTCCGGCACTCAGCACCGATCAATTTGGCCGCAAGAGTTGGTCGCCCGGCTACGAAGTCGGCCTCGGCTACAAGTTCGAGAACGGCGTCACGGTCTCGATTCGCGGCGGCCAACTGACGCAGATTAAGTACTCGGCGGGCGCCGCCGGCGCATCACCGCCGCTCGGTCTCGCACGGCCAGACCTCTCGGATACATTCCTGTATTCGCCGGTCTTCAACTTTCCGCCGGCATACGCTGGCCCAGATGTCGAAACAGATCTTGACATTACGGGCCAGAACCCGTCGGGCAACTTCTACGGCATCTGGAACGGCGCCTCGGTGATGGACATCCAGTATGATCAGCGCTTCACGTATGGCGAAATCGCCGCTCGCGTGCCGCTGTTCCAAACCGACTACAGCCGTGTCTACGGGTTCGCGGGTGCTCGCTATGCGTGGTTCTTCGAGCGGTTCTACTGGCGAACCGTCGCCCAAGATATCTTGGGCCGCTCGTTCCCACAAGACGTCGCGGTCTACACCAACACCTTGTCGCAACGCATGTACGGTCCGATGCTCGGATGCGGTCATGAAGTGTACATGGGCAAGCGATTCGCGATCGGTATGGATTTGTCGGTCGCGGGCCTCATGAACGTGGCGAAGCAACGGGCGAAGTATAAGCTCGGCGACGACTCGACTCAGGCGAAACGCAGCCGCAACGAGTTCGAGATTGTCCCAAACATCAATACCGATGTCACGCTGATGTGGTATCCGATCGAAGGCGTGCAGTTGAAAGTCGGTTACTCGTTCCAGTCGTACTTCATGACGCGATACATGGCCGAGCCGATCGCGTTCGACTTCGGTGCGATGGACCCAGAGTACCGGACTCGTGGCTTCCGATATGCGGGCGTGTTCAACCTGGGGATTGGCTTCTTCTTTTAAGAATGAGGCGAAATCCTTGTGGCGCGTTCCCCATGGGTCGCCTCGCTGGACGGCTTCGGCCAACCTCGGGGCGGCCTGATTTCGGATCGCACGCTGGAACGCTCTTGTCAACATGAACCGCTTCATGGTTCAATCGCGGCTCTCCAACCTGCGGAGGCGGCGAATGCGATACTGGCTACACACGCGACACACACGATCTACACGACGATTGACATTCGTCATTCTGGCTTGGATACTCTCGAGTGTGGTCTCGTCCGCCGCCGAGCGGCCGAACATTCTACTCATTGTGGCCGACGATTGGGGCTATGGAGACCTTGGTGTCCACGGCAATCCGGTCATTCAAACACCTCGTCTCGATGCGTTCACGCACGAATCCGCACAACTCCGACACTTCTCCGCCTCGCCGATCGGCGCCCCTTCGCGCGCCTCGCTCGTCACAGGCCTTTACAGTCACCGCACAGGCGTCGTTGACTCCATACAGGGCCGGTCGCTCCTTCGCCCAGACATTCGCATCCTATCAGAACGCTTGCGACAAGTCGGCTATCGTACCGGCGCGTTCGGCAAGTGGCATCTCGGTGACAACTATCCGTTGCGGCCGGAAGATCGTGGCTTCGAGTCCACGCTGTGGCTCCGTGGCGAAGGCCTGGGATCGGCAGCGGATCATCCGAATGCCGATCCGAAAACCGCCTACGATGATCCGTACTTGGTGCAAAACGGCCAGGATGTGCGAGCCAAAGGGTACTGCACCGATGTCTTCGCCGACGCCACAATCGATTTCGTGACGCAGGACGAGAAAAAGCCATTTTTCGCACTCGTGGCGTTTAACGCACCGCACCCACCCTTCCAGTGTCCGGAAGCGGACCTCGAACCGTTCCGTGAACTCAAACAGAGCCTGAAATCGTTTCCAAGTTTCGGCCAGCCGTGGTTTGAAGGCCAGCCAGACGTGAACGAACTGCAATCTGTCTACGGCATGATCGCGAACCTGGACCGCAACTGCGGCCGCATCTTCGATGTGTTGGAAGAATCCGGTCTGGCGAATAACACGATTGTGGTGGTGCTATCCGACAATGGGCCAACGACGGCACGCTACAACGCGGGCTTGCGGCAACGGAAAGGGTCAGTCTACGAGGGCGGTCTTCGAGTGCCGTGTTATGTCCGATGGCCAGAGAAGATTCCGGCCGGCCGCGTGATCGACGAACCGACCGCACCCATCGACATCATGCCAACGCTGTTGGCGGCGGCGGAAGTGAACGCTCCGAGCGCCAAGCAGCCGTTCGATGGCCGAAATCTATTGCCGTTGTTGATCGAGGGCGCAACCAACTGGACGCCGCGAACCCTGTTTTTCCAGTGGCATCGCCACGATGCGCCCGAGCGCTATCGATCGTTCGCGGTCCGCGGACCGCGCTACAAACTCGTGCAATCGATGGGGAATGAAGGGCGGGCACCGTGGTTCCCACGGTTCGAGTTATTTGATTTGCGTGACGATCCGTTCGAGGAGCGTGATCTGAGTCTGGAATTGCCGGACTTGGCGGCCCAGATGCGTGACGAGTACAACGAGTGGTTCACGGACGTGACCCGCGGTGGCTTCGAGCCGGTTCGCATTCACATCGGCAACGTCCGCGAGAACCCAACACGTTTGAGCCGACTCGATTCACGCGCCGATGCGCGTGGGGAGCAACGGTTGGGCCAGTGGGAGCTATTTGTCGAGCGCGAAGGAACCTACCGCCTGACGATGATCTCGAAGCAACCGTTCACCGCCGTGAGCGTCGCAATGGGCCAGTACGAAGTGCAAATCGCGAACGAGCGCGCCGAATCGGTTCGGACGAAATCGATGAGTTTGAAGTTGCCGTCCGGAAAGGTGACGTTGCGGTGCGTGGTGCAAAACGGCCTCCGAACCTGGGGGCCGGATTATGTCGAAATCGAGCACCTCGCGAAGTGATTGACGATGCTAGCGAAGCCGATTCGCGTTCAACGTCCTGGAAATCGACGCGAAAAAGTTGCTGCACGTGACCGAGTCGCGTTTCGGCGACGTGGCGAGTGATGTCGACTGGCACTCGGCGCAGTGACTTCGCGATCCGCCTTGATGAGCGACGAGATCGCCCACGCCAAGAGCGACGGAACGAGCAGAATGGCGATGCCAAACAAAATCAGAACGATAAGTTCGGTGCTGGACGACGGCATGACACGGTCCTGTGTGAGCCACGTCGAGTTAGATTAGCAATCGCGAGCCGTTTGCGGATTAATTTCCGTCTTTCGACTTCTCCGCGACCGCCGCACCACGTATCCGACTCGGCCGATAAATCCAGCGTTCGCCGCCGAGACCATTGTTATCTTCGGGCTTAATATCGACGATTCCTGGGCGATTGTTGTCGGTTGGCTTGAAGAAGTCGAGTTGGAGCGTCTTGACTTTAATCAACTTCGCGCCGCCCTCGCGGTCTTCGGCTACCAGGCCGTCGGAGATCCCGCCGACGTACACGCTAAATTTGTTCGTCGTCGCCGCAGTCTTCGGCACGTCGGTCCAAATTGCCAAACCAGAAACATACCGAGGGTACGAGTCTTGTTTCGTGACCGGAATCGGCGTTTGGGTCATTTGCACGGTCGTGAGCAGTTTCAGGTTGTTCTCTGGATCTTCCTTCGCGGCAATCGCCTTGAACAGGGCCGGTTGCACTTCGTCGACGTGGGTCGTGTTTAGGTCTTTCGTCACCAACTCGAACTTCAACGACGTGACCGATTGCGGATTTTCCGTGCGATTGTAGAGCTGATAGACCATGTACCAGGCCGTGACCGAGCCTTTGCCAGGCACATCGACCGTGATGATTCGTGGCGGCGCGTACCGGAAATACAGAGTCCAGTTGCCAGCTTTATCGCCCGCCGCCGGAGCGGGTTCGACGAGCCGAAACCCGTCCGCCGATTGCGCCAAGAGCGCCGTGGGCGTCAGGTGATACGTCAAAGCCGTCGCAATCGATGCGAGCCACATCCGCCGCGTCATGTCGAAGTCTCCTCGCTATCAGATGACATTACCCGCGCCGTGAGCATCCAGCAAGAAGTCACCCCATGAAGAGTGGAATTCCGCTCGTGGGTGGGGTGAATAGTCGATTCGCGCGATCCGAGTTTAACAATTATTGCGATTGTTGGTGTCGCGCTCAGTCCGGGTTTTTCATCGGCGGCGGCGCGACGCGGAGCTTGACGGTCACTGGGAAGTGATCGCTGTAGCCGCGTTCGCTGTCGCGCATTTCGCGGTCCGGATCGCCGAAGCGCCACGGTTCGCGCCGTGTTGCCCCTTTGCGAATCAATCCGTCCGTCATCGTCGCGGCACTCGCCGGATCGCACGACCACCCCTGGGTATCCAGCATCCCACGGCTCACGACAATGTGATCGTAAATGTAGGGCTTGCCGCTATACCAAAGCGTGCCGAAGCGATCCGCCGGTTTGCCGGCGAACAAATCGAGCAGTTTCGGCGTTCCCTCGCCGCTTTTCACTTTCACGATGTCGCCGATCGCGTTCAGATCGCGGACCACTTCATCCGACTCAGGCGTATCGTTGAAATCGCCGCAGAGAATGACGTCCGTGTCTGGGTTTTTGTCCGCGAGATTCTTGTACACGCCGTAGATGGTGCGAGCGTACTTTTCGCGGCCTTCTTCGCCGTTACTGCCATTGGCCTGGCTGAGTTTCGACGTCCAGTGACTGGCCATGATCACCATCGGATGGCCGTTCACGATCAACCGCGTTTCGAGAATCCGGAGGCGGTTGCCGTGCATTCGTGTACTAATTTGCGAGAGGGGCAAGCGACTCAGCACGCCAGGGGCAATGTGTCGGCCGGCGTCGAGGTTCTTCATCGCCAGCGAAACGTATCGCTGTTTCGGATCTGGCACGCGCCGATTGAGCGCCCCTTGGAGCAGTTCCAGCGCCCGCACGCTTTCGACTTCACACACCGCGAGAATATCCGGCCCCTTTCCGCCGTTCATCTTCATGATCGTTTCGGAGAGGCGATCGAGTTTGAGTTGCCGCAGTTCCGCGTTCTCCGCGAACGGCGTATCGTACTGCTGGTCGACCGAACGGCGTTTGTCTTTGTCGTTCTTGTCGTCGAACAGGTTCTCGACGTTCCAGAATGCGAACATCAGTTCGCGAGTGCCATCGGGTAGGTCGGCGGTGATGGGCGTGGTTCCGATTTCGCCGATCGGCGTGTTCGGTTCACGTTTCTTGAATGCGCCAGCCATGTAGAACAGACTCAACACCACGACGGCGATGCCGACGCTGATCTGCCACGTTCGTGGGAGTTTCAAAAAGAGTTCGAGGAGTTCTTGCGCGAGTTGTGTTTGTTTCTTGGTGCGACTCATGGCGATACCCGTAGCGATGATCGTAGTAGTTGTTCTGGCGTGTCCGTTCGCGGTTCACCTGCACGCACGTTCCGTTATGCTACGCGAAGTTCGCACCGAGCGGCCAATTTCGATGCGATTTCCGGTATCGTGCGAATCGTGCGAATCGCGCTGTGTCAGTCCCCTTCGCGATCGGATTTCACGGCGCGTGACCTGTTACGAATTGTGAGACTCGGCTATAATCGAACATGAACCCTTAATGATCGGAGCCACACCTCGTGGATCGCCGCCCGCGATTGCTCCTGATTGGCACCTCGCCGGATTGTTTGAACGGTATCACGGAGTGCGTCGATGTCGTCGTCGCAGGTAGCCCGTCCGAAGCCGCCGATCAACTACGCGCGAACCATTACGATGGCGTCATTGCTTCCTCGAGCCTTACCGCCGAACTGATCGATCGATATCGCCGCGACGAGACGATCCTCGCAAACGTCGACCAGGGCATCGCCGCACTCGATCCGAGTGGCGTGGTGCTGTGGGCAAACGCAGTCCTCCGCAGTTGGTGTAATAGTAATCCGGTTGGGCAGGCGTTGCTAGCAGCGCTCGGTTCGTCGACAATCGCCGCGGAACAGCCGGATCCGATGTCTCAAGTCGCGCGTGGCCAGCCGATTGCGTTTCGCATTCATCGCACGCAATCACTGAATTTCAGCTATCTCGATATTCGCATCCGGCCGGTTCTGTCGGCGAATGGGCGGTTGCTTCAATCGGTCGTGATTTTGCAAAACGTCTCGGCGGAAGTCGAGCAGCAACGCAAACTGAACGCCCTCCACACTGCCGGCCGCGAACTCGCAGCGCTCGATCCGGAATCGCTCGCGGAGTTGCCGGTTCCGACTCGTGTCGATTTGCTGCGTCAGAATATCCGCAAGCATGTCCACGAATTACTGCGATACGACATCATCGAGATTCGCGTCCTCGACCGCACGACCGGCGAGTTGAAGCCGCTCCTACAAGAAGGCATGACCGACACCGCCGCGAATCGGCGACTCTTCGCACGACCCGACGAGAACGGCGTGACAGGTCATGTCGCGTACACGGGCGATAGCTATTTGTGTCCCGACGCTTCGAACGATCCGTACTATCTCGAAGGTGCGATCGGCGCCCGCAGTTCCTTGACCGTACCCCTGAAACATGCGGACGAAGTCGTCGGTACGCTGAATGTCGAGAGTCCGCGGTTAAACGGCTTTGGTCCGGAGGATTTGCAGTTCACGGAGTTATTTAGCAAGGAAATCGCGGCTGCGCTGAACACGCTCGATTTGCTGACCGCTCAACAAACCTGCACGTTGTCGCAATCGATTGAAGCGGTGAATCGCGAGATTGCCTTACCCGTGAATGAAGTGTTGGCGAGTGCGGCGTTGTTGTATGCCCGTCTCCACGCCGCCGATCCGGATGCCGCAGCGTATCTGCGGCGAATCATGCAGAACGCTCGGAGTGTGAAGGAGTGCGTGCAGAAGGTTGGCCGCGAGATGATTCGCGACTTATCGCCGGGCGCTGGACCGAATCAGCTTGCAGGCAAGCGTGTGTTGGTGGTGGACCAAGATGAGCGTCTCCGTCGACAAGCGCATTTGTTGTTGGGCCGATTGGGGGCCGAAGTCGAGACGGTCGCCACGGCGGCGGAGGGGTTGGCGTTGCTCGGCGAAACGAGCTATGACGCGGTATTGCAAGAACTTCGGCCGAGCGACATGAGCGGCTACGAAGCGTTTCGGAAATTCCGCATTGCGATGCCAACGTGTCGCGTCGTACTCACGACCGGCTTCGGCTACGATTCGCAGCACAGCATCGTGAAGGCGCGACAGGACGGCTTGCAGCACGTCATCTACAAGCCGTTCCGTGCCGACCAAGTCGTGACGGCGGTCAATGCCCCCACGCCCCCTGCTCCAGCGGCGCAGCCGGTCTCGGCGGCGAGTTGAGCGTGGTTTTCACTATCACAGTCACTACCCATTCGCACTCGTGACGCTCGCTCGGAGAGATTCCCCACGTGTTCTTCGCCGTGCTCCTCGGTTTGATGCTCGTCGCGCTCTGGATCGGTCATGCCTGCATTTGGACGTACCCCCTCAACTACCTCTACGGCTCGCCGATCCCCAAATGGTTTCTCAAACCCTACCGTCTCGTCACGGGTGTCGTCATCGGCGGTGGATTCGTCGCGCTCTACTTCATCTGGCGTGACGAACTCTGGAACCGACCGCCAGACTTCCACCCAGCGTTTCTCTACGCGATACTCTGCCTGTTCATCGGCACGATCATATTCCCCCTCGTCACACTGTTGCGACTGCTACGAAAGACGCCGCTCGCCCTCGTCGCCGAGTCGACACGAACGCTTGATCTCTGGCCACGCCGCGGTCGCACGCTCATCGGCGATGGGAAGTGGAAGTGGCTTCCGCATGTGCCGTTAAATTGTCTCTTCCGCATCGATTTCACCGACCTCACGCTCGCACCAGCGAAACTACCGCACGAACTCGACGGCCTTACGATTCTGTTGTTGAGCGATCTGCATTTTCACGGCACGCCATCGCGACAGTTTTACGACGAGATCTTCGACGAACTCGTCGCCCAGCGACGCCAGATCTTGTGGTTCTCGCGGGCGATTTTCTCGACAAGGATTCGCACCTTGCGTGGGTCGAACCGATTCTTGGTCGCTTGAAGTGGAACATCGCCGGACTGGCGATTTTGGGGAACCACGACGAGCATCATCAACCCGACGCGGTTCGCGACGAGTTGGCGAAACTTGGGTATCGCATCCTCTCGAATCGCTGTGAATCGCAGACGATTCGCGGAATCGAGATCACGGTGAGTGGTCACGAAGGGCCATGGCTCCCCTCGCCGCCAAACGTGAAATCGGCCCCACGGATCGGTTCCATTTGTGTGTGAGCCACACGCCAGACAATGTGTATTGGGGCACGGATCACGGCGTGAATCTGATGCTGTGCGGACACGTGCACGGTGGCCAAATCCGCTTGCCGTGTATCGGTTCGATTTTCGTGCCGAGCATTTACAGCCGCCGTTTCGACATGGGCGTGTTTGAACTCGGTCCGACGACGATGGTGGTCGGTCGCGGACTGAGTGGCAAGGAACCGCTACGATTCCGCTGCCATCCACAGATCATCCGCATCACCCTGACCGCTCGCCAAGATTCGTCACGCTCGGTATCCTAACGACTCCCACCGCCAACAGGCAATCACACATGAAACTCGCGTCGTTTGCACTCGTTGTGTTCGTCGGTTCTTCAACATTGATTTGCTCCGCCGAGCCGGAAGTCGATCGCAAAAGCTGAAGAGCGGACTCATTCTGCGAACAGGCTCGCACCATCAACTTGTGCCTGGTGTGGCGCTGCACCTGAAGCCGAACGAATCGGCGACGCCGTTCGACGATGCGACCACTAACGCCACCTGGATGGGCTACCTGCAAATCGTCACGCCTGGCGACTATCGCTTCACCGCGAACGCCGTCGGCGGATCGCTCGCGCTCGAACTCGCTCGCGGCGAGCAAACACTCAAACTCACGAACGCACCAACGAAACTCGAACCTGGTGTGTACAAATTCACAGCCACGTTCACCACGCCGGACCGCAACACGCTCCGCAAACTCGAACTGCTATGGGAAGGCCCTGGGTTCCGCCGCGAACCGATTCCGTACTTCTTCTTCGGTCACCTCGCAGAACAGCGAACGAACACCATCGACCGCGATTTACCCAAGGAAAACGGCGATTTCTCTTCGAAGAGTTGGGCTGCAAGAATTGTCATCATCCGAAGAAGGATGACACCATCGGCGCGAGTTTCGTGACTCGCACAGGTCCGGAGCTAAGCGAAATTGGCTCGCGAGTCTACCCAGGTTGGCTCGATGCGTGGCTCGCAAACCCCAGCAAACTCCGCCCACACACCACGATGCCGGCAATGTTCACGGAGGATGATCGCGGCGTCGCCGAGCGTTATGCGGTGGGGCAATACCTCCTGTCGCTCGGCGGCAAGCTCCGCGAAGAACGCGCCCCCACGATCTCGAACGAATACTCTCGGAGTCTCGCGAACGGTGTTTAAACTGTTCACCACCGCTGGGTGTACGACCTGCCACGGCACGAAGTTGGCCGCCACGAACAAGGCGAGCGAAGACGATGACGATGTCGCCACGAAAATTGACATCAACGGCAGCGTGTACGGTCTCGGAGCCGCGACAGGTGGGCAAGCGTTGTACGCCCTCGGCGGGCTGGGCAGCAAAACCACGCCCACCGAACTCGCCAAGTTTCTGCGAGACCCGCTGAAGACCAACCCGCACGGTCGCATGCCGAACATGGTCTTGAACGATAACGAAGCACGGGATCTCGCACGCCATCTGTGCCGCAACACCGACGAGACACTCGATCGTACGAACGTCAAACCGCCGAAGCTAAAACCAAGCGATCTCGGCGGCGGAACGTGGGAAGCCATCGGCGCGAAACTCGTCGTCTCGAAAGGTTGCGTGAATTGCCACACGATCAAGAACGTGCAAGCAAAATCGCCAGAATTCCCCACGCTCAGCAAGCCAACAAAGCCTGGTTGTCTCTCGGAGAAACCGGATCGTTCGCGCGTGCCAGAGTACACTCTTACGGCGGACCAACGCCGTAACGTGACCACGTTCTTGGGCGCTGGACTAACAGCGCCCAAACCCCATTCACTCTACCAATCGCGCACGGCGCTGAAGCGATTCAACTGCCTCAATTGTCACTCGCGTGACGGCGAAGGCGGCATCGGCACGGAACTCGCCGACACGATGAGAAGCTGGAAAACGCCGACAATGCCGACGATGTCGCTCCGCCTCGACTCACAAGCATCGGCCACAAAGCGAAGACGACCTGGCTGGATTCGGTGCTGGTGCGCGGCGGTCGCGCGCGACCGTGGATGAATCTGCGAATGCCGCAATACGGCGAATCGAACGTCGGTTCGCTGGTCCATGGTCTGGCGCATCTCGAAGGCATCGAACCCGGATTCCAGTACGAAGACCGTCGAGTTCAACGCCGCAATTGTGACGGCTGGCCGCACACTGACTGGCTCGGATGGGTTGGGTTGCATCAAGTGCCACGACATCAACGGCATCACGGGCGGCGGCACGCGAGGACCGGATCTGGCGCGCACGGCGGAGCGGTTGCGATACGACTGGTACGAACGTTGGATGCACAATCCGCAGCGTCTCGCACCAGGCACGAAGATGCCGCAGAACTTCAACAACGGCCGGTCGGCGTTCACGACGATCCTCAACGGCGACGCCGACCCGCAAATCGAAGCGTTGTGGGCGTACATGGCGCTCGGCCCAGGGCTACCCCTGCCGAAAGGGATGGAACCGCCGAAAGGACTCATCGTGAAAGTCGGCGAGCGGCCGGAGGTGCTGCGAACATTCATGCCAGATGGTGCGGGCACTCGCGCGATTGCCGTCGGCTACCCTGGCGGAATCAACGTGGCATTCGATGCGGAATCGTGTCGTGTCGCATACGCGTGGGAAGGCAGTTTCGTCGATGCGTCGCCTGGTGTGGAACAACCGCGGCGGTGCGCCAGCGAAGTTACTCGGTCCGAAGTTCTTCGCCTCGCCGAG
Organism: Ottelia alismoides; assembly: GCA_037367405.1. Classification (NCBI taxonomy): domain Eukaryota; kingdom Viridiplantae; phylum Streptophyta; class Magnoliopsida; order Alismatales; family Hydrocharitaceae; genus Ottelia; species Ottelia alismoides. Next base: position 20,752 of record JAZKJV010005956.1, on the reverse strand, counting down.
CGGTGCAACGTGGGGACTCACGAACAGTCGCACGCCGCCGGACTTCGAGAAGCGTTCGAAGACTACGCCTTCGGCGCCGCGTTGCCGGATGACGTGATTTATCAAGGTCCGAAGTACGTGCATTTCGCGGGTTATGGCCTCGATGCAAAAGGGAATCCCACCTTCGGCTATCGCATCGGCGAACCGATGAGCGAGGGGGAACTGCGCGTCAGCCATACGATTCAACCTGCGAAAGCGAGTGTCGCGGTGGGATTGACGCAGACGTTCACGGTCTCCGCGCCCGCCGATCGGAATGCGTGGTTCAACGTCGGTCGTGCGACGACGGTTCGGCGACTCTCGGATGCAGGCGTGATCGCAAACGTGACGTTGGAGGGCGGTTGGGTTGAGTTTCCGGCGGCAGAGAAAAAACTAGTTGTGTCGCATAACGGCCGCGTGATGGTGTACGAAGTGGTGACGACTGTGAATTGCGCGTGGCACATTCAACCGCAGGCGAATGGCGCTACGGTGATGCTGCGGCTCTCTGACCTCGCGACGCCGAACACGATCACGCTCAGTGCGTGGTCGCTCCCACGCGATGATGAAGGATTGATTCGGGCGCTCGCGAAGTAGCGACGACAGGCGTGTCAATCAATTTTGACATCGTCGATCAGCCACTCATCCGCCCGCTGACCCTTCACGAGCTTGATCGTGAAGGGTTTTTTCACATCGCCTTTCATTACCTCGCCGCTCACGTTCGTGCCGTCGACTTTGCTGATACTGAAGCCGTTGAACCCACCGCGGTACGTCGCCAGTTTCGCCTCGAGTCCGCCACGATTGAAGCCGTCCTTGCTGCTACCGAACGGCGGTGCGAGTCGTGCTTTCGCTTGCGGATGCATCATCGCCATCGCCAACACATCTTTGCGACCGAGCAGTGATTCGAGGAAGGCCGCCGCCGCCCACGCTTGATACGCCGCCTCGCCGCTCGGCAAGGTGACCGTCGCGCGCACCAACTCCGTCGCGTGGAACCAATCGACTTGCCAATCCATGCCGCTCTTCACGAGCCGTAGCGTGACCGCAACCGATTGCGTGGACACGAAAACCGCCGCCTCGCCGCTTCCGCCAGCGCTGGTCAGGGTGATGGTCGGCACTTTGCCAGCGTAGCCCTTCAGCCATAACTCGGCGGCGGAATCGGAGTAGCCCACGGCTCGATCCGCTTCAAAAACCGGCTCGGCGATGACTCCTTTGAACGCCGCCGTCAGTTGGCTCGGCTTCGCTTGCCCCTGGTTCACTGCCGTGAGGAAGGCCGTCGCAAACGTCGCAGCGTCCGTCGTGGAGGCGGTGGCCCCTTTCGACGACGGTTGGTTCGACGTGGGCGATGGGGTTGATTTGGGTTGAGTGGATTCTGGCTTGGCGCAGCCGACGACCAGACTCAATCCACACAGGATGACGAAACGAGACATGAGAAATCCTTCCCAAGAAGACAACGACCGTGCAACCGCATGAGAGAGACGCGTTATCTTACAATTGCGCAGGATTCCGTCGATCGAAACTCGATCCGAGACGCGAGGTTCGGGCGCACGGTTCGGGCGCGCAGTTCGGGCGCGCAGTTCGGGTCGGTCGAGGTCACGAGGGTGAGGTACGGAAGCCGTGCGCAATGTAGCGTCCGGACTGGTCCGGATTTTTGCTTCGAACCGGTCCTGTCTTCCCGCCCCTGGTGCGGTTTTGTTACGCTAACAGTATCGATTCTCTTAGCGAGGCGTACCGTGGATAGTCCGATCGTCTCCGTCAACGCGGCACGCGAAGCTGCGGCATCGTCCATCGTCATCGCGCGAGTGTGCAGCTTCTTCGCCGCCATTCTGCTCGTACTGACGTTGCCATTCCTCTACCTCGTCTTCGATCTACTCGACTGGCGCGGTCGTGTGCCAGAGTACACGCAACTCACGGGCGTGCGGCAACAGATCTTCCGCAACGATTGGGATCAATCGCTCGGTGGGAACGACGCGATCATCGCCAATCTGAACAAAATTCGACCTGCGGAACTCGAGGCGAACGCAGAGCCTGTGCAGAAGTGGACGTGGCGTTGGCAGGCGACGGTTTACACGATGCTCGCCAACGACGTGAGCGCCGACGCGGCGATGAAGTATCTCGTCATCTCCGACACAGGTGGGATCGCCGCGCCAACGAACGAACGCCTCGGAATCCTTTCACTCGCCGCCCGCGAAAACCCACGTTGGACCAGCAGTCTGATGTTGCCCTTCGCGCGACTCGCACCGTGGACCCTGCAGACCAACGCCACCAACGGCACGAACTCGCCGTATCCTCGCAGGGCTGTACATTCTGTTCCTGTTCGCGATTGGGCAAATCGCATTGCTGTTTATCGCCCGATCACGCCGCACTCACCGCCGCGCTCGACGCTGTCACGCGAATGCGCCGCTCGGTGTACACACATGCCAACCGCGTCGGCCAACTCGTCGTGCGCCAACAACTCGCGTCGGATGTCGCGGACCTGTTCACGACCAAAATCGATGCGATTCTGCACGGGCGCCGTCTCGAGTTGCTCTACGGATGGTGGTGGCCAACTGCACTCGCGTTGTTGTTGCTCCTCCTGTTCGTGGTGAACGCGGCGGTCGCGCTGAGCTTGGTCCTGTTGGCGTTGGCGATCTGGATTCTCGTCGGTCAAGCCGTGGTCTACTTCACTCGCGACGGCAAACTCGCGAGCCGGCGGGCCGAGGCACGGCTCTTGCAGCTCCGTGAAAGTATTTCGATTCTGCCGCTCGTGAAGTGCTACTTGATGGAGCGATTCAATCAATCGCGTGTCGAACGACAGCTCAACGATCATTCGCGAGCGGAGTGGCGACGCATTCGCGGTGAAGCGTTGGCGACACCGAGCCTAATCGCGACCTCGGCGCTCGCGGCGATTGGCGTGCTGTACTTCGCCGGTCGGTTGGTGTTGTTGGGCGAGTTATCGGTCGCCGGATTGCTGGTGAAGATCGCAACGCTCGCGGCGTTGGTCTGGGGTCGCGGTCACGATGCTGACCACGCGCTGGTCGATGAGTCGTGCGGCCGAATCGATGGAGGCGGTCTCGTCGTTTCTCGATCGGCGCGCCGACACGGGCCAGTTGCTTGACGCGAAATTCATGGAATCGATGGAAACCAGTCTCGAGTTACACGGCGTGAGTGTGCGAGAAAGCGGCACATCGCGGATGCTGCTAGAAGGCGTGAAGTTCACGGTGCCGGCCGGTTCGCGGGTGGCGATCGTGAGCGCGGACCCAGTCGAAGGGCAAACGATTGCGTATTTGCTTACACGGTTCGTTGATCCGACCGGCGGGCGAGGTCCGCATCGACGGTCAAAACTCACGCTGGCTCACGCACGAATCGTTGCGAGCACAAATCGCGATGGTAATGCAGCAAACCCTGATTTTCAGCGATACGGTGGCGAATAACATCGGTTGCGGCGACACGGGTTTTTCGCTGCCGCAAATCATGGAATCGGCAAAGGTTGCCCATGCCCACGGCTTTGTGCAACGCTTGCCGTATGGTTACGAGACGCAAATCGGAAACGGCGGCCACTCGCTGCGAATCGGTGGAGCAGATGCGGATCGCGTTGGCACGTGCGATTCTCCGTGATCCCTCGGTCTTGGTGATCGAAGAGCCAGACCAGCCGATGGACGACGATTCACGCGCGTTGCTGGACGATTCGTTCGAGCGGATTCGCCAGGGGCGAACATTGGTCTTTTTGTCGCAGCGGCAGTCGGTGTTGCGGAACGCGGATCAGGTCATCGTCCTCCATAAGGGCCACGTTGCGGCGATCGGTTCGCACGAGGAACTGTTGGCGAAGAATGAACTGTATCGACATCTGTTGTTCAAGGAACTGGTGATTCCGGCCGTCGTGTGATTCCGAATTCCCAAAGTACCTGCGGAAGATGGTGGAGTTGGCAACCCATCGCGTGATTGTGTACGCTGAACGTATTACGCACTCTGGAGTTCGTCTTCGATGGCTGTTGCTCTCACCGATGTCGCGGTTCACTTGCGATCGACCGATAATGTCGCCGTGGCTCGCCAAACCATCCCTGCCGGAAGCGAAATTCGCACACCGAACGGCACCATCACCGTGCCGAACGTCGTGCGGCTCGGTCACAAGTTCGCGGTTGCGCCGATCAAAGAAGGCGATGCGATTCAGAAATATGGCCAGATTATCGGCTTCGCGGGCAGCAACATCGCCCTCGGCGATCATGTGCACACACACAACGTCGTCCTCGGCCAGTTCGAGCGTGACTACGCCCACGCGAGCCAGATTCCGGCCCCCCTTCCGCCGCCGGCCGAGTATCGCAGCTTCATGGGCTACGACCGCGGACCGAGTCGCGCCGACCACCAACGCTACGGCACACGAAACTATCTCGCAATCATTAGTACCGTGAATTGCTCCGCCGCGACGAGTAAGTACGTCGCCGAGAAGCTGCGCGCGAGCGGCATTCTGAAGGAGTATCCGAACGTCGACGGCGTGTTACCGATCGTCCACAAGCATGGCTGTGCGATGGCATACGACGGCGACGATCATCATCAACTCAACCGCACCCTCGCCGGATTCGCGAACCATCCGAATGTTGCCGGATACATCCTCATCGGTTTGGGCTGCGAAACCGGCCAAGCCACACACCTGATCGAAAGCCAAAAACTGAGCCTCCAACAACTCGGTAAGCCGAAACAGGGTCCGTTGGTGTTGAGCATCCAGGAGAGCGGCGGCATCGGCAAAACGGTCGATGCGGGCGTGAAGGCGATCGCCGAGATGCTACCGCGTGCGAACGATGTGAAGCGTGTATCGATTCCGGCGAAGCATTTGATTCTCGGAACGAACTGCGGCGGATCGGACGGCAACAGCGGCGTAACCGCGAACCCAGCGCTCGGCGTCGCATCGGACTTAATGGTGCAACAGGGCGGCACGACTGTGCTGGCGGAGACAACGGAAATCTACGGCGCCGAGCATTTGCTCACACGCCGTGCGGTCAGTAAGGCCGTCGGTGAGAAGTTGGTGGAACGGATCAAGTGGTGGGAATGGTACGCAGGCGTGTTTGGCGTCTCGATCAACAACAATCCGTCGGTCGGCAACAAAGAGGGCGGGTTGACGACGATTTACGAAAAATCGCTCGGCGCGATCGCGAAAGCGGGCGGCACGGCGATGACCGACGTGCTGCACTACGCGGAGCCGATTCGCACAAAGGGCTTCGTGGTGATGGACACGCCAGGCTACGACCCTGTGAGCATGACTGGCATCGTCGCCGGCGGCGCGAACGTGTGCGTGTTCACGACCGGCCGTGGGAGCGTATACGGGTGTAAGCCCGCACCGTGCATCAAGGTGGCAACGAACACGCCACTCTTCGAGCGGATGATTTCGGACATGGACGTGAACGCAGGGATGATCTTGAACGGCGTGCCAGTCGAGGAAGTGGGGCGGCAGTTGTTCGAGAAGATCCTGGCGGTCGCGAGCGGTGAACTAACGAAGAGCGAGATCCACGGTGTCGGCGAGGAAGAGTTCGCACCGTGGCACATCGGACCGACATTGTAACCCGTCTGGAAGAACGAGTGAGGCTCAGGATCACGGAAACACTCATTTCCGTGCCAAACTCGCGGCGAGGCGTTTGTTGCTGGACGTGGGTTTTGGTATTCGACGCTGACGGCGTCGTTATCACAGCCTGGGGTTGAGGTTTCCCAGGGTCTTCGTCGCCAAGTCGACTCGACCCTGGGCTGTGATAACGACGCTTTCAGCGTCGAATATCACTATCCATCGGATTGGTACGGACGTTACTCTTTCGGCGGATCCTAACCTACCACACTCCCCACGTTCATTCTCGTCGGCCTACAACTCCAGTAACCCACTGGCTGCGGCGAGGACTTTCGCTTGGGCGATCGGTAACGCATCCGGCAATCGCGCGCCCGACGCGAGTTTGTGCCCGCCCGCCCTGAAACTGCTCCGCCAACTTCGAGACATCCGCCGATCGCGAGCGGAAACTCACCTTCGTACCGCCGTCGTGCTGTTCGATGAAAATCATCGCCAATTCCACGCCTTCAATCGCGCGTGGATAGTTAATCAAATCTTCCGTATCGCCAGGAACCGCGTTATTGGTCGTGTAATCCGCCAATTGAACATACGTATACGCGATTTTCCCACCTGCCGCGAGCGTCATGCGTTGTAACGCCATGCCCACGAGTTTCAATCGGCCGACCGTCGCGCACTCGAAGAGTTGCTCGTACAACGGCGTGGGGTTCGCACCGGCTGCGACCAGCTTCGAGGCGAGTTCGAACGTTGCGGCGGTTGTGTTCGGATGGCGGAACCAGCCTGTGTCGAGGGCCAACGCCATGAACATGTGATGCGCCGCGATTGGCGAGAGCGGTGCGTCGAGGGCTTGGATGATCTCGTAACTCATGCGGCCAGTGGCTTCGGCGGTTGTGTCGACGAACGCCATTCCGCCGAGGTCATCTTGCGTGCGGTGATGATCGATCACAGCTTTCGGCACGGTCATGCTCTTCATGAACGGTCCGAAATCGCCGAGTTGCCCCCAGGTGCCTGTATCCATCACGAAAATCGCATCAACATCGCGAAACGCATCGCCAGGAGACGAAATTCTTCGATCTGTGTGCGATCCGGATCGAGAAAGCGATACCGCGGCGCAAGGCGCTCGCGATCACGACGCGGGCGCGTTGCCAATGCGGTGCAGGGCATCCGCGAGGGCGAGTTGCGCGCCGAGGCCGTCGGCATCTGGCCGCACGTGCGTCATGAGGAGAAAGGTATGATGGCGGCGGATCAGATCGACCAGCGGCGACCAGTCGAGCGGCATGGAGTGTTCCTTCGCGAAGAGCGTGGGGAGATTATACCGCCCACCGACCGTTCCGCCGACCCCTGCGAGCGTGCAAAGTCGCTAGCGCAAGCCGTCCATCCGATAGTGACGCCTCCAGCTTCGTCGAGATTACCCAGAGTGTCCCTGGGTCTTCGTACGTTGCTCCTCACCCCAGGGGGTTGGGTGAACAACCCCAGAGAAGTCCAATACCACAAGCTCATCCGATTGGCACTGAAATGAGTGCTGTCGCGATCCTAACGGCGATCGACTCAACTTCACGAGATTTCGCACATGACGACGATTCTCGCACTCGGCGAGGTGTTGTGGGACTGCTTCCCTGATGGTCCACGATTCGGCGGCGCGCCCGCGAACTTCGTCTGCGCGTGCGCCGAACTCGGCCGCTCGGCGGTGCGGTCGCTGCTTGTGAGCGCGATCGGCACAGATGATCTCGGCACGCGTGCACAGCAACGATTGCACGAACACGGCGTCGATACCTCGCTCCTTGCGACCCACTCGCGGCCGACTGGGCAAGTCGTCGTGGAACTCGATGACCACGGTCGCGCGAGCTATCGCTTTGCCGACGACCCTGCGTGGGATCACATTCCACTCACGCCCACAGATGCTCGCGATTGCGAAGACAGCGGATGTGGTGCAGTTCGGTACGCTTGCCCAACGTGAGACCGAATCGCGTGAATCGCGCCGCACGATTCGCGAACTCGTCGCCGCCAGTTCCGCGAACTGCTGGCGAATCCTCGACATCAATTTGCGTCCCGCCGTTCTGGTCGCCGGAGGTGATTCGCGACAGTCTAGCCCTTGCGAATGTGCTGAAACTCAACGACGACGAACTGCCGATTGTGGCGGAGGTGTTGGGCATCCGCGGCAGTGAATCGCAGATACTCGACGCGATCCAGGCGCGGTATTCGTTTCGGATGATTGCCCTCACTCGCGGCGCGCACGGTTCACGCTTACTCGCCGCCGACGGCACGACGAGTGAAACGCCGAGCGAACGCGTGCAAGTGGTCGATACCGTGGGGGCCGGCGATGCATTCACCGCGGCGTTGACGCTCGGCCTCACGCAGGGTTTGCCGCTGGAGACGATCCACACACACTCAGACATCATCTCTCTCCGCCCCCCCCCCCTATTTTTAACTTAGGCCTCACGCAGGGGTTTGCCGCTGGAGACGATCCATGTCGCACGTCGGAAGAGGCTAACGACCACGCACACCAACAAGAGCGCCCAACAACTCGCTGGCAACCAATCGCCGAACTTCGCGTAGACGCTGTCGCGTGAATCGATCCGGAGAGCCGCCGTCACGATGCCGCGATGTTGTTTGGAGCTTCGCAACGTGTCGTTCGGCAACGCTTGAATTCGGGCCGTCGGAATCGATGATCGCGCTGATCCCCATGTTCACGGCACGCACGATCGGTCGGCGCGTTTCGATCGCGCGAAACTGACAGATCGCCAAGTGTTGCTCGTGTTCCTCACTGCCACGGAACCAACCGTCGTTCGAAATGTTGACCAGGAAATCGACCGGCCGTTCGCCGTTCGCTGCGGGTCGATTGAACTTCCGCGCCAATAGCGGATCGCTGTCCTCGTAGCAAATCAGCACGCCGAACGTGAATTGCTGATCCCCCACCATGATCGCGAAGCGTGTCTGCTCATCGCCTGGGTGGCACGAATACTCGGCTGGGTTCGGCGTGAAATGCCGCAACCACGGAAAGGTCTCACGAAACGGCACGTATTCGCCGAACGGCACGAGGTGCATTTTGTCGTACCGCCCAGCGGCGACGCCGTCGGCGCCGAGCAACACCGCCGAGTTGTAGCGTCTCGATCGTTCGCCGTCCCATTCGTAGAGTCCGAGGCCGAGCAATACATTCTTTCGCCAATTCCGAAACGCAAACTCTTGCAGCACCTGGTTCCCACGCAAGCCGTTCTGGACCCCCTCCGGAATCGGTCCGTTCACGCCGTTCGCGAGGGCGGTCCAGCCATCCGGATAGCTCGTTTCCGGCCACACGATCAAATCCGGTTGGCGAATCTTTGCGGTTTCCGTGAGGTCGAGATATTCCTTGAGCATGAAGTCCGCATTGTTCTGTTTCACATCCTGCGGAATGTTCGCCTGCACCGCCGAGACACGCGGCCCCTTGGGAAACTCAGGGTGAACGAGTTGCGAGCTACCGTAGCCGATCGCCGCGGCGAAGAGCAACACGCCCGAACGCGGCGGTCCACATCTCGCGGAAGAAGCCGAGTCGCCGTTCGGTCGGCCAGCGGAAGAGTGTCCGCACGCCATTGAAACGCAGGCACCATTCGACCAGCAACCCATTTGAATACGCGAGCAGCAGCGACACGAGATACACACCGCCGAGGTCGACGATTTGCACGAGGCGAGCGAAGTCGTGCTGCGTGTGGCCGAGGAAGTACCACGCGAAACCGGAGTATTGGTGGATACGAAGGGGGCGCAGGAACTCGAACCCTGTGGGCAAATGTGCCCGCAGATATTCCAACGCGACCCACACGATCGCGAGCGTGAACGCGAGCGGCGGTTGACCGAGGCGATCGAGCCGGCGCAGCAACCAGAGCGCGAGCGGAAATGAACCGCCGCAGAAGAGCGACAGGCAAATCCAAGCGCCAACCATCGCTGGGTGGGCGTGGCGAATCCAATTGCAGCAGAGCAGAAAGAACGTCGCACCGCCGACGTAAGCGGCGAAGTAACGTCGACGATTCGACACGAGCGGCGCGCGGACGAGCGTCAGCCAGGGGACGAGTGCCAACCACGCGAGCCAGCCTTGGTCGAGCGGATAGAACGCCATCCACAACAGAATGCCCGACACGATTGCCGGCAGATACACACGCGGCACGCGGTGCCCTCAAGAGTTCGCAAACAGTCTAGCAAAGATCAACTACTTAAAGACACACACGGAGTCTACCTTTCTGAGCCGAACGGCACGACGTTCATCCCCGAATCACCGATTTTTCACACGTATGCTGGCGGTTCATGCCGGAAACCAACATAATCGACACTGATATCGACACACAGTCTTGGCCTCCCTATTCACCCTCTCGAGGACTGGTTTCATGGCGAAAGCACGTATTTCGATCGGCACGTGGGCGTATTTGTTCAATCAGGAAGTGCCGACGACCGACTTCCACGTGATCCTGCATAAGTTGCAAGATCTCGGCTACGACGGCGTCGAACTCGGCAGCTTCGGCCCGCACCCCTCGCCCGCGTCGCACCCCACACGCGCGAGCCGCCAGAAGCTGAAAAAAGAAATCGCCGACCACGGCCTGGCGCTCTCCGCCATCGCCGTCGACCTGTGGGCGTTCAAAACGCCAGGTGTGAGCATTCTCGACGAGATTCCACTCTCGTACACGACCGCGTTTCTCGGCTGGTGCCAGTTCGCATCGGAACTCGATGTGAAGACGATTCGCGTCGACACGGTTCTCGCGCCGAACTACTTCGACTCTGAGGAAGGGAAGAAACTCGGCTACGCGGCTGGTATGGATCGGCTCGTGAAGGTGTGGAGTACGTGCAGCAAGCTCGCGGCGGATTACGGACTAAACATTTGTTGGGAATTCGAGCCAGGGTTTGTGTTCAACAAGCCGAGCGAGATTGTGTCGATCGTCGACGCGGTTCGCAGCCAAGGGAACAACAATTTCGGCGTCTTGTACGACACCTGCCACGCGCATATGGTGGCGGCAATTGGCGCGAATCAGCAAGGCGTGAAGGAAACGCTCCCAGGCGGCGCGCTGGAGTTGCTCAACAAGCTGAAGGGCAAGATCACGCACGTGCATGTGATCGACAGCGACGGCAGTTTGAACGAACACAACACGTCGACGCACAATCCGTTCGGAACCGGTAACCTGAAGTTCGATGAGTTATTCCCAGCGATCCAGACCGCGGGCGTGCCGAACGACTGGTGGTGCGTCGACCTCTGCTTCTGGCCGAATGCGTGGGAAGTGACGGCGCAGAGCAAGAAGTTCCTCGACAGTATGCGCGCGAAGTACGCGGCGTAACTTGTCGAATCGAGCTCGCTGTGCGTCATCTGTGTTAGTGGGATACCTGTTCGGTCGGTGTGGTTTTCGACCCACGTTGGGGTCGAAAACCACTACCGGCCGATACTGAACCTCGTTCCCACTAACGCAACCGACGCACACCGAGAATAGGAGCGAACCCCACCCCGTGTGTTGCCATGAAACTACAATCAGCGCCACTGGATTACAGCAAACTATTGCGAACGTATCGGCCAGCGATGGCATTAGACGAGCTAATCGAACGCCTCGGAAACGTGTCGCTCGATCGTATTTGTTGCGACCCTTCACCTGGTCGAGCCACCGAAGAAGATGTGATTCGATTTCTGCACGCTGGCAAAAAGTGGTTTTACGAATTGGTCAAGAACACTCTGATCGAGAAACCGTTCAACTTGCTGGCATCGGTTGTCGCAGCAAGACTCTGCATGAAAGTCGGCAACCATATCCCTTCATGCGACAATGGCTTCGTCACCACAGTGGGTGGACCATTCCGCATGAAGAATGGAAACATCCGTCTTCCGCATTTGGCATATATTCCCAGGTCTCGTGTTGCAAGTCTTCGGCGTCTGACAAAGGAACCCATTAGCCGTTACGCACCGACACTCATCGGTATCATCCGTTGTCCGGAACATACTGACGCAGAAATATCAATGATGTGTGACGATTTTTTTCAAAACGAAACGCAGAGAATTTGGATTCTCAACCTGCACGAGAAAACCGCTGTCACCATCCTTGATACAGGCCGTCAGCGGCGACACGGGCCAAATGATCGGCTGACAGGTGGTCGAGTCTTGGCAGGTTTATCCTGTTCAATGACCGAGTTATTCGATTTTACCCGACCTCACAACGAGCCAACCAAAGGTTAACCACTCATGCTTCGTCCGCTCGCGCTCGTCACCCTCAGCTTGTTGCTGACATCGGCGGTCCGCGCCGACGACTTGCAATCGCTGCTCAAACCGATCGCCGCAGCACACAAAGGCGACATCGCCATCGCGGTGAAGCATCTCGGCACGGGCAAGGGGTTCACCCTCAACGCTGACACGCCGATGCCAACCGCCAGCCTCATCAAAACCGCAATCATGGTCGAAGCGTTCTGCCAGTCGGAGGAGAAACTCGTCGACCTCGGCAAACAACTCACGTACACGAAAGACGATCAGGTGCCAGGCAGCGGCGTGTTGACATACCACTTCAGCCACGGCGCATCGTTCCCCCTCCGCGACGCGGTGCGGTTGATGATCGTGTACAGCGATAACACGGCGACGAATATGGTGCTCGATCAAGTCGGCTTGAAGACGACGAATGCCCGCATGAAAAAACTCGGCCTGCCGAACACCCAGATTCACTCGAAGGTGTACAAACGGTCCACGAGCAGCATCGATTTGGAACGCAGCGAGAAGTTCGGTCTCGGCAGCACGACCGCGAACGAGTCGATCAAACTCTTGGAGCTGATCCACACCAACGCTGCCGCGAGCAAGGAGTCGTGTGCGGCGATGATGAAGAACTTGCAGGCGAACGACGACAAAGAACTCCTCGCACGCTATTTGCCGGAAGGAACCGTGTTCGCGCACAAGACCGGCGCCGTCAGCAACGCTCGAACCGATGCGGGCATCATGTTCGTGCCGGACCCCAGCGATGCGAAGAAGAAACAGGCGATCGCCGTATGTGTGCTGACGAATAAGAACGAGGATCAACGCTGGATTCTCGACAACGCCGCTCAAGTGACGATCGCGAAGATCGGCCAAGCCGTTTACCAACATTTCGCGAAGAAATAATCGCGGAGGATCGAGTTCGCACGCGGCTTACGAATTCCAGATCAGCGCCAACGCAGAGACGAGGTTGAACAGGCCGTGCGTGATCGTGACGGCAAGCGTACTCCGCCCTCGCCGCATCAGCCAGGCCAACGCGATCGCAAGGAGGAACAGCGGAATCGGTGTGGGCCAGACACTCGCGTGCGCAACCGCGAAGAACGCCGACGTGGCGACGAGTCCAGCGATCGTGCGCAACGACCAACGTTTCCGACGCGGAATCAACCACGTGAGAATCAACAACGCCGCCCCCACAACTGCGAGGAATCCGACCGCATACAATTGCCGATTTAAAGGCACGAGCATGCCCACCATCAACCCACCCAGCACCATCACGATCCACGCTCGCTCAATGCGGCGCACACTCCACGGCACCAATACACGACGAAACAGCAACTCTTCCAGACACGGCCCAACAACGCACGCCCCCAAAACGAACACCAGTACGTCGCCACGAGTCGCGAGTCGCGTGCTTTTGAGCGAATGTTCGTCGATGGGCCATCCGAACTGAAGCGAGAGGTACGTCACGAGAAAATAGACCGTCAGCACGATTGGCGTGGCGATGGCCCACGTCAGGATGCCGGAGGTGACAGCGGTCACGATCGAGGTCGACGGGTGGGTCGGTTCGCTGCTAATGCTGCGACGCCAGAGGTGGAAGCCGACGAGCATCAGCGGAACGACAACGAGTCCGCTCAGCGCCCGTAACCGATTCGCGTGAGCGATCTGTTCCGCCGCGTCGGTCGGCGGCGGATCGAGACTAATGGCGAACTGCGTACCGAGGCTGGGGATGACGAAGCAGGCGAGCAGCCAAATGACGACATCGGTTCCGATCCAGCGATTGCCGACGGCACGAGCGGAGGGGAGGAGCGGTTGTCGTGTGGTGATCCGCAACACGATCGCGAGCGGAACAACGACGACCGACAAGCAACTATACGCGGCCGCGAGGAGGCGAATGTCATTAAGCATACGCGACCAGTGTAGCAATGCGGCGAGCGATTGGGGCGAGCGAATCGTGATTGGAGTGCGGAGCAACGATTATCGTGCTTGCCGTTGAGCGACGTGCGACTCCCACCAATCTGGTAAGCCTGGGTTCAGCCGTCGCCAACCCAGACCGTGGTACGACGGCTTCCGCATCTCGATCGCGATCACGACGACGGCGACTCCAAGCGCGCCGACGGTCGTGACCCACCATCCAGGTTTGTTCCAGAGAACCGTCGGCACCGCGAGGGCGATGAACGCGACCGCCCACAGCAATTCCAGCGATCGCGCGATGCGGAACACGTTGCAGAATAGGAAGAAATGCAACGCGACAATGCCCACGATCAGGCCGTACCACCACACGATCGCGCCGAGAACGCCCACACCCACAAATGCAACCGCGAGGACGACCGCATCAAGTGTCGAAAAGCGCACACCAGGCGTAAACGTGGGCGTTGGCATGGGATAATGTTTCTCTCTGTCGTAATCCGGATCATGCATCTGGTTCGATGGCGGCACGACGAAGGGCCAAGAACGCTTCTTTCAGAGGGAGTCCAACACCACTATCGGGCTCGCCCAAGACCAAACTTTGATATGCATCCAAGAACATCGCCCTTCGACGATGAAACAAATGCAGATAGTGCCGTACGAAACCAAGACAGTCGAGGACGACGAATTCCGTACCTCCGGTTGATTCGTATAACGTCGCGGCGTAATCCGAGATAGCGGTTTCAATCCGGTCGGTCGTAATCATCACATAGTTATCAACTCGATGGAGACGACCTGTGAGTTTTTGAACGGCTCGATCCAAATCGTCCAATGAGACCATTTTCTGCTTCATTTCGTAGACCGTACACACGCGATCATCATTCTGGAGCGTGATTTCAAGATCGCCCGCCGCGCCGGTTCGTTCGTCGGCGGCCGTGTGGGCCTGAAGAGGTAAATGACGTTGACCCAATTGATCGGCGACAGCCTGATACGCCGCTGCGACCACCAACACGGGTAAACGACTGGAATGTTTGCACGCAAGATGCTGACGGATCAGACCAACGATGGCCTCGGAGGATAACGGCAAAACATCCGCGCCGGCACGTAGTTCGGACTGAAGTTGCGCCAAGCGTGTGAGCCGAACATCACGCATCTGTACGAGGATCCGGATTGCGTCGAGCAAAACAGCCTCGGCAGATTCTCGCCCTTCGGCCACTTCATCGAGTAAGTGCAGTGTGTCGACGTACAACTCGCGAGGTTTCCCCAAGAGGACCGTATCGGCGGTGAGTGGACGACCGATGTTTCGTAGGACCGGTGTCAGGAATGCGGTCGTCGAGTTGCACGGAAGTCGGTGGGATTGAACGAATCGTGTGATGTATTGTTCGTCATAACTCCGACCCGAGAATGAATCCTGCGATCCGATTTCGGTGTAGGGTTTTCGCGGGTCGAGGTGGGAGCGGTCAAGTTTCGCCAACAGACACGCCATCAGAAGTCGGACGCAGGCACGATTACTCGACGATTGACAAATCGCCTCCAACCTCACTCGGTTGGCATCCACTAGACTACGGTCGGTCAAACTCGCCATGGCAACCGACAGGAGGTGTTCGAGCCGCTCAGTCGGAGTCATCGAACAAGCCCTTCTTGGGTTTCGTTCTCTTCACGCCAAGATCGTAGTTCACCCAAAGCACTTCGACTCGTTTGTCTTTCGTCGAGTGGATCGTGCGTTCAGGGGAGACGTGCACACGCCACTTGGGTGATGGGTAGAGTTTCCGCATCAGATCGCAATCGTAGTTGCTGATCGCGACCAAGCCAGCAACCGCGTTTAGGACGGTCGCCAGTTCCCGGTGCTGTCGGTCCGACATTTCGTGACCGTAGGCTTTATCATCGCCACGAGTTTCATGAACATACGGCGGATCGCAATAGAACAGTGTGTCGGGTGCGTCGTACAGGCGAATGACATCCAACGCTGGACGGTTTTCGATCTGCACGCGCAACAGGCGTTCCGCGATTTCGGGTAACGCCTCCACACCACCCAGCCATCGACTCACCACACCACTCATTCCGGCTCGACTCGTGTTCTTGCAATTGGCCCATCGTCCGAGGCTCGCAGTTTGCGCAAGTCCGGTTCGCACCTGTCGCGCCCTTACGTAGAACCGACGGGCGCGTTCGACATCACCCACGTTCGGATCGAACTCGCACGCCAAACCAAACTCTTCGCGGCTGAAAGGAGTTAGTCCGATCTTCTCAACGAGTTCCGATTTATGATCGCGCAGGACGCGGAAAAAGTTGACGACTTCGCCATCTAGGTCGTTGTAGGTCTCGACTGCGGACGGCGAACGATTGAGCAGGATCGCCGCCGAGCCCGCGAAGGGTTCACAGTAGTGGTGACACTCTGGCAACAGCGGCAAGAGCCAATCGAGATGCGAAAACTTGCCACCGTACCAGCCGAAGGCGATTTGTTTACGGCCTGTCGGAATCGCGATGGGCGCTGGTGCGTTCCGACGTGTCATCCGCTCTCTCCGCAAATGATTCGACGAGCTGAACATGTTCACGAGCGAACGCTCGCGAACTCCGGTCATCCCTTACGCATAGCGTTTCGCGGCGTCGAGCAGTTCCTTGCACACGTTTTGCAAGTCGCGGTTACCCGTGTCGTTGCCGACCGCCAGTCCGCGATCCGCGAACTCCGTCGCATACTTCGCGTTCTTCGCGCCCAACATCGCCTCCGCCGCCTTCACATACAAATTGCCGTCCTTCGGCGAACGCTCCAACGCCGCGTTGAACGCCTTCGCGGCGCCGTCCACATCGCCACGCTTCGCCAACACCGCCGCCTTCCGCAGATGAAACGTATTCACCTGCTTCCCTTCGTTATTCGCCAAATCGTACGCGATGCCCTCGTCCGCGACCTTCACCACTTCGTCGATCTTCCCTTCCGACAACGCCGCAGTCATTAGGCAGGCGTAGAACGGATACCGATCCGGTTTCGCGCTGTCGACGGGCTTCGCAACGCCTGCTTTTGCGAATGTCACTGCCAGTTCGCGTGCGTCGAGTTTGATCGCGCACTTCAGCGCATCTTCCAGTTCGCCCGCACTCAGTTCGGCGTGCGAAAGTGCCGAGAGTTCCGAGGCGTTCATCGCAGCGAAGTCACGCTTGACGGGCGCCGGCGCTGGCTTCTCGACAATGGCGGGCATCGAGGCGGGCGCCGCGACGCTCTTCATCTCGATGCCCAACTTGTGCCGCAACCGACCAAAATCGTAAACGTCGATCGGCTCGACCACGCCGCCCTTTTGCTTGCGCGGTGCGGCGGCGCGGAAACAGCCTTCCAAGAACTTGAGCTTGCCGATAACTCGCTTGCGCATCAGCGAACTACCGACCGCGTCGAGCGGACTCGCGCCGCCGAACGAGCGGATCGGTTCGTGCAACCAGGTGTTTTCCAGGTAGTTACTTCCACAGAGCCTGACTGAATCGGATACGCTAACGCTACCATCGGAATGTCGCCGAAGTTCGCATGACCGATACTGAACTGTGGTTCACTCACCGCCAAATTGACCGCGTCGCGGAATGTCGTCGGCCGTTTCTTTCAGACTCGCTTCGCGGAGGTGCGTCAGCCGCAACATGCCAGCCGCCAACTCCAACTCGGCTTCACCGTGGCCAACTTCGTGCCAGTTTCCAGGATCGACGGTAGTTCCTTGACGACCAACGCCGTGAAGTATTGGCCGGACTGGTCCATCTGAGCGGCCCTCAACTTTCCGCTCTGGCCCCATCGCTGGATGAGCGCCGCGAGGGCTTGCGGATCGCGAATCTGCATGTCGCAACGATGTTCGACTTCGTCCGCGTCGCTCTCCATGCCCGTCGCACATTTCAGCACCTCAATCAGTGCTGCCGCCTCTTCGACGCGATAATCGTCGACTTCCAGATCAACAGACTTACTTAGGGCCGAGACGGCGAGCGGCGTTTCGCCAAGCCACGCCAGCGCGAGACCGAGGTTGAACCATGCAGCCGGATCGTCTGGCGTTTGTTCGGTCAGTTTCTCGTAGGCTTTGCGGGCATCCGAGAGTTTGCCCGTGATCGCGCCGTCAGGCAACAGTCGTACGGTCGGTCGGAACGCGTATGGTTTCCGCGCCGGCTCCGGCAACCGTGAGTCGTTGCCGAACATCGCGTCGAATTGCCCTTCAATTCCTGATCGTCCGGCGCGTTTTTGACCGCTTGCTCCAAAGCCGCACGGCACGCGACTGGGCGGTTGAACATCAATTCGCCGCGTGCAATCAACTCGAACACTTGGGCGAGTTGGTCGTGCGCTTCGGCCGGATATGCTTCCGATGCTTTACGAAAGAGGATGTGCGCGCCGATCACTTCGCCTTCGGCTTGACGGAATAATCCGCGTAGCAAGTGCGCCATGCCGAAGTCGGATTGCAGCGAAAGTGCCTTATCGATGGCCTTTTTCCGCCTCATCCGTCTTTCCTTCTGCGAACAGAATATGGCGTAATACCCCCAAAACCTGCGGCCGATCGCCGTGCTTTTTAATCAGCGTGTCCATCGTACGCAGGGCGGCGTCATGCTGTTGTTGTTGCTGTTGTTGCAGGGCTAGTTCGATCTGATCGAAGTAGGTTGTGCAGCACCACTTAAACTTTTTGCCACTGCCACACGGACACGAATCGTAAGGGTTAATCGCCATGCGTACTCTCGGGTTTTTTGTCTCGGTCGCCATCGATCAGGAGGGTCTGGCTCGGTCGCGCGGAAACATCCTGGTAAACATCCAGTCAACTTATGGGCCGGACGTCTCGGCGAAAACGGTTGCATCGAGTTTGACCGCCGCAATTCAGTGACCTACTGTTTGGTGACCCGATAAACCCTTTTCGGCACTGCGAATTCGGGACAGCTGCAACGCAGAGTTATCGTTCGCGCTCCCGACTCCCGAAACAAACCGGCAACAAGGACCGACAACAAGGATCGACCATGGTGACGAACGACTTGGGCGCGTGTGAATGGTTCGTATGGGATCTGCGTCGGAGCGGTCTGATCGACCGCGGACAGTTAGATCAACTTGTAAGCGAGTTCCTGAAGCGGAACCCACGCGCCGAAGCACCGCAACTCGCGGAATTCTTCGTTCAACAAGGTACGCTCACGGCCTTCCAAGCCGAACCGCATTCTCAACGGGCAAAACGCAGGGCTTGTGCTGGGGCCATACATCCTGCAGGATGCGATCGGCCAGGGCAGCATGGGCCAAGTGTACAAAGCCACGTCGAAAAAACGACAACTCGCTTTACGCGGTGAAAGTGTTGCCACGCCGCAGTATGTGGAACGTGCGGCTCGCGCGGCGACAGGTGCGATCGTTCAGCCAGTTTTCGCACGCAGGTGATTGTACCGTTCATGACGTGGGTACCGCAGGGGGTCTGCACTACCTCGTGTGGCCTCTCGTCGAAGGCCAAAGCCTCGAAGCGGTCATCAACCAGCAGGGGAAACTCGGCGTCGAGCAAACAGCGCTGATCGGTCTCCAGGTCGCCCAAGGGTTGAGCATTGCTCACCAAAACAACTTGTTCCACGGCCTCGTCAAGCCGTCGAATATTCTCATCGGCAGCGACGGCCAGACACGCATCCTCGACTCGGCATCGGTTCACTGCTGGTTGAGAACGAAGGAGAATCGCTGGTTGACACCATGTCCACCGCGAACACGTTGACGAGCGGTTTGGATTGTGCCAGCCCAGAGAGTATTCTCGAACCGACCAACCGCACACCGGCCGGTGATCAGTACAGCCTCGGCTGCATCCTCTATCACTGCCTCGCAGGTCGTCCGCCGTCCCTGAAGGTAGCGCGGTTGAGAAGATGATGGCGCACCAAACCAAGGAACCCGATTCGATCAAGAATTCTCGGCCGAAGTACCCGACGGCTTGGTCGACGTGATTTCACGCTTGATGGCGAAGAAGCCGGAAGATCGTTATGGCAGTTGTGAGGAAGTTGTCGAGGCGCTCGAACCATATCTGGGCGGCGTGAGCGTGGCGGAACTGAGCCAGGCGGCGACGAGCGGAAATCGCGGCGGTTCGATGGGCACGGGTCGTTCGAAGCATCGCATGGCTGGCTTGGGTGGCAACCCAGTTGCCGCGCCAACTCCTCCGCCGATGCGTGCGGCCCAACCACAGGGCGGATACGAACCGGCTCCGGCGTGGCCCGCCGCACCAGCGCCGATTCCGCAACCGGCTCCGTTCCCACAACCTGCCGCACGTGGAAGCATGATGGGCGGGTTTTCGCCAAGCCCAGCGCCCGCACCGCAACCAACAGCTCGCGGAAACATGATGGCCGGGTTTCGGCTCCGCCGATGGCTCGGCCCACCGGTGGATCACATGCCGGCGTACGTGGTAGTATGCCAGGGTTCCCACCGCCGCAAGCGGTGCCACAACCCATGCCCGGCCGGAACTCGATGGGGTCGATGCCTGGTCGTGGGAGCATGATGGGGCGGTGGAATGGTGGCATTCCGGACACGGAAGTACCGCTCACGCGGGCTGAACCGCCACCGTTCGCCGATCCAAACCGCCAGAGTATTCCTGGTGGTTGGATGCCGATGGAAGAACAGAGCCAAAAATCGCCGGTCTCCACTGTCCTGCTCGTCATCGCGGCGATGATCTTCGGCGGGCTTGCGTTCTTCGGTGCGTCCATGTTAATGAAGTAATTCCAACATTCAGTCGAAACACGGCCGCAGCCGATGCGACGAGCGACATATCGCTCGGCATCCGCTGCGGTTCGCGTTTGTCCAGCCATGCAAATCCTACCATCGGCGTCTTTCGCCAACTTCCGGCCGAGAAACGCGACTTCGCACTTGGTGGATCGAAATTGGCTTGACACAATAGCAATGATGGTCGATTAGGTTCGCGTACGCATGGCAACTCCATTTACGCCAGCGGATTTCTTTGTACTCCTCCGCAAGAGTGGGCTTGTTTCCGACTCGACAGCCCAACGCGCCGAGACGCGGATGACCGAGTTGAAGATCGCGACCGCCGCAGAAGCGGCCCGCCAACTCGTCACCGATGGGTTACTCACAGCGTTTCAAGCGAATCATCTCCTTGGTGGACGCTACAAGAATTTTTTCATCGGCAAGTTCAAAGTTCTGCAACCGCTCGGCAGCGGCGGCGCGAGCCAAGTGTTGTTGTGCA
>JAZKJV010005955.1:0-295604 GCA_037367405.1 Ottelia alismoides | reverse complement strand
TATGTGCGGTCGCCTATGGTGTGCTCACGAGAGCACGGTCTTCGCTCGAATCGTCGACGAGCGATGAGCTCGAGCAACGCGCGTATGCAACTGCGATGTTGGCCAAAAAGCCAACGGATCTCACCGGAGAGAGGGTTGTCGTCGCTCGACCGCGGTTGCGTCGCTGTCACCGATTCAACTCTTAGAACTAGGCTCTCCTCACATAAAGATGGATCAAAGGTAAATTGAGGAGGATGGAATGTATATATAGATGATGAAATGAGATGTTATTAAAATGGTGGGAGGTTATTTTATTAATGGAGTTGAATGGGAAGTTTAAAAATGGTGGGGTTGATGGAGGTTGGTGGTAGGATGAGTTGAATGGTGGTTATTGTAGAGAATGCAAAATAAATAAATAAATGGAATAAAGTAGGCTACTTTAATTACAATAGAATAAAAGAGAAGAAAATAAATAGTGGAGAATTTACAAGGGAATACATACAACATCATGTTTTTTACTTTTCTAATATGTATTTTTTGTCTTTTTAATAAGAGATATTTATAACGGAAAAATACAATAAAATACTACAATTAAAATACAACACAATCATGATATTTTTGTATTTTTAATAATTATAAAAGATAAAATAAAAAATGAAGAAGGAATGAATATATACATAATATACAAAGCACATCTTGGTTCCAAAACCCAACTTTTACAAATGACCTCCGATTTTAATGAACATTTCCATTGGATAGATAATTTTCTAACTTGAACTTTAAAAGTGAGTTTGGTGAATTTGGAGTTCATACAGAGCGGGGATTTGGCTTGGAAGTTGGTCTTTACGGCTTTTTCTCTTTGGGATCTAGGAGTATTTATTTGAAGTAAATTTTGTTTTGTATTTTTGCATTTTTATATACATTATTATGAACAAGTTGGAGAAAGAATTAACCAAAAAGGAGTTGAAATGAGATTATTAAAAATACATGAAATTTTGAGCTATTTACATGTATAAAACTCCTTTGATTTTTGCGGCTTTTTATGTGTAATTCATTTTGTATAATCTAATATATAATAATTAGTGTGTTTTATTTACAAGAGTCATTCTGTTAATTTAATGAATTTATGTACATTTTTCTGGGATTTTACTCGGGGATTTTGCTAAGATCAAGATATTGAGATGATGAATCGTGGATTCATCAGTGGTACACGGTTGCCTTGTTATGAGAAGTACGAACGAAATGAATGATTTGCAACGCGTGGTACCAGGAGCCAATATATTTGGGTTGAATGACGGAAGATGTGGTTGTGCTATGTGGAGGCACGGGTGGTTTAATAGCGGCTGGGGTTACGATAACATGTATTTAAAGCCGCTATGTTATGTGATTAACGGTTAGCCTAAGGTTTTAAGCAACCGGGTCCTCGAGGACGGTGTGCTCCTTTATTTTTTTAGGCAGAGGGTTTGAGACCCTGATTAATAAAAGAAAAGGATAATTGTCAGGATAGTATTGGAGGATTGGTTGAGACGACGTGCGACAACATAAGCTCACTAGATCAATGCAATCTCCAATCCCGAAGTATCCACAGTTTCGGAGTCGAAGAATGGGGGGGGGGGGTTCCCCTGGACTAACCCCTGATGTGGAATCGAATGAATAAGACTTAAAATAATGAGAATTAATGTAACTTTTGTGCTAAGAACTTTTTGAAAATTTACACAATTGTTTGCTTTCCTCTTCTTCGTTACTTAGCACTCGTTAATTGCTATCATGTGATTTATGGAAAACCCAACAGGTGTCAATGAGCCATCGCAAGGACTTTAATAATCCAGCCAGTTAACATAGTCATCCAACCAGCCACAGTAGCTTTTCGCTATAATGTAGTTAGTAATCTTGTAACTTGCATATATCTTGTTGTCTGTAGCTCGTGTTGGAATATTCTTCACCCTCCTAGACAAGTGGTCATCCACCAACTAGATGTACTCATATCCATGACAGTTGGGAAAGAGACACATACAATCTATGCCCCGTGCATTAAAAACATCGTAGGAAATCACCGACTGCACGAGCTTCTCATCTCTATATCCAACAATCCCTCCCATCCTCTGACATATCGTACCACAGGAGTGAGTCAATATCACATATGGACTTGTCTGGGAAGGTCTCTTTGATTTGCTCAAGTTCAGGGGAATCCTTTAACTCAATTCGGGATAAATGATCAGTCGTTGCATTCTTCACTTTGGGTTCATACTTACTCACCTAATCTATCTTTTGGAGTATTAAAATCCACCTAAGACAAGATGCCTTCGCTTCCTTTTTTTCCATTAAGTATCGAATGGTTGTATGATCTGTGAAATCATCAACTTAGAGACCAAAACATAAGACATGAACTTCTCGATTGTCCATATTACTGCAAGCATTTCCTTTCAGTCACCGCATACTTCTTTTGTGCAGGATATAAAACTATGCTCGCATAGTATATAGCATACGGATTCCCATCTTCCCCCTATCTTAACACAACTCATATAACAAAATATGAAGCGCCGTTCATGATCTCGGAAGGAAGAAACCCGTCAGGTGCTTGTAGGATCGACGAGTCAAAATCTTTCTTTTTGAAAGCTCAAGGCCTCTAGACACCTGCGATCTACAATGAACTCTATATTTTTCCTAAGAGCTCAGCTAGTGGGTGGGCAATCTTTGAAAAATCCTGAATGAATCTCCTCTAGAATCCAACATGCCATAAGAAAGACCTCACCGACTTTACGTTGGTTGATGGATCATGTTTCTTGATCGTATCCATCTTGACAAGGTAAACCTCCATTCTCTTCTTCATAGATGCCATGCCCCAGCACAATACCCTCTGTTACCATGAAATGGATTTCTCATAAGTGAGCACCAATTTAACCTATTCACACTTCTTAAGGACTCCATACAAGTGCACTAAACATGTATCAAAGGAATCCCCATAGATCGATAAGTCATCAATGAAAACCCTTCAGGAAATCTCCCATCATCTTGAAAAATAAGGCGGTCATGCACCGTTGAAATATGTATAACGGCATGTGTCTGAATGTGTAAGTGTCAAATGGAGATGTGAATGTGGTCTTTTCCGGGTCCTCAGGAGTGATTACTACGTGATTATAACCCAATACCCATCAAGAAAATAGAAAAACACTTTCCCTGCTAGTCTATCCAAAATCTGATCAATGAATGACAAGGGAAAGTGGTCTTTTCACTCGTGGCATTCTTGTACCTGTAGTCGACACAAATGTGTTGCGATGTGGGTGCTTGTGTCGTGATCTTTACCTTTTGCTCATTGGTGACCACATGAATTCTCAACTTCTTCGAGACAATACGGAGTGGGTCCACCAACTTGGAATATAAAATGGGGTATATAAATCCTTCTTTACACCACTTCTCAAACTCATCCTTAACTACTCCCCGCATATTATGGTTAAGTATCCTCTGGAACTCGCGAGAAGATCTCACATTATCCTTGATATATATATATATATAGTGTAAGCAGAAAGTGGGGCGAATCCCCATGAGATCTGACATTGTCCAATCAATCGTTTCACGGTTTCGCTCTAATACATCCAAAAGCCTAGACTCTTGCTATAAGGTAAGGTCATCACTAATGATTACTTGATCTCTCTCTTTGGGTCTCGCAAGAAAGGCATACTTCAATGTAGGAGGAAGCGTCTTCAACTATGGTAGTATTATATCATCTATCAAGTCCGACTGAATCGCACTTGAATATGGTTGTGTGTTACATGAAGTTGGGTCCATCAATGAAGTACTCCCCACCGACTATGCTATGTAGGGAGTTGAATCGCCAAAGAGACACGGTAGTTCAGTCAAAGCTGCATCGGCTCATCGTCTACGTCCCTTGACCATTCCAGGGAGGTGGAGCTGCCAAATCCAAATGGATCTCTGAGTCATCGAGGGAATATGGGGGATGCGTATTTGAAGATATAAAACAACATATGGCAAGATAATCGTTCATTGAATCATCTCTATATGGGAGGGTCTCGCTCTACCCTATTGGGTTCTGTCTCCAAATCCCAATTGTGTTGATCATCTTGCAACCTACCTTCGAAGATGAGTGCTCCATACTGGTCTCGGAGTCAGGTCGCTGCCACTTTGTTTGCTTCATCTCTAAGTTCACTTCTCCTCTTGGAGAACAGAACTTCATCTTCATGACTGATAATCAAATGATGCACCGATGATCCTTAGAAATGACCATCCAAGAATGGTATGAGATTCTCTCTAATGATTGGCTCTACCTATGATGAGAACCTGTACGATGTCTTAATAAGTGTGCATATGAGTACAATTCTAAGGTTTGATTGTGATGAAGTATGGGATATGATGTTGTGTTGAATCAAGGAACCTTGTGTATATATCTATATAATCATGGTAATATGATTGCTCATTGACAGTGAAAATATTTCATTAGTCATGGAAGGTTACATCTTGTTAATCACACAATAATTATTTTAATAATATCAATATATAAACTTTATTATACCAGCTCAACAATATGTGGTAGGGAAATAATATAGCGAATAGAAGATAGTCAGATCGGGGTGGGAGAGTTCCACCTATGACGATGGGTCATGTACGAGTTTGAACGAATACTACATTATATATGGAAATGAACCGATGGGTTTGATCAAAGCAAGAACTTGATTCCACAATCTTTCAACCAATCCGTGTTGGGATATATCTTTCAGATTATGTGCAATATGATTGACCATTTGATATGGGTATACATGAATGAAATTATGAGATGATTATAACATTTGAAATTGTTGCCATCGTAATGTAAATCTCACGTCTACTCTAAATCATCAAGGATACTTGAGCCTCGGGTGAATTGTGAACCCATGTGATTTTGTAGTACTTGACTAGATAAGTTAAAGGAAAACATTTCATCATGTATGATAAAATACTGTATATGAGGGGCATATACCTTGGTGATCTGCTCAGATCTTAGCGTAAAGCTTCCCATTGCACCATTCTGAGTGGTCACTCTCCAACTTTTGGTGCTTTCTCCGTTGTAGCTAGTACATATTAGGTACGCAACACAAAGCTGGATGACATGTTCTATCATGATTTTTCCTCTAGGTTGTGTGTACTATGGACACATCCTTTGAGAGTTGAGTTTTTTCTCTCCACTTTGCTGACCTTTACATTCATTGAGTAGGCCCTTTTTCCTCGTAATTTTCCAGTAACATTGAGAGCATACTTTTGATTTGGAGCTTCATGACTTGAGCTAGTATCCAAGCTTATTACTGAGTAATGGCTAGGATGTAAACTTTTTAGTCGAGATGTTATGTCCTAAACTACCCACTACTAATGACAGGTGAGTCCAGAAACAAACAATTAAGTGATGACAATAATAAAGTTGATTTTTGTGATCTTGTTTTGGGAAAATCTATTAATGCGATTAATATGGAATATCTCATAGAATAAATAATATAATCGTAGGTGAATAATACGTTGAATCCTTATCATTGATATGAGTCAGTTGGGCCATACTTATGAATTCTTATTAATGGCCTACATGACATGTGATGTCCAAGAACAGGAAGAGTGCGCACACACTTGATTTTTCGTTATGGTCAACTGTTGAGTCTGAAATAAGGACTTGTTAAGAATATATGTTTAGCTCATATTTCCACAAATACATATCTTGAAAGTAAGGGTGTGAGAATGGTAAACAGTGACATATAAGATCATCGCTTCTCATACACTACAGTAGTTGTATTTAACTTGCACTTCTTTCGATCATACACCGTATTTTTGCTAAAATGTTGTAAATCATGCTGATATGGACACTTACTGTTGCAACTAAATTGTGATACATATACATCGTGCATATAACATGTTGCTTATATGCATGATTGTTTGTGAAATACTAGCACACTTTCATTTCCCTTTTCATTATATGTTGGCTATATGCAGTTTATGCCATCCTTCGTTACTGGACTATTTGTGATTTTCTAAATCAGGCTGCACGATTACAGGTTAAGAAAATTGGATGACACACACACAAGGATCCATAGATAGATGATTTACAAGATGTACACGATTTGATATTTGCATGTTAACTCATTTTGGCAAATGTCATAGTATGACGTACCTTTTGATTTAGAATGGTGGAACTATTTTGGAATTATATTGCATGCTTGAGAAAAATTATCCATTGAAATTAATTATTGTAGAAGAGTCGTATATTGTAAACAATATAATGCCACTGATGCGTTGAGACGTTATATATTCTTCTTCATTTTTGTTACGAAAGATGATTGTGTGTGCTTGTTATGGTTATTGTTAGGTATCCAGATCCAGAAAGCTATGAGAGACAGTTAAAAGATGACCAGACATCATGCCTCCCTATTTAAATCAAGTTGCGCGGGAGCGAGGTGTCGCAATTGTGCACATATTTTAGTTTATACTCTAAATAACTAATGATCGCGATATATTATGAGTACACACTTTCTCCTTTATAGGTGATCCAAGATAAATTTAAAACCTATTAAATGATTGATTCGTTAAAGTAACTAGAGTAAATATATAAAATGGAACATGATTAGATATACACTAGGAACGTAATCACATGCAGAACTTAATTAGTGTCGAGTTCTTGTTACTTTTACTGCAGTGCTTTACCTCTTTATAATTTACAAACAATTGTTGTTTATCATACCGTGTCATTTGACTCACAAGTTATAGTTCTTGAAAATCCAAAAAGAATGGTCAAGCATGAGGCTAAGATTAAAAGTGTCAGGTGCTAAATTTGAGGAGTGCCATTAGGGATGATGTACAATATAGTAGTTTCACTTTCTTCCAATTAAATTATTTTCGGATTATATAAATAGATTCATTTATAATCTCTTTTCACTATTACATGTGGACATCTCCTATTGAAAGGAAGCTCATAAATTGACCACATTTTCTTGTATGAACGGTATATTGTGCATGTTGTTTGTGATTACTATTGGATGACATTAAATGTGTGCTGAGATGCGTTCTCGTGGGTGATTGACGTTACACAATATGCAAAAAAAAGATGTTAATGATAATTGCAGATCTTAATTAGGCCTACAAAAGTGGTATTTGTTTCAGAATTTAGGACCTCAAATGCAGTAGCTGTGACATCAAATGCATGGTTACACGAGCATATGGGAAAGCTCCAGTTGACACATTCGAGTTAGTTTTCTGGCGAACTCTCATGACTCACAAGAATGAATGAATTTCTTGAGAGCCCCATCTTTCATGTAACCACATAAACATTGTTCTTTAATAACCTCATCCCTCTTGGTTTGTCGCTCTCTTTTCTGGGGAGGGAGAAGGGGGAGGCTTGGGTATGACCAATACTTTTATCTCCATATCTTAATCTTCTCGAGGGGCGGGAAGAGAGCGAAGCAGAGGCAACCCTCCCAAGCTTTCAAGTGAACTTGTTTGCTCATCCCAAAGAGTGACATCCACATCCATAAAATGGTGTAAAGAGATCATTTTTCCCACATAAATGACGGCAATCACCTAATTCCGACCTACTTACAAGACATCGTATGTTCGATATCGGGCTTGTTGAGCTGATTGGTCCTTCTCTAGCAGTCTCGAAGAAAGGCAACCATGATTGAGTGGTCCTCCCTTTCCTATGACATGGAGAACACCTCTACTTCTCGCTAATGAGAATTTTTCTTATATAAACAAAGAGGGGTCAATCCATATTAAACGGTTATGTTGGCCCCTCCGATATGTGAATGGACGAGAACAAACCCAAAGGTGCAAGTTTTACTCTTTAAAGATGCAGAAGTTCAAGTGCAATTACAAAGAAGGTAGATGCATAAGTATCGCTGCAAATTTTTGGAAAGGGAGCAAATGTGAAAAATCCTTTTTATAATAATGCCTAGTCATCAAAGTTTCACCATAAAAACAATCAAAACACAATTCCAACCAATGCACGAGTACAAAAATATGATTTTGTAATTTTCAACTATTTATTTGATAGTCGATGCACCAAAATTCCACTAATAGCTCAAATTCACTAGCTAATGTAGCACATATCCCTCCAAAGCTAATTAACATCATAGCAAATCTCATCCTTCCATTTGAAGGGCAAAAAAAAAAAATCAAAATTCAATCTAACTCGTAACTACACGTAATGCAAAACTCTTTAGTTACACGTTTATCTAAAGATAAACAAACAATTTGTAAAGCAATCCACGATTGGGTCTAGTTTAGTCGATCTTCATCTTTAAATTCGAGGAATGAAATAAATGAGTTGGGTTCCATATTTCAATTACTGCAACATTTATTAGCAAATTCAAATGCAAATCAACAAAAAAACGTATTTTATTTACAAATGCAATTAATAAAATACACAAAACAATACATTGTCAAATTAAAACTACCATTTCAATGCTTCCATTCCATGCATCAAAACACATGCTATTTTTGCAATAAAAGTAGACTTTTTACCGAGTCATCTCAAGAAGCTTTTTACGCTAAACCACCCAATATTATAACTCACCAATCCAAAACTAGGGATGAGGCCGACTCAATCCCGCCAAAGCCCAGCTAGCCCAAGCTCGAAACTATTTCAGTTCAAGCTTGGGTCGATAATTTGGGTTTGTTTGTTGATGGGGCCGAGCTTGGACTTGGCTCGATCCAACGCATCTGGACCGAAAGCTCGGTCCATTTAAAGCCCGCATTAAGACCCACGAACTTGGCTCGATAGGGAGCCCAATGTCTAGCCCACGAGCCCGATGGAAGGCTAAAAAAACGCCCCCTGGTGAGCCTTAGCCAAGGGATTTCCACCCCCTCGCATGAGTGACCAAATTAAATGGAAAACAAGGATTATCAACAATAAAGAGATAAAAAACTATAAAAGCATAACTCATAACAAAGTATACCATCAAAATCAACCGTCAAATGAGTTTGTAGGAATAGAATTTTACACAAACACATAGACCAACTTAGCCCAGATCCATAAAAATTGGGTCGGCCTAAGCCCAACTGCTATCACACATTTCATGAGCCTATCCGATCCAGATCCGACCCATAATAATTGGACTGAACTTGGGCTAAATATTAGGCCTAGACTCTGGCCCATGCCCGATCTATGCTAACCTCCAACTAAACGGGCCGTAAGCGCTGCCATGTCTGCTCCGACCCGAACAGGCCCATTCGCCTAAAGTCTCTAAACCCTACGCCCATCGTCCACTCTTCCTCGCCCGCCTCTCCCACCTCTGCCTCACCCCGGTGCCCCTCCCCTGCTGGATTCTCCAGATTTCTACCGATTCGACAATCAAGTTTCTATCTTTACTGTTTATTTGGATTGGTATCAGATTTTGGAACTCACGATCACGTTCAGTTATGGTCCGGAGCATCAAGAACCCTAAAAAAAGCAAGAAGAAGAGCAAGGTGACTTTCCTCTCTAGAAAATACGTAGTACTTTGGTCACATCCTCAAAGGTCTCATTTTGCACTTTCAGGGATCGAAGAAGGGCGGCTCGTCTTCGTCCGCTCCCGTTGCTCCTCCCAAGGTATTTAGATAAGCACCACATCTATTCTGGATTGACTGTATGGATTTTTTTTGTCGGCGTTAATTAATCAATGAGTTGAATGGAGATATGAAACAATAGAAAGTTATGAAATTTAAGTTACAAAGAAAAGAATTTGGCGGAGATGAAATATGCATGGTCTCTGTTTTTTATTTACTCACAATTTTCACGTGGCAATGCGTTTCATAGGTATGGCAACCTGGTGTTGATGAACTGGAAGACGGAGAAGAGCTTCAATTTGATCCAGAGGCATATAATTACCTACGTGCCTTCAACATTGGTTGGCCATGTTTAAGGTGTTCATCGATTCTTTTTCTTTTTCTACTCATCTGTTTCCATCTGCTTGTTGACATTAATTATGTGGTATTCCTTTGTCCCATCATGCTTTGAAGCTTTGATATCATTCGAGATGCTCTGGGATTGGTTAGAACAGAGTTCCCACATACCATCTATGCTGTTGCGGGTACTCAGGTGTGCACATGTGTTTATTTTTTTCTTCTAGAAAAAACAAAATGATGGCTTGTTTACGACTGAGATTTGTTTATGCACAATGATGCAATTCAAGGTAGGCAATATCACGATATATCTACATCAACGAGATGGAGATATCGATATCCACACACACACACATCCTTTTCCAGGATATCTCGCGAGATATCGACGATATATTGCCATATCGAGCTATATCGCTAAACACTGATTGGTTTTGGTACAAAATTTCTTGAATATCAGTCGATATCGCCGATACTTCATCGGTGTGTGTGTGTGTGTGTCTATATATATATGGATGAATATTTCCTGTGTAAACTTGATTTTACTACTTATTTTACTACTCCTAGTATTAAAATACATCATGATTTATATATTTTGGTTCGGATCGATAGGGTATGGTGCGACAATAGGGTGCATACGACGGTTCTTCAATTGGTGGACTTCACCCTCTTTGGCAATAGAGAAAAACAAGTCTAATGCTAATCAAGTTAGAATCATAGTTCAGAAATATATCTCAGCAGTCAGCATTCAACATTGTGATATGTGCGATATAGTGTGTATTAGTGTGCTAAATACACCTCATTCTTGCATATAAATGTATATTTGCATGCTATTTATTATTTTACTAACCAAGATGATCTTAATTCGTGAAAAAAACATTTTTGTGTCATTTTCGAGAATCCCACTGATATCGTCGATATATCCCGATATATCCTTTTCCGGAAGGATCGGTACGATATCCATATCGATATTTCCTACATTGGTGCAATTTGTTATCTGAATATAATTGGTGTTCTTGCTTCTTTTGGCACTATTTTGGATATATCTGCATTGGGCAGTAAAGAATCAGAATACGATACCACCATAACCAAAATAAAAAAACACATCTTTCCCTATCCAGTTAAGCTGGTTACATGCACTATTACCGTTGTTCTGTATTCAGTGATACTAGAGGATAAGGAAATTACATTTCATACATTACGGATGTTCTGTGTTCAATGATATTAGAGGATAATAAAATTACCTTTCATACATTCATGGTAGGCAACTATGGAACTATATGGATTTTTTAGAAGGTGTTAATCACCCATTTTCGAGCATTTCTTCGGAGCCTGTGGAAGCCCTGTCACATGTGTTGATGGGTTACAAGCTTATGCTCTTTTTTCTCATGAGGGGATTCAGTTTTGGTAATTGGGTGGCATTGGATCTGACCCGATTTGGCATGAATTTGGATGCTCTACAGAATCGACCTGGTTTACTTGAGATGGGTCAGCTCTGCCAAGCTAGATCCAACCCAGAAAGCCCTATTCATATACAGTCTAGACCTGATAGTGAGGGCTCTCAGTCTTTTTTAGTCTAACTTCCCAACCTGATTCGAATAAAATATGCTTGGACAAGACTTCACATTGGGTTACGCGAAGGACCAACTGACAACCCTAATCTAGATTAACACTGGCAAGTAAAACCATGTTTCGAGAAAGATGCTGGATTGCGTTGCAGAGACAAACAAGGTTCAGGAAAGCGGTATGCGTATGCATTCAGACTGGTCACTGAATAGCGATTAAGTGGTATGCGGGGGCATATGCAGGGCATATGCGGTTCCACTTGATTTTCTAATTTTTATTTAATAAATAATTATCCATAAAAGTAACTACAATTGAACTACCACTATTGTAATTACTTGTTCTACATCTACTCTTGCTAAATATAGTAGATATACGGCTTACTAGTTATATGTAACATTGGATAAAATGATGATCTATAACTGATGCAGAAAGGATTTCGCGGCGTCGATAAATGATAGATTAATTTGGCGGTGGAATATCGGTGGAGAAGAAGGAGGGGTCGAGAAGAAGAACTCGTCGGTAACGAGGGAGTTTGGAGAAGAAGCGCGGGAGATCGCGTGGGGAAGGAGGAACGAGAGAGATAGAGAGAATAATTCTCAATTTTGATTCATAATTGACTCCCTAAAAACATGGGACTACCATCTCTTTATATAGGAGAGATGGTTTTACAAAAATAGTAAATAAATTAAAATTGACAACCAACTTTATCTTAATTGACCCCTAATTACCTTAATTAGACTCTAACTTATTCAATTGACCAAAATTACAATTAAACTCTACGAAATAAACGTTGAGATCACATGCGATCTCAATTATTTAATTAGCCCATTACGACCGCTAAAAACGTAAATAAAATTGACTAATAATTAATTAAATAAATGTGGCCCTATAATTTGGGGTTACGCTGCATCAACTCTCCATCGCTTTAAAATTCGGCTCCTGACGAATTGCGTGAACTGTAGGCTTGGAGGATGATTCGGCGCATTCCGTCGTCTTCTGGAAGAACTGATGTGGAGGGAACGACGGTATCCATGTGCGGGCGGGAAAGGCGCGGCTGCCGTGGGTGAAGAACATATGCGGTGCGCACGGCGGCGTCGTCTTGATCGTTGTCTTCTCCCCGTGATGCTCGAAAAATAGATGCGGCATGGAGAATATGATTCTTGGAGAATCCATAATCAAGATGAAGCAATGGCACAAGGAGAGGAGAAGAGGAGATGTATCTAAAAATTGAAGCCATGGGGTCCTTATATAGGTAAAACCCAAGGCCCTAGTCCTATTTGGATAAGGAGGAACCCTTGATTTTCCAATTACAACCCTGTTTTTTAAAGATTTCGACTGCCAGGGGTGTGGCCGCAATTTTCGTACCCCTTCGTTGTCCCTTGTCCTCTTTTTTCTTTTGGTTCTCCTTCAAATAGGGACTTCTTGGGGGCTTCGTTTGTAATTTTTCTTAATTAACCATTTCCTCAATTCCTGGGATCCGCCTCCCCCAAATTGCGGTTCACCCATTAGGGTTGGCTCCCCATCATCGCTCATATAGCGAGGCCAGAGGCGGCGGCTGTTGTCGGGGCTTCGGCGGCGCAGGAGAAAGGTTGGGGCGGCGGAGCGGTGCTGTCGGCGCGGGGTGGAAGATGCCGCTGGATGGCGGAGACCTAGAGTGCGCGTGGTGGAGGCGGCGCTGGGAACGGCGGCGCGGAGGGGAGGGAGGCCTGGGACGCGGGCGTTCGGCGAGAACGAGGGAGGGAGAGGATGCGGAATCGGGAGGGGAGGAGAGGAAGGTGGCGTTCTTCCGAGGGGGAGGAGAGAAGGCGTGTACGGGGGCGAGGACGGTTGGGAGATAGCGGCGTGCGGGAGAGGGAGGGGAGGGGAAAGGTGCTGTGGGGAGGCTTGGGAAGGGAGGTAGGCGCGGGTGGTGGGCGTGAGCGGCTGGGAGGGAGCCGCAGGCGACGCAGGACTGGGGGAGGGTTCGGGAAGGGGTTGCGGGGCTAGGGCAGCCGCTGGGGGCCTGGGGGCTGTCAGAGTGGGGCTGACGGCCGCGTGGGTCGGGGAGGGCAGGAGAGGTACCTGGGAAGGTTGGGGTGGCGCCGGGATGGTCGGCGGAGGGAGCGGGATCGATTCCGGCGACGGATTTGGTTCTGGAAAGTGCTGGACAGCGGCCGATTCATCTTCTTCGGCGACGTTTTCTTCGTCAAAACTTGTGGCAACGGCTTCGACGGTTGACGGCTTCGATTGGGCGTCGCGGTAGGCCTCAAGGTTGGCCCTGAAGTCCCGAAACATTGATGTCATGGATCGGAAGTTGTCCTGCAAATCACGTATCATGCGCTCGGTCTCCTTGTCGTAGCCGTTGGCTCGTCGTTTTCTGTCGGACGAGCGGTGGTCCCTTGAGGTATGTCGGCGCTAGTATCGGAACGGATCGTCAGATCGTGGGGACGATCTTAAAGCCATGCTCTGATACCAAATTGATGCAGAAAGGCTTTCGGCGTTGACGATAAAATTAAAATAATTTGGCGGTGGAATATTGGTGGAGAAAAGGAGAGGTTGAGAAGAAGAAATCTCGTCGGAACGAGGGGTTTGGAGAAGAGAACTCGCCGGGAATGCGAGAGGTTGAAGGAGGAGAACCGCGGAGATCGCGTGGAGGGAGAAGAGAAAATAGAGAGGAGAGAGATAAAATCTCAACTTTAATTCATACTTGACTCCCTAAAAACATGGGACTACCATCTCTTTATATAGGAGAGATGGTTTTACAAAAATAGTAAATAAATTAAAATTGACAACCAACTTTATCTTAATTGACCCCTAATTACCTTAATTAGACTCTAACTTATTCAATTGACCAAAATTACAATTAAACTCTACGAAATAAACGTTGAGATCACAGACGATCTCAATTATTTAATTAGCCCACTACGACCGCTAAAAACGTAAATAAAATTGACTAATAATTAATTAAATAAATGTGGCCCTATAATTTGGGGTCACGTTGCATCAATAACTGCTGTAGTTACTTGTTCAGCAACGATTTGTTTCTACCGTCCAGTTCAGTGAACTACGTGCGAATAAAAGCTCCAATACTATGATAAATGGCATCTATTCCCTTATAAGCACCTTCCAATCGACGTACGAAACATTTGATTTGCAAAGCGTGCATATAACCCTTCAAACACTAACATAACTTTCTCATATGAAAGGAATTGAAATTCAGGGCGTGTTACGTTAACCAAATGCCTCCCCACATGATCTGATTGTACAAAATCACACTACAAATTCCCACCATTAGTTGCAATCTGACATTACAAAATGACATTACAAAATCAAACCATTGAGTTACAATCAAACATTGCAAAATCAAACCAAATGCCTGCCGACATCATATATTTAATGACTATATATATATATATTATTTGATTGAACTAAGTCAAACCAAATGCCTACCTACATCAAACTGAATTTCTACCTACTGTATATTTGATTGAAATAGTCATATAAGTGGAAACCATATTACAAAATCAGACCATTGTGCCGTAATTTGATCTCAAAAAAGAAAAAAAATATGAAAATAAAATGGGAATCAGGGTTACCGGAGGCGAAGGAGTTTGCAGTGACAGAGGAGCTTGGAGGCAGAGGACTTTGCAGCGGAGAGGCATCACGGCGGAGGGGCTTGGCCATGCTGGTTGGAGGCGGAGGAGCTTCGGGAGAGAGGTTGGAGTTAGATCCCCTTCGTTGCCTCAAGATAGAGGGTTTTCGGTTTCACACCTTTTGGTAGGAGATGGAGTATCGAAGGCAGAAAGTGTTTTGGGTTTCAACGTTTTCTTAGTGCTATCAAATTAGGATCTTGAGGATCTGGATCCGATTACGAGTTGAATCCTAAGCAGTCGCACAAGGCTGAATATGCAACCACACAACCCGCATATGCCCAAAGAGCACATAACGCTACGCTTCAGGTAATCAGTGCACTAAGTATGGCATATAAGCACATGCGACGAGGCTGTATGAACTGTTTTCGTGAAGATTGAAAGCAAAGGATCATGGTAGGTCTCTGGAACCTCCCATGGAGTTGGAGCGTGTTGATATCTCTCGGTTGGATTTGTTTGTTGTCGTCGCCACCTCTAATTCCCCTGTTTCTCACATGTTGGGGAAGTTGAAGCTGAAGAGGTTAACACGCTAACAGAAGAGCATGAAAGCCACTGCAACAAGGGTGACATCATCAGGAAGAGCTATGGATTCTTTGGGTGTGGCGGCTTTTGGATCGCCAAAGGCCGCCTCCGTATTTACTTCATGACCTCTAAAATACTTGGTTGCTTTTTTAGCGAGTGTGGTCACGACCATGGTGAACATGCTGGTCAATGAATAAAGATTTTAACATGGAATGTTAGGGTTTGTGTGGCGTGGAGAAGCAAAAGTATATTGGGGTTTTGTTGCAAAATTGGCCGTGTGTTGTTGTTTTACTGTTAAGGAAAAAAAAACTACAAGGTAGATGAACTTTATGTGGAATTCTATATGAGCCTTGAATCTCTTGGAGTTGAA
This sequence comes from Ottelia alismoides, assembly GCA_037367405.1. Taxonomy (NCBI): domain Eukaryota; kingdom Viridiplantae; phylum Streptophyta; class Magnoliopsida; order Alismatales; family Hydrocharitaceae; genus Ottelia; species Ottelia alismoides. The sequence goes on along the minus strand of JAZKJV010005955.1, from coordinate 279,692 downwards.
AGCCATAAAGGCCATCGATAGTGTGTGAGGGACCATTTTTGCGTGGACATGCACACCGTTTTCTTTTCTCTCTAAACATAAGGGGAGATTTATGCTATCGATTCTTCTTTAGAATATTCTCTTTGACACACCCTTTGTAGTTTCTTGTGTCCACAAGCCCACTATTCATTTTCAAAGAGAAAAGCTGTGTGTTATGCTCAAAATAACAGAGGAAGGCTCCCTGCCCAGGCTTGATTGGTTGGTGGTAACTTTAATGTGTCACTTCTTTCATTAGACCACCCTCGTTTTCGTGTGGGGTGGGACCAATGGTCTATTGGCTTTACCGAATTGATTGATGATATGCAACTGGAGGTGATTGATATACTCATTATAACTAGCAGAACTTTGGGTTCTGTACGAGGATTGATCGCTTTTTGGTCTTAGCTGAACTATTAGAGGCATTCTCTATCCTTGATGTCATCTCGATTAAGGTCTAGATTTGACCACACTCCGTTGATATGGGACTCTGGTGAAACTTTTGTGCTGTGGTCTTTATTCAAGTCAAAATGTCTTGGTTGCTTCAGGACCAATTCATATAGCTGGTGATTGAGCATTGGACTTCTACGGAGTGCTATGGCTGCACCACTGCTCCGTTGATATGGCACATCGTTTTCTTTTCTCTCTAAACATAAGGGGAGATTTATGTTATCGATTCTTCTTTAGAATATTCTCTTTGACACACCCTTTGTAGTTTCTTGTGTCCACAAGCCCACTATTCATTTTCAAAGAGAAAAGCTGTGGGTTATGCTCAAAATAACAGAGGAAGGCTCCCCGCACAGGCTTGATTGGTTGGTGGTAACTTTAATGTGTCACTTCTTTCATTAGACCACCCTCATTTTCGTGTGGGGTAGGACCAATGGTCTATTGGCTTTACCGAATTGATTGATGATATGCAACCGGAGGTGATTGATATACTCATTATAACTAGCAGAACTTTGGGTTCTGTACGAGGATTGATCACTTTTTGGTCTAGCTGAACTATTAGAGGCATTCTCTATCCTTGATGTCATCTCGATCAAGGTCTAGATTTGACCACACTCCGTTGATATGGGACTTTGGTGAAACTTTTGTGCTGTGGTCTTTATTCAAGTCAAAATGTCTTGGTTGCTTCAGGACCAATTCATATAGCTGGTGATTGAGCATTGGACTTCTACGGAGTGCTATGGCTGCACCACTGCTCATTTGGCACAAAAATTGACTTCTTTGTGTGGCAAGCTCTGCTCTTATAAGAAGGATGTTCGGGTGTGGCGGAGAGCTCAATGTTTCTCAGCAACATTAGATGTGTCTAGGTTGGACAAGATTGGAGATATACTCGAGAGTAGTGATGGTTGAACTGAGGGAGAGGACTTCTTGTCAAAAGACTATCACAAAGGAGGACAAGAAATATGTGGCTGAACGGAGGCAGAGATCCATGCAGATATAGATCAAAGAGGAGATGCAGTCATGCAGATACCAATGTTGTCAAAGGCGTGAGGCGCTCTAAGGCGCTACGGGTCCAAAACGCCTGAGGCGCTAGGCGCTTGGCTGAGATAATTGAGGCGCTAAAGAAATATTGTATGTATATATATTATATGTACACATTAAATTATTTATATTACTTATTCCAAATAAAAATATACCACAAGTATAGCACTAGCATGCAATGAATATCATTCAAACAATCAAGATTAGAGGGAAGGCACCGATGGATCTGGAGAGATGTGGATTTTTCTGTGAGACGAGCTTACAAAGTTGTGGATATACCACCAATATCAATGCACAAACAACTTGTCCATGATTGAAAACTTATTTAGGAGATCAAGGTATCAAAATTTCCTCAGTGTCTTCCTGTTGTTGATGCGCAGGGGGATATCACGACGAGAGACTGATGGTCTATGTTTTTCATGGGAGGAATTGATGGATGTCTGCTTTGCTATGAAGTGGTAGACAAGGTTTGATAAATCGAAAAGAGGAACGAAGCATTTTTTGTAGATGTGAGGCGATGCGTTGCTTCGAGGCAGAAACGTCAGTTCATAAAGGAAAATACACATAAAACTATAGTTAAATATATACTATTGAAATTATATATTATTAAAGAAATTATATGTCATTAATTTAACATATAATACAATATAATATATGCTAAAATTATAGAGATAGGAACATCAAAAGAAAAGATATACAACTCTTTATACTTTTCTACTAATTTTCCATACAGTCAATTTGGAAGTCTTTAGTTCTCATTGTCATCAGATTATTCAAGATTACATAGTCGTCACTAAAATATTTATTAAAAAGGGAGTTATTGGCTATAATTGTCGTTAGATTATCAGAAATGTCGATATGGTCTGAAATGTCAGTTCCACTAAACCTAGTTGAAGAATCGTCTGATGTCTCCCCCCATGGCATCCTTCCCTACCAATATTACGGTCTTGCCATCGATCAATGAGTCGAGGATGGGGAGGGATGCTAAGGGGGAGCATGTGCGTCCCTCCCTTAGGGTTGCAAGGGGCAACACCTCCGTCCCGAATTCTTTTTCTTATATGGGTATTCTGATCCACCTGCATCTGAGATTTGCGGATCTGTATGTTTAAGGGGGTAAAAAAGGGGACTTTTAGCTTATTTTTTGGGTGACTGGGAAATGAGTGAGAGGTGCATGGGTGATCGTCGTCGTCGAGACATCTTCGTTGTCATCTCCATAAAGGTGCGAGAGCTTGGGTGAAGGCTATCACAAAGATCGTTGCTAGGGAGAGGATGGGTCGGGGTACCAGGACTCGAGTATTACCGATCATGGAGTTGTGAGGTCAAGGGAGGGGGATGATTGGACTATTGTCTCGCATCAGAAGAGAGGTCACATGTGCTATGGGGAATGTGTGGACCTCACGTTCCTTCGTGTTCGGAGAGACCTCACTATTTTGGTTGTGGGACTGATGAACACTGCCTAGCCTCTTGTCCAAGCCGTTGTAAGCAATCCAAAGAAAAACATGGTTCACAGAAGATTGTTTCGACAAAGCCGAATGCCGCGGCTACTTGTTTGTTTGCGAGGGTTACCAAAGGTATAGATCGAGAGAGAAAAAGGGGTGGAGGGAGAGCTGGGGATTTGTTTGTGAAATGGGATTGATTTCTTATTGATCAGGACCAGAAAAATTGGAAATGACGGTCGTCTTGAGTCAACTTTGGCGTAAGTTGGGACCTTCTTTTGCCAGATATGTAATACCCTTGAAAGTGTCACTTTGCTGCGTGGGGGGTTTGTCTGCTTCCGTCTATGACCGATGGGATGGTGTAGAGACATCCTTATTTCACTGACGGTGAGACTAACTCCATGAGATGCGTGGTCTGCATTTTTGCGGTCCCATCCTCTTGAGAACAGTAGAGTTGCTTGGCTCATCACTGTAGGAGCTTGGAATGGTAACAACGATCCTATACAATGGCCTTTAACCTGGATCCGATCCATCTATTACTGTCGTGCTGTTGAAAGGGGCCTCGATGTTCCTACCCGTATGCTTTTGTTTTCTTACTGTTGGGAGAGCCCGTTTCAAGATGCTGGTGGAGGTGATATAACTGCCACCTTCGCGTTTATTAGCTTCTGACAGTATTCTCACCGCGACCTCGCTAGAGAAGACGATGACGAGGACTGAACCAACAGCTCTGTTGACGTTCGTTGGTGAATCTATGGTGCTGATCTTGGAAATTCTGAATCTCGAGGGATTTGAATTTCGAAAGCAAAAAGGGAAGATATCATCAGATCTTTGTGGAGGCGACAAGATCTTTGCTGAGCTTTTACTGCCGTCCTTTAGGGCTTCATGGGGAGGTATTCTGGAAAAGTTAAAAATATGCCAAAGTTTACAGACCCTTTTAAAGACGTTTGGGACTTGATCTGTGGAAACTAAACCTTCCGAACTCGTTAAGAACTTGGTCTTGATTCCTCTCGACTCGATAACTCTTGAGCCTTGTTCGGGTTTGGAAACATGGCTTTCGACCTGTTGGATCCTCATATCGGTATCGCTCCAGAAGCAGTGAGGTAGACCCGAACTCTGATTCGAAGACTATTGACGCTGCCCAGATTGAGGGATGCTGAACCCCTTATTTACTGCTCCACCCTCTTCGACGACTTGGCTCGTTGAGACAACAGAGGAGGGAATCCGTCGTTCGGTAGAAATTATCGCGGGTCCAAGCAACACAGATCGAGGAGCTTCTCCGGAAGAAATTGAAGTATTGTGTGATCCAATGGAATTGATAAAGCAGGAGACTGCTTGTGCGACGCCGTCGATGCCTTAGATGGAGGAGTCTCTTTCCCCAAATCGGAACCAACCCTCGTATGTTGACGATGATTCACATCTTCTCCAAATCAGTCGCTTCAAGGTCTCTAACGTGGAGGAATCCACATCCTCTACCTCTCCGGTCGCTGAAAATGGGAATAGGGAGAAACCAAAGTGGTACAGAGGTAGGAAAAAAGGTTTGCTATCTCGGGGCCTGGAACTTTTGAAGTTTCTGACACAAAATTGAAGATGGCAACATAACATGGGTGGTACTCGCACGTGGATCAAAGCTAGTTACTAAATGAAGATTTTGTCCTAGAATATAAGGGGCCTGGGTGGCCTAGAAAAGAAGGAAGCGATTGGCTCTTTGTTGAATGTTTGGGCCGATTATATTACGATGTTTCAAGAAACAAAATTGTCAGTTTGCACAAATGTGACTTGGAACTCTTTGGTGCGGGGAATATTTCTCAGTTATGGAAGGGCTATGATTTCTCTCTTGTTTAAGAGGTTAATGGTAGACACATCCTATCGGTGCTTTTGCAAGTAGTCTCTTCTGGTGCTTACCTTTTGATCTCATGTGTATATGGCCCCACATCGTCGGTACAACGGTCAGAGATGTGGATGAGATGTGTGATGCTCATTTGCTGAGGGGGGACTTTAATGTCACCCTTCTTTCTTTAGATCGTCCTCATGCTCGTGGAGGACATGACACATGCTCTATTGATTTCACTTAACTGATTGATGAACTAGAATTGGAGGTTTTTTATGCTATGGATATGAAATACACGTAGTGGAATGCTGGATACCATTCTAGACTTGATCGCTTCCCAACATCCTTTGATTTGCTGGATTTATTCCTTGTCGCTCCTGTCTTCTCTAGGCCAAGAGCCTCATCAGACTACACGCCATGGGCATGTGAGTCAGGGGAAGGACCTTTGCCCTGATCTTTTTTCAGATTCGATAGGGCATGGTTATTGGTGGATAACTTCAGAGATTTGTCTACTAACGCTGGACATCCACTGTTTGCATCGGTATTGCTGCTCCACGTCTTGCCCACAAGATTGCATCTATGTGGTCTAGGCCGTCTTTTCAAGAAGAAGCTCATGATGAAAGAATGGCAGTTAGGATGACTACTGTGAGCAGATTAAACATGGTTGAAGATGCTAGGGATTTAGGCACGGAGGAGCTTGATGAGCGAGCGATTGCTCGGAGGACGATCCAACTTGATGACAAAACAAGTGGTGGAGTGGAGATAGAGCACAAGATAGAGATGATTAAATGAAGGAGACACAAACATCAAATATTTCCACAGGTTTGCTAGCGGAAGGTACCATCAAAACAATACCAGATATGTGGTATTCAACAATCGAAGAGTGGAAGTAGATCATGACATGGACCTAGCGCTGTTGGAGAATTTAGAGAGTTCTGTTGCCACATGGATGACCGATCTTGGAGATGGAATGGATTGGGTGTGTCACATGTGTCCAGTTAACATGGGAACCATTTGATGCAGACTTCCACTCTAGAAGAGGTAGAGACTGCAATTTGGAATTTAAATGTGTAGGGGCACTTGGCCCGGACGGGTTTCCATTTTTCTTTCTCAAATAATTCTGGCCTATGGTTGGTGAAGAGGTTGTGGATGTCGTGCAAGAGTTCGTAACAGGCGGGAATCGAGAGAATCAACAACACGCTCTTTGACTTATACCGAATATGGAATCCTCCGAACAGATTGAGGACTTTCGTCCTATTGCGCTTTCGAATGCCGTTTACCTGAGTTGGAGTGGAGACAGAGCACAAGACAGAGATGGCTAAGCGAAAGAGACACAAACATCAAATATTTCCACAGGATTGCTTGCGGAAGGTGCCATCAAAACAATACCAGATATATGGTAGTCAACAATTGAAGAGTGGAAGGAGATCATGACATGGACCTAGCACTGTTGGGGCATTTTTGAGAGTTCTGTCGTCGCATGGATGACCGATCTTGGAGATGGAATGGATTGGGGGTGTCACATGTGTCTAGTTAACATGGGAACCATTTGATGCAGACTTCCACTCTAGAAGAGGTAGAGACCGCAATCTGGAATTTAAATGTGGAGGGGCACGTGGCCCGGACGAGTTTCCATTTTCTTTCTCAAATAATTCTGGCCTCTGGTTGGTGAAGAGGTGGTGGATGTCATGCAAGAGTTCGTAATAGGAAATGCGGGATCCAAGAGAATCAACAATGCACTCATTTGCCTTATACCGAAGATGGAATCCTCCGAAAAGGTTGAGGACTTTCGTCCTATTGCGCTTTCGAATGCCGTTTACCTGATAGTCGCGAAAGTCCTAGCTAATAGACTGAACGTTGTGCTGGATCACATTATGTCGCCTCTTCAGTCGGCTTTCATTCTTGGTTGAGAGATTGGTGATAGTTTGGTCGTGGCAACAAAGATACTTGCGGATTGGAAAAGAAGCCACAAAAAAAGAATCCATTGGAAGGTGGATTTTACTAAGGCATACGATACTTTGGATTGACGATTCTTGTGGTCTGCACTTGTTCGTCGAGGTTTCCCTGATATCTGGTTATCTCGGATGAAAAAGATGTGTTACCTCTCCATCTTACTCGATTATTGTCAATGGCCATCATAAAGGAGGTTTTTTCTAGCCTCAACAGGGGTTCGTTAGGGCAACCCTTCTGCCCCTTTACTTTTTTTAATTACTGCAGATGTTTTGGCTTGCATAGTGCATCAGGTAACAACCCAGGAGGTCACAACCGGATATTTTATTAAAGATATTTCTGTGCCTCTAGTACAATATGCAAATGCCTTAATTTTCTTTATCGAGGACAGAAGGGACGAGGCAAAGGGCATGGCACAGACCATGGAGATCTTTGACGAGTTCTCTGGCCTCATTCTTCATCAGAGCGAATCTACGGCTATCCCTTTTGAACTTTTAGAGGATGAAACTGTTGCTTGCTGCTTGGAGTTGGGTTCAAAGTTTGGTGCTCTTTCTATAAGTATCTCGGGCTTCCCCTCACCTGTAGAAGGCTAAAAACTTCGGATTGACTGCCAATTATTGAGAAGATTGAGACAAAACCGGCAGGTTGGAAGGGAACTTTGTTATCAAGAGGAAGGAAGGCAACTTGTTCTTCTGAAGGCAGTGCTTTTGGCTTTCCCAATATTATTCACGTTGTCACGTTTGTTGCCAAGTGATGTTCAACAATGCTTAGAGATAATTATGAAGATATTTTTCTGGCCCAATTTAGGGCAGGGTGGGAAAGGAACCCACTTGATTGCTTGGGGAGCTGTTACCTTACCTAAACATCTAGGAGGGCTAGGCATTCTCGCTCGGAATCTATGAACATGGCACTTCTGCTGAATTTTTTTTGAAAGTCTTCCAAACAGGGGGTAGTACTCGGGGGTACCCGCCCCAGTAGAAATTTATTGCTAATCACAAAAAAACGAGAGCAAGGAGGTTACAGAGCAGAGGAGTAAACAATCCCACCCTTACAAAAAGCCCTCCCCAAATCACACCAAAAACAACGGTATCTTCCCATTACAATACAAAACAAAAACGCTACTGCATCCAGTCCTCATGTAGCCTTTTGGCATGGGAGGCCACATTCTCCTCATAGAATCTTTGCCCGGAGAAGAGCAGGTCGTTTCTGCCACGCCAAATCGCCCAAAAATGCGCCATCGGAAGGTGGCGGTCTGCCCTTGATCTTTCCTTGTTTAGGTGGATCGAATCCCAGAAGGTTTGAAAATCATCGAAGCGGCACCAAGGGATCCCCGAGTTCAGCCATATCTGAGAGACTACAGGACATGTAAAGAAGAGGTGATCAGCGGTTTCAATCGCATTGCCACAGATCAAGCACTTGTCCGCAATTATTCCCAAAAGTTTAGCGCACCGGTCGCGAATCAGGAGTCGTTTGCGTCGGAAGAGCCACAAGAAGAACCCCACTCGTTTCGGGAGACGAAGCGACCAAATTGTTGCACAATCCCTGATCAAGAGCTCCGAATTCGTCGGGGGCGGCCTGCAAATAGCCCCATAGGCGCCTTTCACCGAGAAAGGCCCATCTTTCCAGCTCCAGTGATCTCTGCCCACAGAGGGAGCACGCACATTCCTCACGGCCTCGAGGAGATCGAGAAATTCATCAAATTTTCTGTCAGAGAAGTTGGCGGAGAAGGTGGGGCACCAAGAGCGATCTATCCAGCAGCTCGCAACCGAGCAAAGCGTGTCATTTGCCAAGGCAAATAAACGAGGAAAGCGAGAGCATAAGGCACCCGTCCCCGATCAATCGTCCATCCAAAAGGCAAAATCGTTTCCACCCCCTAGCACAGGCTTAAAAAGCCGAAGATTTTGCAAGAAGGATTTCACGACGCCCCGCCAGAAGGGCATAATGGAGTTGCTACAGATACGTTGCGATAGCGGCGAGCCCTTCACCCCATAGATTTCGCGGATCGCCAAAACAACAAGGTCATTACACGGACCCCAAAACCTGCTGGCCCATTTGAGAAGCAAAGCCTCGTTCATTTCCTCTAAGGATCTAACACCTAGGCCCCCCAATCTTTGGAGCGCTGGATATCATCCCAGCTGACCAAGTGGAAGCCACCCCGACCAGTGGCTCCGTAGCCCCAAAGGAAGCCGCACATCTTCTTCTCCAACCTTGCGCGAATCCCCTTCGGAATCTTGCGAGAAGCAAGGAAGTAAACAGGGATGGCCGATAGAACGGCCTTGAGAAGAACCAATCTTCCACCTCTAGAGAGAATGTTAGCTTTCCATCCCGCCAATCTCGATTCTAAATTTTCCACCACTTTCAACCAATCACGGAGCCCGCCCTCCCCAAAGTCAGGTGCATACCAAGGTAGTCAATAGGGAGGTCAACGCTCGCAGAACCCAAAGCGGTAGCCAACTCCTCGACCAGGAGCTTTGCCGCACCAAAAGGGACAAAGGTGGATTTATTGTCGTTCTTGCATAAACCAGAAAGCTCAGAGAAAATTTCGAGTGTTGTGGCCATGCCAGTGGCCTCCTGGACCCCCCCTCAATGGGGAAGAGAGTGTCGTCCGCGTACTGGATAATGGGAATCCTCAGATCGCCCCGAGTATAGCAACCAGAAATACCATGATCAATCACGCCCTTTGCCATATCAGCGAGGATATCCGCCGCCAGAATGAACAGCATAGGAGCAAGCGAGCATCCTTGGCGCACACCTTTTCTAGGTTGGATCCAACCCCCCTCGGGTCTGCCATTGATGAGTACTGAGAACGAGGCGGTGGTAATACAACGCCTCATCCAGGAAATCCAAACAGCAGGGAAGCATAATCTCTTCAGAACCGACCATAAAAAACTCCAATCAATGCTATCGAAGGCCTTGGCAAACTCCACCTTCCATAAAATGGCAGTCGCACTCCTCCTGCGCCAATCCGCGATGAGCTCCGACGCAAGAGTTGTGCAATCCGAAATCTGACGACCTGGGATGAAGGCAGATTGAGCAGGTGAAACCAAGTTACCAATAACGCTAACCAGCCTTGAGGCAAGAACTTTGGCGTTAATAAGATAAAGCGCATTTGAGATTGCAATTGGCCGAAAATCCCCAATCGAGTTAGACGAAGTTCGCTTGGGAATCAACACAAACAACGCCCTGTTGATGTGATCAAAACCACGATTCCCGCAGCAGAATTCCACCATCACTTCGAGCACCTCGGGACCAACGAGGTCCCAGAAGTCCCTATAAAAAGAAATAGGAAAGCCGTCAGGGCTGGGGGCGACATCGAGGTTCAAATCCCAAACATCATCTTTGATCTCCTCAAGGGACACATCACGCCCTCCACCCGCCGAGCTCGTCGTCGTTGCCTTCGGAGTTCGCGTCAAGAATCTCCTTCCCTTTCGTCGCCGCTGAAGCACCCTCCCCAGCGTTTTTCGCCTTCCACACCGCCCTCCACACCGCACCCGCCATCTCTCCCGATCCAATTACTCCCACTTCTGCTGAAATTTGCAGCCATAATTTGGAGAGAAATTGATGATCTCTATTGCAGACTAATTAGAAAGGTTTATGATGTGGAAAGCAATGAAAGAATAGAAAGACTTGTCTTATTCAAGAGGTTTAGGGGTCCTTATATAGGACAAAACCCTTAGAGCTCGAGGGAGAAAAATACATAAATACCCGTAGCAGGGTTACAAGATTACAAGAATATACTTCTGCCACATATAGTATTCTATTAACATATATACTCATTACACCCCCCTCAAGTTGGAGCATATTTACCAATCATGCCCAACTTGGAAATAATCCAGGAGAGTCACTTCTTGGGTAGTGCTTTTGTAAAGATATCTGCAAGTTGAAGGTCAGTGTTGATGTGAGGAGAAGTAATCCTTCCACTCCTGACAACATCACGAACAAAATGGCTGTCAACCTCTATATGCTTGGTTCGCTCATGGAACACCGGATTCATGACAATATATGTAGCAGATTTTTGCCACAATATAGTGGAATAGGAGCGGTGACAATAATACCAAGTTCTTGTAGAAAAGTTAATAGCCATGTGATCTCGCAAGTAGCTTGAGCCATCGCCCTGTACTTTGCTTCTGCACTTGATCTAGATACAACGGTATGTTTCTTGCTTCTTTAAGTAACAAGATTTCCTCCGACCATCATAGCATAACCTGTTGTGGAGCGCAGATCCTCTGGTGAGCTTGCATAATCTGCATCAGCGTATGCAATAACATCATTGTATCCATTTGCTTCATAGAAGAGGACACTTCCTAGTGATTCCTTCACGTATCATAGAATTTGAAGAGCATCCTGCTAGTGATTGTAACAAGGTTTCTCCATGTGTTGACTAGCTTTGCTCACTGCATAGGAAATATTTGGTCTGGTGACAGTATGGTAAAGAAGTTTGCCAACCAGACTCCTGTATTGAGTAACATCTTCGAAAATAGGATAAGAAGATGTGAGGTGTTTCTTAGGATCTGCAGGAATACCAACGGGTCTGCTGATGTCCTCTCTGGCATAGCGGAAGGCGTTGCGGCTCACGGGCTGACTAGGGGCTTCTCGAAGGAGGGGTTGGAGGTCCCGATTGCGCAATACGCTGATGATACTCTTTTCTTCATCGAGGGGGGCATCGAGGAGGCTACCGGCATGGCACTGACACTTGAGATTTTCTCGGAATTATCGGGCCTGACGAAGAACAACTTGAAGTCGGTTTTCATCCCCTTTGGGGAGGCAGAGCTTGCTTCGGATAATTTGAGGGCGGTGTTGGGTTCGGGGAGATCCTCTCTTCCTCTTGAGTACCTTGGCACCCCTTTGTCGCTAGGGCGAACGCGGATTCGAGATTGGTTGCGGGTGGTGGAGAAGGTCGAGGCGAGGCTCGCGGGTTGGAAGGCTGCGGTCCTCTCGAAGGGGGGTCGGCTGGTGCTATTGAAGTCCGTCCTTTCCTCCATTCCTATTTTCCTCCTCTCCCACCGCAAGATGCCTAAGGGGCTGCGGGCGCGGCTGGAGAAGCGAATGCGCGTGCTTTTCTATGGGCCAGCGGTGCGGCCGGAACTAGGGGGATTCATTTGGTGGGTTGGAAGAAGGTCTTGCGCCAGAAGGTTGACGGGGGCTTGGGGGTGAAATCCCTTGAGCAAATGAACGAGGCTCTTCTGTTAAAATGGGCTAGCAGAATATGGGGTCCGGGTAATGACCTGGCGTGCACTGCGATTCGAAAAATTTACAACGTCTCCGGAGTCCCATCACCGATGGTCGTTGGCGGCAACTCCCCCACCCCTTTTTGGCGCAGCGTGGTGAAGGCCTTTGTGAGCAATCTCGTCCTATTTAGGCCTGTTCTCGGACGAGGGGAATCATTCGCGTTTTGGACATGGCCTCAAATTTCAGTGAAATTCGGTCGAATTTCTGTCGAATATCGATATCCAGTCGAAATCGAAATTCGACCGAAATGACTGAAATATGGGGGTCCTAGTACAAAAAATGACCGAAATGACCGAAATTCCGATCGAAATTCCACCGAAATTCCATCGAAATTCTGTTTTGGTCGATACCGAAATGGTGGTCGAAACCGACATTTAGGGCCTTGGTTTTGGACTGATGATTACTCGTGGGGTAGGGTGCTGCGCTCTCGTTTTTCCTGGCTCTTTGCGATTGCATGTGATAAATCTTGCACGGTTGCCTCTTGCTGGAGCGATGGCCTCTGGTGCCCCATCTTCGCAGCTTCCCTTTCTGATCAAAGGTTCGGCGAATTTCTGGCGTTACTAGAATCCCTTCGGGAGGTGCGTCTGCCTGGCGTGGGCAGGGACCACTGGGCGTGGAAGGATGGCTCCTTCTCGGTGAGAGGGGCGTATGGTGCAATCTCTAGACCTCCCCCGGCTGGCTCGGAGCTGCTCTCCAGGGATTGCTCGCTGATCTGGGGTCTGAAGCTCCCTGAGCGGATTGGTTTTTTTCTGTGGCTCCTTAGGCGTAAGCGACTGATGACAAGGGATAGATGCACGAGACTGCTCGGGGTAATTTTTGATAGGTGCCTTTTATGCAACGCGGCGATCGAATCGATTGAGCACTTATTTTTCTCGTGCCCCGTGGTATCTCAGGTCTGGCTGGAGTTGGGACCTGCATGGTGCAACTGCGGTGACTTCCTCTCTTTTTGGGATTCGGCCCATGCCAGCATTCATAGACCGTGGGGGGAGCGGGTTATCCCCATGACCATTCTCTGGGCGGTCTGGAGAGGAAGAAACGACCTTCTCTTTTCGGGCCAACGTTTTACAAAGAAAATGTGTGTGTGTGCTAGTTAATCGGTTGCTTGTCGATTGGAATCTGTAATGGGTGGGGTGCGGTGTGTGTTGTCTCGCTTGTTCCTGTTATCTTTTTCTTTGGTTTATAATATATTTTGGGGCGGACACCACTGAGTGTTTCCCCCTCACTTTCAGACTTCAAAAAAAAAAGAATGTCCATACATTATTTTCTCTGTGAAAGATGTAGACCTTCTGCAATGCGTAGTACTTTTGTACCCAAGAAATATCATAGTGGACTAAAATCCTTGGTAACAAATACCTTCTAGAGGAAGGCCTTGGTATCCAATATCCCTTTATCATCATCACCTATGATAACCATATCATCCACATAGACTGTAAGAATAACAATACCAGCTTTTCCTCTTCTGATAAACACAGAATAATCAGAGGTTATTCTTTGGAAGCCAAGAATGTTGATCTCTGCAGTAAGTCTGTCGAACCATGCCCTTAGGCTCTACTTCAGGCCATATATTGCTTTTCAAAGTCGACATACACACTCCTCCTCGACTTCATAACCCGTGGGATGCATCATTTATACTTCCTCATCAAAATCGCCATATAGAAACACATTTTTCACTTCTAACTGAAGGATAGACATGCCTTATTTGCTGTCATAGAGAGGATGGTCCTTATTGACCCCATACCTGCAACCGGTGAGAATGTCTCAAAGTAATCCACTCCATATATCTATGTGAAGCCCTTTGCCACAAGACGAGCTTTCAACCTATCAATCGACCTATATGATGATTGTTTGGTCGTGAAGACCCATTTACATGATATAGGTTTGGTCTCTTTTGGACATTACACTAGATCCCATGTTCCCTTGGAAATAAGAGCATCCATCTCGTCATCGATGGCCTTCCGCCATCCTGGAATCTTGCAAAGCACTATGGTGGTCTTTTGGAATAGAAATGGTCATGAGAGCATCTGCATATCTTCTGTCAGTGGTTGATAAACTAGTAGTAGAAGTGAAACGAGACATGGGATGGAGTGTGCATTGCCTCTTAGTGCTGCGTAGAGCAATGAGAAGCTCCTCAGGATCATCCGGGACAACCATGGAGGGAACATTTGAATTAAGTATATCATCCTGCAATAAAGGGATAGGTAATGGAACATCTGGTGATTGGGATTTTTGTTTTCACTCGTAGACAATGGATGGAGGTGGGAGATCAAGAGGGATATCGATAACAGATTGTGTGAAAAAGCTGGTCTGTTAAAAAAAGGTTACATCTGCAGATATATAACAACAACGCCCAATTGAATCATAGCACCTGTAACCTTTTTGAGTACGAGAATAACCAAGGAAAACATATTTAATAGCACATGGAGAGAGTTTGTCAGTAATGTGAAAGTTAGGAACAAATGTAACATATCCAAAAATCCGTAAGGGTAGAGAAAAAGGTAGCTCAGTTGGGTAGAGCAGAGAGAAGGGGGTGGATCCATTTAGGGATGGAGATGGAACCCTGTTGACAAGATGGACACCAATCAAAACATCCCCTCAATAGGTTTTGGGAACTTTCATCTGGAGGAGGAGGGATCAGGCTATATTTAGAAAATGTCTGAGTTTCCTTTCGGCTACCCCGTTTTGTTGTGAAGTGTAAGGACATGATGTTTGGTGAATGGCACCCTGGGATGCATAGAAGTTGGCTAGATCATGTTGAGTGAATTCCAAAGCATTATCTGTGCGAAAAATTCGAACAACGGAGGAAAAGATATTTTTGACATAATGGAAGAAATTCTTAATAATATTGCTAATCTCTGATCGTTCTTTTAACAGATAGACCCAAGATGATTGGCTGTAGTCATCGACAATAACGATAAAGTACTTATGTCCACTTAGAGTAGGACCAGACATGGTCCCTAAATATCACAATAGACTAAAGAAAAAGGAACTTTGCAGCGAGGTTCAGAGCCAGCTGGGAAGGACGCTCGACGATGTTTCCTGAACTCACAAAGTCTCAAGGCTTTGAGTATTCAACCAGGTTATTCTGATAGCTTGTCAGATGGTGGAAGGCTCTGAGACTCTCTTTAATGTTCCCCGAGCCTTCCACGCTCAAGCCCTTCCACCATCTGACAAGCTACCGAAATAACTTGGTTGAATACTCAGAGCCTTGAGACTTTTTGGGAATTGGTGAGCTCCTTCGACCGATTGCCACTTTATGAGCCATTTGGTTAGCTAGAAATGCTATTATCTTTGCCGGTGATCCGTTTTACTCAGAAAATGTGTTTTTTCATGCTAAGATTCTGTGTGAATCTTGGCTTTTGTAAGTATTTAATTCTCCATCTTTATTAATATATTTGGAGCAGACAACATAGCATGTTACCCCCTTTTTGACTTCAAAAAAAGAGTTTACTGCAATAATTGGACATGGACAGGTTAATGGTAAATATGAATACGAAAGCGGTCATATTTAAACAACTAGACCTTCATAAACATCTGAAAATATCTATAGGAAAAATGATTTTCTTAAGAAAATGCTCCAAAGTTCTAATAGTCTCAGGGATCGCCTCGCTTGCCTCGGGCATGGGAGGCGCTTGCCTTGAGGCCCGTTGGCTCCACCTTGCCTCGAGCGCCTTTGCGCTTCAAGGTGTGCCTTTTCAAACCATGGCAGTAGATACTATTGATCATCTTTTCTTTTCATGTGAGAAGACTAGCTTGAGATTGATTGGGCCAGTTCTGGTGGCTTGGAGATTTTCTAAGACTCAGTTTCCAATGCTAGACATTGCCCTCCAATGAAATCCTTCCGTCATTGGCAGCTAGCTATCTGGGCAATCTGGTTAGCAAGTAATGGATGATCTTTGCTTCAGAAGGTATGTATGTTGAAAATGTTTGATTTTCACGTCGGGACTGTCCTCGAGTCATGGTTCCTGTAAGGTAACCCGGGTATCTCTCCGTTAATTTAATATACTTTTGGCGGATATCATAGCGTGTTTCCCCCCTTTTGTCTTAAAAATACGGAATTATATGCAATATGCTCCCGCATTCTTTTGAACTCATTTTGTAGAAATTGAAGGATAACACCAGGAGAAGAAAAGAAATTATTGTTTTTTTGTCCTAGTACAAACTCAAGATCACGATCTTTGTTAGTAGTGAGATGACTCGAAGTGAGACTCATTAGCTATTTATTGTAGTTTCTGCCATAAAGATTAGAGAATTCTCCCTCTCTTTAACATGGATGAGTTGATATTCTCTGTAGAATTTTGGCATTCTCTCTTCAATACCATTTTAGAGTTTCATACAAGAGTTTTCTAATCAATTTTTACTGCTGATTCTGTTATTCTTTTTTGTCTTATTTTATTCTAAAGATGGGCCTGCACACAACTTTCCTGCTTTTTAAGAGAGAACTAGGAGTCAATAAGATCAAGTCATTCCCCTAATTATTAACTCCAGTCACAGGATGGGTGGCTGCATCATGCCCGATTATCTGGATAATTGGATGGCCATTGGCCTCTGATGTCATCATTTGATTTTTAAACAGAGTGAGTAGAAATCTTGTGCCTGGGGTTTCTTAAATGGTGAGTTAGTGTATATGACTAATTCATAGAGAGAGTAGCGATCTTGTGCGTGATGCCTTTTAGAATGGTAAATTAGTGGATATGACTAACCTGTATTTATAAACATATTTTAAGTGTAATTATCTGAGTGCCAAAAATAGTATTGCATTTGTTTCTTCTTTGTATAGTCATATGTTTTAGCAAAAGAGAACTTGCATATGTAGACATCTTATCATTTCTTTTTTTAGGCTGAGCAAGCTTCATCAAACTACATTGGGATATTTAAGCTCTCTAATATATATGGAAAAAGAAGAGAATTGGTTCCTCCTACAAATGATGACGGTGACATGGATAGTGACAGTAGCAGTGATGAAGATGAGGAAGCCTTTGATGATTCCACAAAACCTATTTTACATGTAAGGACTGCTACCATACATCATTTGCAATTCAGTACTATCTGTGTTGATTTTTTGTCGTTTGCAAATTGCAATTCAGTAGTTGCGACATGTACCTATTTTGCTTTGGTTTGTGCTCTCAGCATCATCTTACTTCGTCCATTTGATTGTAATAGCTTCGCAAGGTGGCACATCAAGGATGCGTCAACCGAATACGTGCAATGAATCAAAAGCCCCATATTTGTGCCAGTTGGGCTGATACTGGGCATGTGCAGGTTGCTATTGATCTTTAAATTTTCACTGCTTAAATTTACATGACCATTTTTAAGGCAAAAAATCAATTTAGAAACCCCACTTAAAGTGGGAAAGTGTTGGTTGTTGTTATATTTTTACATGATCATTTTCATTTACTTTTACATTCATATAAAATGTACCATTATGATTGTGTTATAAATGACATAATGCAGGTGTGGGATTTCAGTTCACATCTCAATGCATTGGCTGAATCAGAATCAGAAATAAGCCGAGCAGCTAATACTGTTCACCATCAGTCTCCTATAATTAAATTTGCTGACCACAAAGATGAGGGCTATGCAATTGACTGGAGTTCTATGGTCCCTGGGCGGCTTGTTTCTGGTAAATCAATAATATATTTGCCAATTAATCTTTTCGGCTAGCAGACATCTTAGTATACATTAGTAATCCTTACAAGTTGGATGAATGATCTTGATACTTGTGTATGAAGGTGGTTGCGATAAACTTATTCACTTGTGGGAACCTTCATCCGAAACATGGAATGTGGACATGAAGCCATTTGTTGGTCATACCGCAAGTGTAGAAGACCTCCAGGTTTTATATTTTACACATCTGTGAATTGACTTGGATGTTGTTTTTCAATATTGGGTTCATTTACACTGCGGTCCTTTTTCTGTTGAAAAATCACTTATACGGGTGAACACCTACCTGGGTTGTTCACTCATAAAAAAACAATTATATCGATTTCTATTACACAATTATTTGATGGCCAGTGGA
Source organism: Ottelia alismoides (assembly GCA_037367405.1). Lineage (NCBI taxonomy): Eukaryota > Viridiplantae > Streptophyta > Magnoliopsida > Alismatales > Hydrocharitaceae > Ottelia > Ottelia alismoides. The sequence goes on along the minus strand of JAZKJV010005955.1, from coordinate 261,730 downwards.
GCCCGACAGAGTCAGATGTATTTGCATCATGCTCGGCTGATGGGAAGATTGCCATATGGGATACCCGCCTTGGGAAGTCACCAGCTATTTCTGTGAAAGCTCATAATTCAGATGTCAATGTTATTTCATGGAATCGGTAGCTTCTGGCTTGACCTGTCCCAATATCTTTGTTGAATATTCTGTTCTTTAGTTTGTTGACATTTTGTTTGAAATTTTAATTAGCCTTGCTAGCTGCATGATAGCTTCTGGAAGTGACGATGGTTCCTTCTCTATCCGTGATCTTAGACTCATCAAGGTATGCATGGATTCATCTCTTCTAAACACATTAGTTATGCTTAATGTTATATTCTGCTTAACCATCACTTTTTTTAAACTTTTACAGTTATGTTCTGTGAAATACACAAACTTCCAGAGTGGTAATACTATATAGATGTCCTGGTTAAATTGACAGACCGAGGAAGAATGTGGGAAATTTTGGGGATACCATAGAGTGGATTGAGTGCGGTTGCAATTTTATGAAGAAAAGATTCCCCACCCCTAGTTTTTTTTTAAAATGTTTTGCATCCTGGAATCATTTTCAGACTGATGAAGAATGATGAAAATCTTGGGGATACCATTGAATTGATTGTGTGCAATTGCAATTTTATGATGAGAAGATTTCCCTCCCCTAGTTTTGTATATGTTTTGCATTTTGAGACCATTTTAAATTCTTAATTGTCTTTCTTATGATTAATTTTGAAATTTAAGCGGGAATCTAGTTGGAACAAATATTTTTTCTCGTTTCCTTATGTATGAGGATAAGATGAAAGAAAATCGCTTAAGTTGGTTTGACCATTTGCAAAGGAGGTCGACTGATGCATCGGTTAGGAGATACGAGTTTTGGGATGTTGAGCCGACCAAGAGAGAGTGAGGAAGGCCCAAGAAGTGCTGGAATGAGACTATCCGAAGGGATTTCTTAGATCTAAGCCTGAGAATGATCCAATATAAATCTGAATGGAGGCAAAGAATCCATGTAGCCGACCCTACTTAATGTGGGAAAAGGCGTTGTTGTTGCTTTATGTATGACCGATGATTGAGACCCTAAGCATATTCTTCATTGTTCACATACCCTCCTCTCAGTCAGATCATTTTCAATCAATGAATACATGTACTTCTCAAATTATAAATCAAATATGCAAAAATCTAATTTTCCATCAACTATGGTAAAAGATTTATTCAATAGGTTACTGGTTACCTTTCCACGGCTAGTAGGCGGAGGAGGCGCAGAAACTGGGAGGAGGAGGCGAGCTAAGAGGAGGTTGAGGAGGCGCAAACACTGTGAGGAGGAGGTGATGGAGGCAGCAACTAGGAGGAGGCGGAGGATGCGAAGGTGCAGGGAGGAGGAGGCGGAGTTGGCAGGACACAGAGGAGTCGGAGGAGCTTGGAGGAGGAGGCGATGGAGGCACAACGGCACAGGAGGAGGAGGCGATTGAGGCCTAGCTTTGTTAGGGTATCGAGATTCGGGGGTATCGGGTGTCGAGGGTTAGGGGATCAAGGTAATCGGGTATCTGGTTATGGGTAAGGGTAATTGGGTATCGCGTTATGGGCAAACGGATCCAGCAACCTGCCACGAAGCGGCGCTTGGTCCGCCTATGCGACCGCACACCCCGCATATGCCGGCTGCATATGCGCAATACCCGCATAGTGACATGCTTCATGAATGTGGTGCGCCTAAAGGCCGTGAACTTTGATTTGTGCCTATGTTTTCATGTTAAACCTTGCATAGTTGCATATTTCTATATATAGATACATGAAAAAAAAGAAAAAATTGTCTGAAATGAAATAAGATCATGATCTTATATACATAATGTTCAATTTATCATACATCTACACATACTAGTTCTATTGCACATAGATTTGAGTTTGAATTGTAATAAATATTTTATATTAGTTCAAGTTTGCAACTTAATGTTGTTCTTTGGTTGTATGAGTTGCAAAATCTTAGAATAGTTATCACATATATGAAGAAGCAATGTTGAAAAATAAAACATGAAGTAAAATGATTATTACATTTTATTGTGAATAACAAAATAGAATTGGAATCTTTAGAAAAAAAATCGCTGGGGGCGCCGCCAGCGAGACCCCCGTCTTGTTGGGGTATGATATGGCAGGAGGGGATGCATATGATGGTTCTCCAACTACGTCCAGCAAGGCAAATGTTTGGGATTCAAGGCATATTATTTTTTTGTTTACTTTAAATACTAAAAAATTGGTTCCTATTGTACTTTAGTATGAAGTATAGACCTTAGTTCAATACTTATATAAAAACATTGAAGTTGGAGTTAGAACTTGATATTCCGTATAATATCGGCTTACTATTAGTTTTTTTGAACTTCAATGCCTTCATCGCTTATGTGTTGTATCTTTTAATAGTTTTAAATTATTTTTGAATGTGTTTTTAGCAAAGCTTAATGATATTATATACTTTTTTCAATGTATTTTGCTTTAATTTTATTTTTTTTTCCAAAAATTGAGTCTAACGTCTCGACTGCTTCGAGGCTTATGCCCCGCCTCAATTTTAGAGAAAATGCCTCGGACCGTTTCACGCTTTTTTAAACCTTAGTGTTGTGTGATGGTGCTGAGGTCTCCCAGTATGGTGCAATTATCTGGGATCCGTTTCTCTTTCCCTCTCCTTGCTAGTGGTGATGGTGCATGCTATCTCTTATTGTCTCGCCTTGGGGTTTAGGTTGAGCTAGCAACGCTTTATTCTTGGTGTATGTTTTGAATCTCAATGGGTGTATTTGTTGAGGAGATGACCGCGTCGGCCTCAACGATATAGATGGACTATGGTGGCTTTGCTTTTGGGGCTTGTGATCAGCCGATGTTGAGGATGATTGGGTGGGTCGATTGACAAAAGTAGATACAATGCCAATGGTGGTTGAGGTTGCATCACAATCTCGGGTGGCATCTCGGAGTACAAATCTCCAATGCTCCTTTGGGATTTGCTATTATTATCTTGTAGGGAATGGCATATTTAGAAATCCTGGCTAATTTAGTCTCTCCATCCCTTATAACATGGCGTGTTTGCTGTTGGGACTTTTGTTGGATGAGGGGTTTGAGGGTGGACATATATTGTAGTTTGTTTTGGGGGTGTCCTTTTTTGGTGTTAAGTGAGCTCTCCTTGTAGTGTCGTTATTGAGGATCGATTTCCCTTGTCCTCTCCTTTTGGGGGTGATGGTGCATGTTATCTCCAATGGCCTTTTCTTGGGGTTCCTCTCTAGTGTTAGGTGAGAATGCGTTTGCTTTCGATGATTGTCTTGGCGAGTCTGCATGCTGAGAGGATGCTTTTATTGGTCTTAACCAGTGTTCACTAAATCGGCCGCACGGGCCGCGTATGCTGCCGCATATGCCCGTGCGGCGTGCAGATTACAGCTATTACTTGAATCAGTGCATTATGCGCCCTCCCCGCATATGCCCCGCATACTGCTCCAACAACTCCAACTTTTCAATCTGCTCATTCAGGTCTTTAATTCTGTAACTCTGCCTCTTTATTCGAATATTTTTTATATATGCCGATTGAGGTTTTGCTCGTGTAGTGCATGTATGTGTATTGGAGTTTTGTTATTACGAATCATATAATGTAAAGTTTTTATGGTAAATAATTTTTGTTATTAAATATGAGGCAATTAAAAGTATATATGCACACCCATCTAATATGAACCGTTTTTCTTAGATCTTATTTAACTCGACTTAGATACATAATGGTAATGTTATTCATAGATTTTTTTTATTTTTAAATGAAAAATTATAAAACCGCTTAGAACCGCATATACCCCGCATATACCCCCGCATATCGCTTAATCAGTATTTGATGACTAGTCCGAACGCATACGCATACCGCTTTCCTGAACCTTGGTCTTAACAATGGAGACTGAGTTTGACAACTTTGCTTTCGGGGCTTTTGATTGATCATTGTTGATTAGTTAAGTGAGCTCTCCTTGTAGTGTCATCATCGAGGATCCCTTTCCCTTGTCCTCTCCTTGTTGGGGGTGATGGTGCATGCTATCTCCTATGGCCTTTCCTTGGGGCTCCTCCCTAGTGTTAGGTGAGGATGCATGCACAAAATCTTCTGCACCAGTTACATCAGCCACTAAGTTCCACGTCAGCCCCGATCCTTGGAAAACTTCATCATCTCCTTTATCTTCTTCACCAATCCAATCTTTCAAATGAGTTCTATCATTTGTGGCAAATGGATCATTTCGTTTTTTAAGGCGACGATCTCTCAATTTGGCATTGAATCTGACATACATCAAGTCATTTAATCGCTTGAATTCAAGTCTATTCCTTTTCTTCTTGTGGATCTACAAAATAACCATAAATATATCATTTACCACATCATTAATGAGATACAACATATAACATGTTGCACCAATTTTTTAACATTACCGCCTCAAAAGTGCTCCAATTCCTTTCACAACTTTAAAACTTTCATTGCCATTTCCTTTAATTGTGGCGTTTCCATGCCATGCAATCCCCACCAATGGGCTATTTTCGAAAAAATAGTTAATAATCGTTAAACATATAATTCTATTAATTCTAATGAGAAATTATACCTGAATTGAAATCATCATCAATGATTGACCTCTGTCTGATAGCTAAAGGTTTGCCAAATGGTCCCTCTGCCCCTTAATACAAAGGCAACTCCTTCCTGGTGATGATATCTTGGATCTCTAAATCATGATAGAAAATATCCATACAATCCAAGAATCCCTTCAAGCGAGGCCTTCCCTTTGGATTTGAGCTTTATCTCTATAAAAGTAATAGGCATTCAAAAATATACGCAGCAAGGTGGAGGGGGCTATCCAGTCTTCCTTTTGACTTTGAGTCAATGGCATCAACAAAATGTTTGTAAGACGCTTTGACATCTTTGAAAATGCTCATGATCTCTTTTCTAGCATCTTGTAACTCACCATATATAAACCCCATAGTCGGCCTCCTATCTCCATCAAGACATCAACAATCCGTAGAACATGTACCAACGGAGAAAAGACCTTCAATGTCAAAGACACGAGTCCAAAATGAATGACTCAAAACTATGGTTGAAGCCATTTTCCCCTTCTTGGTTTTATACCATTTACAAGCGCTCCATTCATCAGAAGAAAACATAAGTCTCAACTTATCTTTCTTCTCCATCACAAATTGCAAAGTGAGATATGTGGTGGCAAATCTTGTTCCCGACCTCACTATCTCGCCTTTTTGCGTAAATTGTCTCATTAAGCTCAATGTTTGGGCATGACTCTATATGAATACATTCAATGTCCCTGCCTTTGTGATGGTAGTTTTCACCTTCGATTCTTTGCCAATCTCTTCTAGCATAAGGTCGATGCAATGTACTGCACAAGAACTTCAAAATATCCGTGGGTACTTGGTTCTCAAGATTCTGCCTACTGCCATATTGGCAGATGCATTGTTTGTCATTACTTGGACTACATTCTCGGGCCCAACTTCTCAATGGACTTATCCACTAAGGAAGCAATGTACTCCGCGGTATGAGAATCTGCAGACGAGTCAATTGAATTCGAAAAACTAGTTCCAAGCTCGCAGTTCACACAAATATTCATTATGCTTCTTCCTCTACTATCAGTCCATGCATCCGTCATAATGGAACATCCAGAAGTCTTCCATGTATCGCGATGCGCTTGTAAGAAATTTGTTGTTTTCTTAACTTGTTCCTTCAAAAGAGTTTCTGTAAGCTCATAATACGTTGGAGGCTTGTATGACCTTCCATACTGCCCAATTGCTTCACACATTTGGAGAAAGGAGCCACTTTTGACAACATTGAAAGCAATGTCATTGTCATAGAAATACTTTGCCACGAATGAATTTACACGTGCACATTCCTCTTTGGCAAAGGTATCTTTGATTGTGGATTGGCAGAGATTCTCTACAGGCTCATCTTCTGCTAAAGTTCGGGGCCTTTTCCCATCCCTCTCTTCATCAACCAAGGGTTGATTCATCTTGATGGAGACTTGCCCTTGAATGTCTTTCATCCTCATGGTCTTCTCATACCTCTTCACTTTAATTTCCTCCATCTTGTCTGTGATTTCTTTCTTCATCTCAGGAGTCACTTTGGGACAAGATGTCGTATTACCTTTAATATGAGCCAAATGTTGCTTCATGCGATTGATCCCTCCGGTCACAACCTTCCGACATAATCGACAAGTGACCATGCTAGGAGTACTCGGATTCGCTAGAAAAGCATACTTCCATCCCGGATCATTGGATCCAGGAGGAACAAAAAATTCCGATGTATCACTCTGAATAGGAGCCTCACTTCCGCTTCCAGCTTCAGGTGTAGGAGAAGAAGTGCTGTTAGATGGTAGTCCGGAGGCCATAGTTTCCTAACATTCAATCATAATTATAAAACATCAATATAAAAGGTTTAATATGCATATACAAATAAGAGTTTTAGAAAAATATTTGTTTAAATAATGATATTCTCATATTATAGATACATATTAGAAATGTGCATTCACAATCCAAATCCTTGGTGAGAACATTTTTAAGAACATTTTTGGTGGAAATCAATGAATACATTCACAATCCATATCAACTAATATTCTATAATTATATATAATCTAACATTCGATCAATTAAAACACGTGCTTCTCAAATTATAAATCAAATATGCAAAAATCTAATTTTTCATCAACTGTGGTAAAAAATTTATTCAATAGGTTACTGGTTACCTTCCCACGGCTAGTAGGCGGAGGAGGCATAGAAATTGGAAGGAGGAGGCGATGGAGGCAACAGCTAGGAGGAGGCAGAGGAGGCGAAGGTGCTAGGAGGAGGAGGCGGAGTTGGCAGGACACGGAGGAGGCGGAGGAGCTTGGAGGAGGAGGCGATGGAGGCACAACCGCAGAGGAGGAGGAGGCGATGGAGGCTTAGCTTTGTTAGGGTATCGGGATTCAGGGGTATCGGGGTATCGAGGGTTAGGGGATCAGGGTAATCAGGTATCTGGTTATGGGTAAGGGTAATTGGGTATCGGGTTATGGGCAAATGGATCCAGCAACCCGCCAGACCACGAAGCGGCGCTTGGTCCGCATATGCGGCTGCACAACCCGCATATGCGGGCCGTATATGCATGCGCAATACCCGCATAGTGACATGCTTCATAAATGCGGTGCGCCTAAAGGCCCGCACACGCATATCCGGCCGCTCTGATCGATTTCGTGAACCTTGATTTGTGCCTATGTTTTCATGTTAAACCTTGCATAGTTGCATATTTCTATATATAGATACATAAAAAAAAGAAAAAACTGTCTGAAATGAAATAAGATCATGATCTTATATACATAATGTTCAATTTATCATACATATACACATACTAATTCTATTGCACATAGATTTGGGTTTGAATTGTAATAAATATCGTATATTAGTTTAAGTTTGCAACTTAATGCTGTTATTTGGTTGTATGAGTTGTAAATCTTAGAATACTTATCACATATATGAAGAAGCAATGTTGAAAAATAAAACATGAAGTAAAATGATTATTACATTTTATTGTGAATAACAAAATAGAATTGGAATCATTAGTAAAAAAAATCGCCGGGGCGCCGCCAGCGAGACCCTCGTCTTGTTGGGGTATGATATGGCAGGAGGGGATGCATATGATGGTTCTCCAACTACGTCCAACAAGACAAATGTTTGGGATTCAAGGTATATTATTTTTTTGTTTACTTTAAACACTAAAAAATGGTTCCTATTGTACTTTAGTATTAAGTATAGACCTTAGTTCAATACTTATATAAAAACATTAAAGTTGGAGTTAGAACTTGATATTCCGTATAATATTGGCTTACTATTAGTTTTTCTGAACTTCATTGCTTTCATCGCTTATGTATTGTATCTTTTAATAGTTTTAAATTATTCTTGAATGTGTTTTTGGCAAAGCTTAATGATATTATATATTTTTTCAATGTATTTTGCTTTAATTTTTTTCCAAAAATTGAGGCTTACGCCTCGACTGCCTCGAGGCTTATGCCTCGCTTCAATTTTAGAGAAAACGCCTCGGACCGCCTCGCGCTTTTTTAAACCTCGGTGTTGTGTGATGGTGCTGAGGTCTCCCAGTATGGTGCAATTATCTGGGATCCGTTTCTCTTTCCATCTCCTTGCTAGTGGTGGTGGTGCATGTTATCTCTTATGGTCTCGCCTTGGGGCTTAGGTTGAGCTAGCAACTCTTTATTCTTGGTGTTTGTTTTGGATCTCAATGGGTGTATTTGTTGAGGAGATGACCTCGTCGACCTCAACGATATAGATGGACTATGGTGGCTTTGCTTTTGGGGTTTGTGATCGGCCGATGATGAGGATGATTGGGTGGGTCGATCGACAAAAGTAGATACAATGCCAATGGTGGTTGAGGTTGCATCACAATCTCGGGTGGCATCTCGGAGTACAAATCTCCAATGCTCCTTTGGGATTTGCTATTATTATCTTGTAGGGAATGACATATTTAGAAATCGTGGCTAATTTAGTCTCTCCAACCCTTATAACATGGCGTGTTTGCTGCTGGGACTTTTGTTGGATGAGGGGTTTGAGGGTGGACATAGGTTGTGGTTTGTCTTGGGGGTGTCATTTATTGGTGTTAAGTGAGCTCTCCTTGTAATGTCGTTAGTGAAAACCGATTTCCCTTGTCCTCTCCTTGTTGGGGGTGATGGTGCATGTTATCTCCAATGGCCTTTTCTTGGGGCTCCTCTCTAGTGTTAGGTGAGAATGCGTTTGCTTCCGATGATTGCCTTGGCGAGTCTGTATGCTGAGAGGATGCTTTTATTGGTCTTAACAATGGAGACTGATTTTGACGACTTTGCTTCCGGAGCTTTTGATTGATCATTGTTGATTAGTTTAGTGAGCTCTCCTTGTAGTGTCGTCATCGAGGATCCATTTCCCTTGTCCTCTCCTTGTTGGGGGTGATGGTGCATGCTATCTCCAATGGCCTTTCATTGGGGCTCCTCCCTAGTGTTAGGTGAGAATGCGTTTGCTTCCGATGATTGTCTTGGCGAGTCTGCATGCTGAGAGGATGCTTTTATTAGTCTTAACAATGGAGACGGATTTTGACGACTTTGCTTTCGGGGCTTTTGATTGGTCATTGTTGATTAGATTGAGTGGGTTGGTTGACAGAGGTGGATACAATGTTTGTGGTGGTTGAGGTTGCAATACATAGTAGGGCCATGTCTTTCGGTACAGGATCACCATTAATCCCTCGGAGTTTGCCATCATATTTTGGGAAGAAGGTGGATTTATAAATCCTTGTCCATACCCTCTGTCGGAGTGCACATTCACTTTCATGACAATTGTGGGATGATAGGTGGTTTGTTGGCGACATGCTAGGTCAGGCAAGTCTAGGTTGCAAGGGGAATTCAATTATCATGCAAGATTTAGGTCTGTTAGATCCTCCTTAGCATACCATATTGATTTTGTTTGATATAGGCTACCTTGCTTGGGCATGTTTTGGGCCCCCTCGATGATGTTGTGGAATCGAGTGCCTTTTTGTTCATGGGTGCAAGCGACGACACTAGGTTTGTGGATTCCAGTTTCTAGACCCTTGCACTATGGCTTTAGGCACTGGTTGTGGTTTTTGAGTATCAGGGAATTGTGCCTCCCTTAGGCAATGTAAGGAACCCTGCTTTGGGAAATTTCGCTCCATGCAATAGCAGCGAGGCTGATATTTGTGTGTTTGACTCATGATTTGGGTTATCGGAGAAAGCACTTGCAAGCAATGGAGGTCTTTAGAGGTGATGTGACACAAGGGCATTTTGATGGGTATTTTAGATTTGCTCCGACGAATAAGAGTTACAACATGATGCATTGTTGGGGTCTACCTCGAGGTAGATTTCTAGACATGTGGATGTTGATGCTATTAGGGAGGTATCAAAGGCAGACGAGGCCTTCTTGATGGGGAAGGGGAGATCATTTGGTAGTCCATTGGATTCCCAAATATGGTATATTCTTTGTCTATGCCACCCAAAGCAAGGTTCAGAAAATCGCTATGCGGTGTTTGCTCGATTAGACGAGCTGAGAACGAGTAAGTAGATAGGCGGAAGTATACGTGGAAGTATATGCGGATTATGCAGTTTGTATTATTTTAATAACAAATATTTAAAAAATATAATAATAAATTCAAATCAAAGGATATTAACTCATGTTTCCGTTTCTAAGTGAGTAAATAGTTGATCTAAATAACTAAACAACTAAACGATGCGATGTTTTTTTGGATGCAGCCTCTGGAATTATTTGCTAATATTTTATAATAAAAATAAATGATACAATAAATAAACTCATCTTATGTGACAATCTTTCCCCATTCACCAATTAGATTTTAGCTTTTAAAACTCAACAAAAATCAAAACTAAGTGATTATCAGTGTTACCTTAGATTTTCAAACTGGAATTTTTACTTATAATTTATGTAATATTACATGTAATTATTACTGCTGGAAAGTTTTATATATAATCAATTTAAATAGTTCACAGACGTACAAATCAATTTATATATGTTTCAAATCAAAGTTCAAGTTCGAATTTAAAAACAAAGAAACCTTTTTTCAATTACTTACAATGTATTCATGTAGCTATGACATGAGAATTTAAGAGTCATCAATAACAAAGCTTTTTCCCACATTAAGTAGGGTCAACTACATGGATTCTTTACTCCATTCAGATCTATCTTTGGTCAATCTCAGGCTTAGATCCAAAAAACTAAGACCCCTTCATATAGTCCCATTCCAACACTTCTTGGGCCTTCCTCATCCTCTCTTAGCCGGCTCAACATCCCAAAACTGGCATCGTCTAGCTGGTGCATAGCTGACCTCTTTTGCAAATGGCCAAACCACTTTAAGCAGTTTTCTTGCAACTTATCGTCGATCGAATCTACACCAACCTTCCTTCTGATTGCATCATTCTGAATACGATCTTTACATGTGTCCACATATCCACGCTCTTTACAGGTCCCAAGTCAAAATGCTTGATTCGATTGAGAAGGTGGTTCGCTAAAAGCTTGGCACTCCTTTTACGGGCGATGCCATATGTCTGGAAGGAGGGATACTGTGCGCAAGGGGGCTCCCGTCGGTTGAGGAGAAGGTTCTTTGACGCCGGACTTGGGCTTGGGAATTCGTTGGAGGTTGCCGAGGTTCACCGATAGTGAATCACTACCGTCATATACATGAGTTCTTGTTCGTGTAGGAGTCCTGTTCTTGCAATGGGAGGTTGACGGATTCAGACCTGTGTTTCACTGTAGTGGTTGTCTCGGAGAGATGGATTGGTCCCTTCATAATTGGTCTGCATCCTTGCCGTTGGCTGGGGGAACTTCAGGTTCTTGGTCAAGGTAATCGACCTTCCACTACCGACGAACATTGAGAAGCTGAACGACCTTGGGGCATCTTCCCGTAATCATTCGCCGGAGCAAGAGGTGTTGCTGGAGAAGAAGACCCTTTTGGAAACTTTGGACAACGTGGTTGAGAAGGAGTTGACTGTAGCAGATTATGTGCAATTAGGTCCTTTACTTGACGTGAGATCTTCGGGAGCTGTGATTCTCTTAATTGCCAGCAATCGAAAGTTGAGTTACAACAGTGGAGCCGAACCGATGCCTCTTTACTTCAACCCTCTAGGCTTTACAAATAAGGAAAAGTGTGATTGTCCTGATGAAAGCCATCTGGAAGTTGGAGTCTCTGAATGCTCGATTTGTTCTGCCTCACGAGCAGATGCTACGTATTCATGCTTCAGATAGCATGTGTCTTATAAGTGTCCTGGATGACGACAACAGGTGCAAGGACCATGCTGGCATCTATCGCCTTTGCTATGGGGACTACACCCTCTGAAATGGGTAGACCCTCTTCTGCCGCGAGAAGCATCCATCACTGAAGAGGGATGCGAGGTGGCAATAGGAGGAATAAGAAGCTTGTTGAGACTACTGTAGACCTCCTCCTTGGGAGGTATGGTCGCTCCAGTAAGGAGTTGTGCTCATGATGCATCATACTTCGGGTCAAGCGCACCCAAAAAGACTCCGACTATAGTGGAGTTCTTATATGCCATCCGCTGCTCTGTGGATGTCATTTTTTTCTTCGAATGAGGCTTTGTGGATGTCGTAATATGCATGAAACTGTGAAGCTTCTCGAACATGCCACGAAGTGAGGAGTAGAACGTGTGCATAGGATGACCATTCTGCTTGGTCCTGTAAATGTCAAATTGAATCCGACAATTCTTGGCCTCATTCTTCACTTGGGTATAAGTGGATGCCAAAATATCCCACATCACCTTGGTGATGGACGGATTCACGATGTTATTGGCTATCTTCGTGGTGGGGGTCCCTGAGAGCCAAATACACACATACACGTCGTTTTGCTTCCACGAAGCACTATCCCCAACAGCTCTGGTTTCGTTAGAATGTGCTCCTTATTCTTGCACTGCATAAGGGTAAGAAACTGCATGGACCACAACTCATAGTTGGTCCCATCCGTCTTTACGATCGGAGGCCCTTGAAGGCACCTGACGAAGAAAAAAATATCACTCTTGTTCTATGACATGATGACAGAATGGTCGAAAACAGAACTCAGTTGAGGAAGTAGACTGATTTGAACGAGTCTACATGATCGTACAGAGGATTGATTGTACGTGTAGACTCATACAACTATCCTTATCAATCATCGTTGCGTGCTAGGATCATAAAACATGATTTATAGGTCTAAAATTAGGTTTTTCGGTCAAAATCAGACCATTTTGCAGATTAGATCAGACTGCTGGACGACACATAAGAGCACAAGTGGATTGGCGACACGAGATGAGATACCACAACAGGATTGTGGTGGCTATGGATGCTTGGAAAGAGGCATAGTGGCTGGTGGACGGCCCTAGCGGTGGCCTAAGGCATTGGAGCAATGCCTTGAGGGGCCTCACAGCGACCTGCCAACCCCAGCGATTGTCACTAGTGGCTGGCTGTAGCATGTAGCCCCAAAGGCGAGAGAGGGGGTGCCTCAGTCCCTTGGCTGTGCCAAAGTGGCCCCTGATGAGGGTTTGGAGTCGGCTTGGAGGCTGGTGCGGTGCACTAAGGGGTCCGGTGTGAGACGACTGCGTAAGTTGTGCAGCCGGTAAGGGCGGGGATTAGGTCAGGGCCCCGGTTTAGGACCGTTTCTCTAATACCATGTGGAGATGAAGAATGAATTACTTTTTGATGAGGCTTTAGTGTTCTCTTATACAGGAGAGAAACCTGTTGGGCAAATTACATGAAGAAGACAAAAAATAGAAATTACTTAAACACTATAAAATACAACTAATATCTCAACAAGCACCGATGCAAAAGGAGAACTACACGGAGGTGGAGGCGTCATACCGAATGGCGCAATTGATCATGCCCGACAACAATAAGATGTGCAACCTGGGTATCTGCTTGATGAAGCATGGAAAAGCTGCAGAAGCCAAGGAGACCCTCAAGAGGGTGAGGTCGGCGATGACACACGACCCACGAGATGTGAATTCATACCTTAAGGCATTCGAGAGGGCCCATAAGATGCTCCGTGATATCGAATCAAAGACTAGATAGGGAGGAGTGGTTGGAGGTGGACGAGATGTCGGGAGAGGAGGATGGAGCGGAGGGGGTGGAGGGGCTTCAAGGGGGTGGGGGGGGGGCGATCCTAGGATGAGAATAGGGCAGAGGAGTAGAGATTGGAAGGGGAGGGATGATCAGAGGAGGAGAATGGGGCAGAGAAGTAGGGACTGGAAGGGGGGTGGGGTCGGAGGAGGAGGAGGGGTTGGAATGGGAAGAGGATGGGGCATGGGAAGAGGAGTGACTGGAATGTCAACGAGCCGGGTTTGGGGCAGATATCAATATTCCTGAACCGGTATCCATTTATAAAATCACTACCCATACCCACCCATTTGTTAAACGGGTAATTTCTAGTGGGTACTCATCAACGGCAGATACCTTTGTACGCAATGGGTACCCACATATTTGACATAATAACATTTTAAACTATTAATAAATGTAAATAAGATTTCTATACATAGATTAAAGAGAGGAAGATCATGTAATATGGTGGTACACAAAGATGTGTAATATGTAGAGAATGTTAAAGATTTTGTATATATTATGTGTTTATTTCTTTTGGGTTGATAATTTTTATTTATTGAAGTTACAAAAAGGTAGTTGAATATGAGTAAATGGATAGAGAGGAGAAAATTGAGTTAGGTTTTATATATACAACTTGATACCTATCAGATAAGAAATGGATTTGATAAGATATATTAAAATGCAACACGCATATCTATATTTATATTTATTGTATATTTGGGTTTGAGGTGGGTTTGGGTTCGAGTACCACAAGGCAATCCCAAACCGATACCCCATACCCTCATAGGTAGTAAATTCAAGACCCAAACCGATCCAAAATAAATGGGGTGGGTTTCGGATCCTTGAATGGGGGTGGATTTAGGTTTGGTATCCAATGGGTATACTCAGATTGACATCCTTAGCTGGAATGGGAGGGGCGGTTGGAGGATGAGGGGTTGGAATAGATAGGGTGGTTGGATGAGGGACTGGAAGGGGAGGGGTGATTGGAGGAGGATGGGGTGGTTGGAGGAAGAGGAACCAAAAGGGATGGGAGGTTGGAGGAGGGGGGCTGTAACGAGAGGCGGATGATAGGGCGGAGGAGGGGTTGGAGTGGGAGGAACCTTTCAATCCTTTTTTTATGTAACCCTTTTGCCTCAAAGTTAACGTCCGTTTGGAATGAGAATGGACGGGAACTAATCCGAGGGGTATAAGTGATTATTGCGGAAGAAGTAAGAACGAAACTGATATTCCAAAAAGGAAGGGACACAACCAATATTGCAATATCTAAGGAGGCCACAGTTGATAAAAGCCAAAAGTTTAATTCACACGAAGGGTCTCATTTTGGAGTGTAAAAAAGTATCGGAAAAAATAGTTTGATAATCTTATATATATATATATATATATATATATCTATGTACACATAGATCAGATGCTTCAATTTAATATTTTTATGAACTATTGCCATGTCATGTACTTTTAACTTCAAAAATTGTATCGGTTATTTTTTGTTATCGACTATTATTTGCTTATAACATATTAGTTGGCCAAATAAGTTGATTTATATTATTATGGTGATATATCTTATATATAATTAACAAAACTTAATATGTTTTTGGTTCGGAATAAATTGTATATAGTGTTATAAATATTCAGCACCGATTTTAAAAGACTTAAATATTAAAGGAAGAATGAGAAATAATATTTTCTTTGATAAATACTAGGAGATAGAGAGAGATATCGTTTGGCCTATTCTTGTAACTGGGAGGTATAGAGAGGGTTGGGTTTTTGTGTGTAACCTTTAGAGAGTGAGATGGGGGTGTGGGCAGAGAGAGATAGAGAGATTTAATGGGAGAGAGTTGTAGAGGGAGGGAGAGAGAACACCGGAGTGGGGGGGGGGGATTAATGGGGAGAGGGAGGGAGAGAGAATTAATGGGGAGTGGAGAGAGAATTAATGGGGAGAGAGAACACGAGAGTTGAGAGAGAGTGAGAGAGCACATGAGGAGATGAGATTGTGAGAGATGCGGAGTGAAATGCAAGTAGAAGTAGCCACATGTCAGGAGTAGGGAGGAGAGAAGAATCCAGCTTTAGGAATAGATTAATAGGTGTGGCATAGAGAGATTATGATTTAGTGCAGTCTTCTACGTTCTTTAGATACACGGAAATGTCATTATTTCCCGAGTTCTAGACCCTCTATACTGAATGTGATCTGCCCTTCCAATAACTTTTGTAGTGCGTGGGTTGTGGCTGGTGAACCACGTGCTTTATTGTTCAAATTCCTTGCTATTTGTAATAAGATTGGACGACTACTAGTATCTAGTGTTCATCCTTTGACTCTTCAAAGAAAGTATCAATGATGATTTGTTATGCCTTCATTCTGTGTGGATTCAAAAAAATTGGAAATGTAGTAGTGATTTGGATCCTTGCTACGCAGCTTTTAGAAATTTCTTAATATTTTTCCAGCTATCTGAGAGGATCTACTGTATTACTAGTTATTCACATTCTTGACTACCTCTCATCTTATTAGTAAGCATTTATTTGTTTTGTCTTTATTGAGACTTACTAGTAATACAACACATCCTCTCAGATAATTGGAAAAAATATTAAGAAATTTCTAAAAGCTGCATACCTTTGACTACCCCTTGGTTGAGTGAGGCGTGCCTCGTTAGAAGAGCTTGAGGCGCATGCCTTGAGGATAAAATGGTGTGCCTTTTCATACCATGATCCTCCGGCACCTTCAATGGTTCAACACCCATCGTCAATATAGATGGGATCAAATACGAGTTGTGGGCCATGTAGTTCATGAGCCTGATGCAGTGCAATGGGAAGAAATACATTATAACACAGGAGGAGCCTACTGACAAGACTGGGCCTAATGCCTCTTGGGAGGTAGATGATGCGTATGTGCGTGTGTGGCTATCCGTTACCGTGGTTGTGGAGATAGCCAATGATATCTTACATCGGCGCCAAGGCGATGTAGGACATCTTCGCCACTACATACTCTCAGGTGATGAATGATATTGCAGCTTCAGCATGACATCTTCACGGTCAAGCGCAATGTTCGTCCTCTTCACACCCTATACACATCTTATGTTTGAGAAGCTCCACAACTTCATGCCCCTTGAAACGACTCCAGAGCAACAGAAGGTGGACAAGAACGCCACCATGGTTTGTGCCTTTTTTACGACCCTTGATCTAGAGTAGGATGTACGGTTTTAGTTACTTACGGATGCTATCATACTTCCCATGGAGGAAGTATGTTGCTGACTCATCAAGATCACAGTTCCGTCATCGACATTCATTCAGAGCTCCTTGACAATGGCTATATCTCGCAGTAGGGAATGATATTATCCATTTAGAGGATGAGGTGCACATGGTAGAGGATTGGTTCGTTCATGGAAGCTATACACGTACTGTAACCGATCTGGTCACTCTGAGGACACACGCTATTCTAAGCATGGCTTTCCAGCGTCTACCCGTTCTGCAGAGCATGTTGAGACTCATGTGATTCCTACCAATGCTCCTGATCAAGGGTTCGGTGAGTTTGTCTCTTGTCTGAGGGAGGCTCCCATTTCTGGATCTTCGAGTACTCCATCAGGTTTTTCTGACTTTGCTGTCTTAGCATTTGCCAATACTTCAGGTATAGCATATGCCGCTTATTACTTGTTATAGTTCAAACCTTTCCAAGTGGATTATGAATTCATGTGCCACTAATCACCTATGTGGAAACATTGCTCAGTTTATTTCATACATAGTTGTTCATCTTGGAAAAATAATTGTTATAGCTGATTGAACATATTCCCATTTACACGACATGGGGAGATTCGATTGACACAGTCTATGTACATGCAAAATGTTCTTCATGCTCTTGATTGTCAAATCACCAAGGATTTACATTGTCGTACTATCATTCATGCTTCTTCTCTTGTGTTCTAGGATATACTCATGGCTAGAGTGATTAGATGTGGCCATTAGCAATGGGATTTTACAGAATTGTTCAATCTCTATATGTTGGTGTTTTTTCCATTTCAGTCTTCCTTTGCATATGACATCTTTTGTTCGATCATCTTTCTCTGCAGAAGCTGTGTAGAGTCGTACCTCACATTCTTTCCAGATCTACCTTCCAATGCAAGGCTTGCTAGCTTGGGAAGCATCACCGTTCTAGTTATCTTGGTCATCAGAGTTGTAGCGGTAATACATTATTTGAGTTGGTACATTTTGATATCAATAGTCTCATTTGTGTCCTTGACCATCAGGAATATATGTTTTATCTTGTAGTTGTCGATGATTAGTCTAGATTATCATGGGTTTTTCTTTTGAAAAATAAGTATGAGACTGGGTCTGTCATTCAATCTTATATTTATGAAATAGAGAATATTTTTTCTATTACGATTACATATGTTCCTTCTGATATACCTTAGAGTTCTGTACTACTCAGTTATCTCAATTATCCAGGTCTTATGGCATTATACGTTGAACATCTTGCCCCTGCACTTCTCAACAGAACGGTGTTGCAGATCGCAAACACCATGATTTTCTAAATGTGACCAAGATTTTTCTCATTCAGAGCCGCACTTCCCACTCTTTCTGGGGGATCTATTCTCACTGCATGTTATCTAGTCAACCTGATACCGTCCTTGGTGTTAGGGAAAATATTTCTTTTTTGATTGCGTTTCTCGATAAAGATCCTTTCTCACTAACACATCGTGTCTTTACTTCAGTGGCTTTTGTGCACCACTTGACCCTTGGTCGTGACAAAATCTCTTCCAGAGCTGTCAAGTGTGTTTTTCTGGGATACTTCCAAACCCTAAAAAAGTTTTATTGCTTTTATCCGGTTACGTGGAAGTACTAAGTTAAAGCTGATGCCACATTCTTTGAGTCGGTCATATACATTACTCCTACAAATGACAAAATGTTTGCCTATGAGATTGGTGAGGAGGTTTATGTACCCCTCCTACTTCACCACCACCTTCTCTTGTGATCCCTCTTACGCTACCACCACCTCGCCCCTCCTCCTATTGTAATTGCTCCTCTGCCCCCACCACAGAGTATGTTGGTTCCATTTTTGCCACATTTTTAAACTCGCAGGCCACCCTCTGTATCCTTTGCTCATGGGCCTTCCCTATATTATGAGCATTTTGTTTTTACTGATGGCACTTGTGATTTGTCTATGCATCATGTTAATTTACATGACGCGCATGTATCTTCACAATAGGTTACTTTATAGGTCTAGAGGACGCAAATGATGTTGATGTGCCCATCGCTCTCCAGAAGTAGAGGCGTATTTGTGCCATGTATTGTCTCGCTACTCATATTTCTTTAGAGCATCTTTCAGATGGTTTCATGCGGTTTATCGTGGGTTTGTCAATTGTAGAGATCACACGGAAATGCCATGATGCTATATGCGACAATTAGTGGCATCTAGTTATGGAGATGCGGATGGTTGCGCTACAGTCTTGCGACACATTGAGCCTAGTCATTGCCCCTAAATGGGCTTCTTTGATTGGATGTAAATGTGTGTTTATCGTGAAGTACCGTGCAGATGGCAAACTGGCAGTGTTGATCGCTACAAGGCGAGGCTTATGGCTCGCAGGCTCACTCGAACTTATGGGATGGACTATCATGACACTTTCTTTCATGTGGCATGTCATTCTACTCTTAGGATCCTTCTCTCTGTTGCAGTGGTACGAGATTGATCACTATGCATGCTTGATGTGAAGAATGCATATCTATTTGGTGACTTGCGGGAGGATGTTTACATGCAACAACCACCTGGATTCGCTGCTGAGGGGGAGTGTCAGATGGTTTGTAAATTTCATAAAGCTATCTATGACCTTATGCATAGTCCTAGAGCATGGTTACAAAAACTCCCAGACTTGATAAAGCGGCATGGCTTCATGAGATCCACTACTGAGCGTTCACTGTTTGTTCATGGGACTCATAGAGGTATCGTTGTTATACTGGTCTATGTTGATGATCTCATCATACGATATGATGTGCTTGGTTTTACTGTGGCCAGGGAGTTCCTTGGATAACAATTTGTCACTGAGGACCTTAGCGAGTTACGATACTTCATAAGGCTTGAGTTCGACATGAACCGACGAAGCCTTCTAATGACTCATAAGGAGTCTGTTACTGATTCTCCTCTCAGAGACATGCATGCTAGATTGCAGATCTACCACTACTCCCATGGACCCCAACATGAAGCTATATAATGATGATACATGAGGTAGACAAGAGGCGATACATGGAGCTTGTTGAGAAGCTCCTCTATGTGACCATCACTAGCCAAGGTCCTCATGAGATCCACTGCTGAGCGTTTACTGTTTGTTCATGGGACTCATAGAGGTATCGTTGTTATACTGGTCTATGTTGATGATCTCATCATAAGATATGATGTGCTTGGTTTTACTGTGGCCAGGGAGTTCCTTGGATAACAATTTGTCACTGAGGACCTTGGCGAGTTACGATACTTCATAAGGCTTGAGTTCGACATGAACCGACGAAGCCTTCTAATGACTCATAAGGAGTTTGTTACTGATTCTCCTCTTAGAGACATGCATGCTAGATTGCAGATCTACCACTACTCCCATGGACCCCAACATGAAGCTATATAATGATGATACATGAGGTAGACAAGAGGCGATACATGGAGCTTGTTGAGAAGCTCCTATGTGACCATCACTAGCCATACATTTTTCTGCTATGAGCAAAGTTAGCCAATTTATGGAGCAACCAATACATATACATATGCACGCAATTCACATGATTCTGAGGTATCTGAAGTCCTCTCCAGCTACGAGATTGATCTTTAGCAGAGGGATATTTCTTGCTGTCACGACATGTGGAGAAGCAGACAATGCAGGATGCTCCAAGGACAAGAATCTACCTCTAGCTTCACCATGTTCATAGGGAGCTCTCTGGTGTCATGGAAGAGCAAGAAGATAGTGGTTGTCAGAACTAGTGCAGAGTCAGAGTACAAAGCTATGGCACAAGGGAGATCTGAGATGATGTGGGTCAAATCCGTTCGGATTGACCTAGCAATAGATGAGCCTCTTTCCATGCATTTACAATGCGATAACTAGGCTGCTCTTTTCATTGCTAACAATCTGTCTTCCATGAAAGGACCAAATGTATTGAGTTTGATTGTCACTATACATGTGCCATGATTCATAAGGGCTTTAACTCTGTATCCCATATCAACTCAAGGGAACAGACTACCGACTTTTTCACCAAAGCTCTAGCCAAAGGATCATTTTAGAGATGTTATTCCAAGCTAAGCATGATTGACATCTATGCTCAATCTTGAGGGAGAGGGTTGAGAGTTATTTTATTTGTCATGTCATGTATTTTATTTTCTATCTTTCTTTATTATATAATTTGCCCAGCATGATTTTTTCTCTCCATATAAGAGAGCCTTATGGCCTGAAGAATTAATACACTACTCTGCATTATCTTTCCACAGCCTATTTAGACAGTAGAGGTTCGGAGCAAGGTTTGAAAAACCAGAACCGGATGTTGAACCGGTAATTTGGTAAATATGGTTTGACCGGGTCGAACCAGTGGTCTGAACCGGTCGAACCGTTAATGACATCACGATGATGTCATCTTCCACGTATATCAAGAAAAAATCGGACCGTTCATCCTCTACAGGTCGAACCGGTCGAACCGGATTTATAACCAAGTAGAAAATCAAACTTTACTATAAATAAATATGCTTTCACATGGAAAGTAAAGTTCAATTTCATAATGTGCATATCCTGAAACTAATTCAATGCAATGAAGTTCGCATAGTTGAGCCTCTTGCCCAATTCAATCGGAAATCATTCTTATAAAATTGGAGGGATTAGTCAGTATCAAAGCAAAATTCAATTATCATTGTCAGAAATGTAGTTAGTTGGTATTGATGCTTATGTACATTGTAAAGTTTGTATTGAACATTGGAGGGACAAATATTATCTAAATGCACTTTGTCACTCGTATACACTGCATATTTTAAAAATATACAATGTATCATTCAATGGTTACGTACTAGACATTAAAAATATACTGTATGTTTTAAAAAATTGACAACTATAACATATTTTCTTTTTCTGAAATGGCTGAAATTACATTCAGACTTGCTAGAACATTGCTAGTGCTTGATGAAAAAATACATGCGTTATTAACAACCTATATTATTCATTATTTCTATAAATCATGCAATGGTTACATGCCTCGAGAATATGCAATGAGCATTTTTCAAATAAATCAGACATGTTTAGCCTCGATGTTATTATTATTGAGATTGTGACATGAGAAAAAGGCAACACAATTTGCAATTTGGGGGACAATTAACCTTCTAAATTTAATTAGAGCTGTAAACAATAATATAATATAGTTGCTTTGCTTCCTGCCTGAGTCTTGAGATCGGAGAAATGGAGGGATGATTGACCCATCTAATAAATTTAAGAGACGTGCACTTACAAGTTACAATGACGAAGGTATCAAAGAGGATGGTGCCGGTCTGCAGTGTGCGTCGATATCTCATTCACCGACTAGCCTTGCAGGTTGATAGGGGAGGGTGATGTCAACAAGATTATCATCAACCAGCAAATCGCCGCCGGAGAGGAGGCCATTGTCACTGGATGTGAGGCCTTCTCCAAAGGGAATGAGGAATTGACTGAGATCAATGGGTAGAGATTGGAGTCACATGTGATTCGGCTGGGGAAAACCTACAATAGTGAAGATGAAAGGTCCAGGAGTGACGTTTCGGCTTCTCAAGAAAATTGAGAAATCCGGTCTTTTAGGTCCGGTCCATTTTGGTCAAACCGGTCCGGGTGAACCGGTTTAAATGCGGTTTAAAATTTTTTAGCTAAAATGTCAGAACCGGCTGGACGGACCGGAAGTTCACCGGTTCACGGTTGAACCGGTTGGACCGCCCGGTCCGGTCCGGTTTTTAAAACATTGGTTCGGAGTATATACCACATTCCGATTGTTGCATTGTGGGAGACCTCTGATGTCTATTGGCTCCACTACAAAGTTGACAGTCAATTGCATTATTGTGACACAATAGCTTGTCAGAGATTGATGTTAGTAATCATCGATGCAGTGAACAAGCTACATCCAAAGTATCTTTTATCATGGAAATATAACCCGCCAACCAAAGTAAAACACATTCCATTTTTATTGTAAAATTGATGAGGTAACACAATTTTCTTCTCCGGAATTTTAAGATTGCCATCAAATTTGATTATTACAGATGGGAAAAATATGTGCTTTTAACATTGAAAATGTTTTCTAGTTAGAAGCATTCTTATTTTCAAAATTAACCTTTAAATTTACTGGATTTTGGATGAATTTTAACCTTCAGTATCCATCCTTCTCATTTTTCAAAAAAAAATTCATTTTGTTGTTTCTTTTGGAGAGGCATCCATAGTTTGTTGAAGTTAAAAGTTATTGGATGATGATCTAATGCCATTCTAGTTTTATGCTTAATTCTTGTTCATGCATGAACAATGAAGCTTCTCATGAGTAAGTACACCTTGCCACCTTGGTCGTTAGCTTTGTAGTATTAGATTTGGAAAAATCATGGCCCTATAATCCACATTTCCAATTTTTCACAGTTCTTATAAGTTATAACAAAATTGCTAAAGAAATATTAACATATGCATTGCCGGCTGTAATTGACAACATATGTGAATGTTTTCTGCAGCATAATTTTTTGTGATCTTACTCTTAGGACTCCTAACATGATCAATGTTGTAAAAGTCACCCGACTAGCTCGAATAGTAGGTCCGACTAATCTAGTCAGTGGGGTGACCGACCGAGTACTGACTAATTCCGACTAGTTCTATTAATCAACCAATTTTTGCTTGGAGATACAATTTTTTACTTTTTTAAAAGCAAACTTATTGTAATACGCTTAATGTTTTATTTAAATTCAATTACTTCTTTGGATTCATTATGATAGTAAATATATATAAATCTATGTAAATATATAATAATTTATGTATAAAATGATTTATATATTTAAAAAATCAAAGCCGATTAAAGTCCGACTAAATCCGATTAATCGCCCGACTGTTGATTAATCCTTAGTGATCTGACCGACCGAGTACCGGCTACCGACTTTTGCAACCTTGAACATGATTTGTCTTTACCAGTCCTGTGTAAATTCTTATCAAGTGGTCATTAGTTGCAGAAGCAATTTAATCCAGTTATTCTTGAATTGTCAGGCGGACTCTCTTGTTGCACATTTTGAATATCACAAACAACCCGTCACATCCATTGAATGGAGCCCTCATGAACCATCCACATTGGCTGTTACCTCTGCAGACAATCAGTTGACGTAAGTTTTCTTTAGTTATATTATACTTTTACATGTTTGATATGGGTTCCGAATGTATTGCCAACATTGACTGATCCAATTGAGAAAGTAAGGATTCCATCTTTTAGGATATGTGATTCCAAGTGTATTTGCCTCTCCCAAAATTATTCTTTTTTGTCAATTAAGCATCGCATGGTTTTATGTACCTATACCTCCATCTTTTAGGATATGGGATCTTTCATTGGAAAGAGATGAAGAAGAGGAGGCTGACTTTAAAACTAAGATTAAGGATCAAGCCAATGCTCCTGAAGATTTGCCACCACAGCTCCTTTTTGTGCATCAGGTTTGTGAACTAACCACTTCTGCCACTCTCAAACAAACTTTTTGTCCACAACAATGTAATGTAATTTGCGTTGTATTTGCAAAAAAAATGGAAATATGGATAATGGAATGTTTTGCTTGAACATATACACAGGGCCAGAAGGATCTGAAGGAACTTCATTGGCACCAACAGATACCAGGGATGCTTGTATCGACTGCTGCAGATGCTTTCAATGTTCTTATGCCTGTTAACCTTGAAAGCACTATTCCAGCTGCCTGATGCCCGTTTTAATGTTTGAGTATTGGATTCTGTATTCAGGTCTTCAATTGCATCTTTGCCATAACGTTATTGTTTGGCTTGCGAGAGGTTTAAGTATATTTTTTTGTATTAGTAGTTTTTATGCCTTTCTTTTGTAATATGAATAGTTTAAATGCACATTAGAAGGTGCTCAATTGTGTACCAAGATTTTGTTTTATTTAGTCTTGGCCCATGATTTGAACAAGGTGTTTGATGCGGTTTGAATTTGCATTATCTCCAGGTCTGAGATTTTATTTGTGCTGTTGTCTTACCATACAGAAAAAGTTAAAATCCAAGTAAAAAAGAGAATAAAGCACTTGGAGGTGGGAAAATAATATATCTGATCTATATGCATATCTAACACAAATGTTCTGCTCTGTACTGTAGTCTCGTTCCTTTTTTCTCAATCGCACTAAGTTGTATTACAGCAAGTTAGCTAGTCATCCCAATGAACAATGCAAAGGTGCACAATAAGATGTTGAAAGCTTATTTGGCAAGCATGATCCATTAACGAAAAACTCAGTTGGAGCTTGTGGCCCTAATGTCACTAGTTTTTTAAAAGGAAACATGGATGGTGCCTGAGGAGATTATATGAATTGAAGTAGCATGGGCATAGCTCACATGCAGGCAATGACATAATCCACATGCTCGAGGAGATGTCGTCTGGTTGTAGGCGTGGGATACAACCTGCACTAGGTGGGGCAGGTCACTGCAAACCTTGCACTGATATTTTGATCTACCTCCTCACTTTGTTAATGTTTATCCTTGGTTGGTAACACAATTGAGCTCACTTCTGTTACACTTGCAAAATAACTATTATCCCACTATTACACTAGTAGGATATGCACTATTGCCCAACCATCAATACCAGTTATTGAATTTATCAATCATGTCTGTAACTGCTCATTTCGCCATCACTTGCAGTAGTTGCAGGCTTGGCCACCAAGGAAACATTAGTCCTTGTGTGTTCTATAAAACCAGGATCATGATGGAGCATTGCCATTGCTTCCTTTACCTTGTTGTGTGTTCTATAATAACCGCCGATGCTATGGTTCTGTATTGCCAATACGAGGATTGATATTGACTCTTCGAGACAACTTTTCTGGCCCTTGATCATTGATGCCTCATTTTACGGTAGTGCTTTCATAAATGTGCCATGAACAACTGGACCTTTTTTTGTGTTTTGCTACCTGTCCTGTCTTTCCTTGTCTTTCTTTCGCAGCAATTTTTTCGAAACACGTCATATTTGTGTGAGTTTATATTGCAGGAATGTTCAACATCAAGCAATGCCCTGCAAATTGGCACATTAACTTGAATTCTGGTCAGACTCCCACAAGTACCAGAGAAGGCCAACTCAAGTACTACCGAGCTTCTTATGTATGGTGTTCCTTCTTGGGCGGGCAACAATTTAAGGAAAATTACATGCTGTCCGAGAGGAGATCAACAGTTCATAGTCATACTTCATATACCATGCACTTGGAGCCTCGAGTATTGTGTGCGGAGAATTTGAAAGCTATGCAACATGCACTTGGTCAACATGACTCAAAGCTTTATGCCTTTTCCCTTTGTTTAGGTTTAGCTTGCTGCCCTTGGATCTTCGTTTTGGATTAGTTCGCGGAAAGGATGCATGTTGAATTAAACATGAACATCAGGTGAATTTTGATTAGGTTGAAACACATCCCTAACCGTGTCTGGATATGTTTATCCCAGTGTTGGTTAGATGTGATCCAGATTCCTCACGTGTCAGCCATTCGAATCTAATATAGGGAGAAGGCACAGCAGTAACGGATCAAACTTAAAGACAACCTAATCTAATCCTGTGCAGCAGGACTACCAGGGATGACAAGAAATTTGGTAACAGTCTCCATCATACCAGCCACATTACCTAATCTAAAACATCACAATGAGACAGATACTATCTCAGCATAATAATCTTCTCTGATTTTAAAGATATAGTTAGATCATTAATTATTGAAGCCATCCATTTGATTCCAACGTAAAAGAAAATCAATTCGGATTCATGTCAGGTCGCTCAACTATTGAAGCAATCCATTTGTTGAGAAGAACAATGGAGATCTATAGAGCTAAATGGAAGATCTCCCTATGATCTTTATTGATTTGGAGAAGGCTTATGATTCTGTTCCATGATTGATATTGTGGAGAGTTTTGGAGAAGAGACAAATACCTGTTCTATACATAAACCTCATAAAGGACATGTATGATAGGGCTTTATCTTGTGTAAGGGCCTAGTTTGGGAAGACTGACTATTTTGATATTAACATTGGTTTACATCAAGGTTCAGCTTTACGTCCTTTCCATTTACTTTGATTATGGATGAGTTGACAAGTCACATTCAGGATGAGTTACTTTGGCGTATGTTATTTGATGATGATATTATGTTGATTGATGAGACTAAAGATGAAGTAAATAAGAAGCTTGAGTTTTAGAGACATGAGTTGGAGACTAAAGTATTTCATATAAGTTCGCTAAGACGGAATATATGGAGTGCACCTTTGATGGAAGCAATGGTGAAGGAATCGAGGTGATGATTGGTGACGATAACATTTGAAAGAGAGATTCTTTTAGATATCTGGGATCTATTTTGCGACATGATGAGGAAATTGATGGAGATGATATTAATAGAATAAATGCAGGCTGGTTAAAGTGGAGAGGAGCCTCTGCTATCCTCCGTGATAAGAAAATTCATTTAAAAATTAAAGGAAAGTTTTACAAAGTAGCCGTAAGACCTGCTATGCTCTATGGATCTGAATGTTGGCTTGTGAACCATAGACATGGGCAGAGAATAGTTGTAGCGGAAATGAAGATGCTAAGGTGGATGTGTGGACACACACACACACATACACACACACACGTAAAGATTGGATTCATAATGATGCAATCAGAAAGAAAGTGTAGCTCCGATCGAGGATAAGATGCGAGAAAATCGCTTAAGATGGTTTGGCCATTTGCAAAGAAGATCAACTGATGCACCAGTTATGAGATGCGAGTGTTGGGATGTTGAGCCGGCTAAGAGAGGGTGAGGACGACCCAAGAAATGTGGGAAAGAGACTATACAAAGGGATCTTAGTTTTTTGGATATAAGCCCGAGATTGACCCAAGATCTATCTGAATGGAGGCGAAAAATCCATGTAGCCGATCTTACTTAATTGTGGGAAATATGCTTTGTTGTTGTTGTTTGTAGTGCCTTAGCATTCTGGATGTTGTTCATTATGACATGTTGCAAAACCTGCCTTTTTCGTAGATGGATGTATTTCCTGAGAACAGGAAATTATGGTGCTGTTCTACCAATTGTTGGACCGATTTTAGCGACATGTCTAGGACAAGATACATTTGCCTTTCTTGCGTTACCATTTTTGGTTTCAAGACAATGAATAGATTTGTAGGAGGAATAATTAACTTACAAATAGTTTTTATGCAGAAAAGTTAAATCTATTCAGCAGAAGGAGGGATGTTCTGCATTCCTCACACACCCAGTAAGCTTTTCTCTCAAACAATGCTCAAAATTTTTTTTCGCTGCAGGTGCCCCTGTTCATGGTATCTAATTAACAGTAATCCCTTTTCCACAACTTATATTTGGAAGTCAAATGCCTTCTCATCAAGTGAAAAAAATCTTATCTGAAAGCCAAATATCCAATAATGTTAAATCCCTAAAATCAGAAAGAACCAGAAAACATGAACAGATGGAAATAAGCTCAAATTTTCAGCATTGAACTTCAGGTAACTATTTACA
Source organism: Ottelia alismoides (assembly GCA_037367405.1). NCBI lineage: Eukaryota > Viridiplantae > Streptophyta > Magnoliopsida > Alismatales > Hydrocharitaceae > Ottelia > Ottelia alismoides. Next base: position 233,476 of record JAZKJV010005955.1, on the reverse strand, counting down.
AGGGGATGAATGTCTGTGTTCTTTTGTTTTCTTGCATCATTATATCTGAAGGGTGTAAATAATAAGATTACTTCATATATCCAAGGCATCAACCACCATCAAATATGTACATCTCCCAGACACATCTTTCACTGTTCATCACCTCTTCCAGATCACTGCTCTCATGAAAGCTCCTCCCAAAGATCCCAAAACCAATCTCACCTCTCTCATACAACTGCATCAGCACCTCCTCAGCCGCCTCGATTGGGCACTGCCAGCCACAGCACCCATCAACCGAACTCAGCGAGTCATCATTGCCTGAATGGCAGCTACCTCCGTCCACCTCCGTCGTCTTCCTCCTCTTCTTTGACAATCCTCTCCGTATTCTTCTCAACACGAGCTTCACGGTCTTCTTCGCGAGCTTGCGGGGGAGCCTGAGGAAGATGTAAGTCACCATCTTGAGGAGGAGGCAGGGGCAGCAGCTGCACACGACAATGCAGTCGGCTGCGAACATGCTGCAGTCTTCCATCGGCCGGTGGCGCGAGGCGACGCGGGTGGAGGCCGGGGAGGAGGATGCATCTGGCTGAAGGGTGGATTGCTGAGCAATTCTGGAGGGGTTGATCTGAACGCTTCACCCAACCTCTTGTTGCATCTGCAAGCTTTGTTTTGAAATTACTTCGTGGGGAGCCATCATCTCTTGGTCTATGTTATGGATGCTGGAACCCACTGTTTGGCACTTGGTTGTCATATTTTAGTGGGAAAATATCCCAGGTGCCCCTTTGGTGTGGGTCCAATTGCATAAACGCCTCCTTAGCTTCATATCCCATCTGCTCTCTATGAAGGTTAAACAATAACCGAGTTCTAGAATAGCGCACAACAAGGCTTTAAACGTGGATTTCGGTCATTATTTCGATGGCCGATCGAAATGGAATTTCGTCGAATTTCGATCGAATTTTCATCAAAATTCGCATGAAATTTCGGTCATTTTTTGTACTAGGACCTTCATATTTCTGTCATTTCAGTTGAATTTTGATTTCGACGGGATATTGATATTCGACGGAAATTGGACCGAATTTTGCTGAAATTTGAGACCATGGCTCACGATTCTTTGCAGTACTACAGAGGTCGGCTGTAAAATGTGGGGGTCGTGAGGCGCTCGATCAAGATCGAGCAGTTCACATGAAATCGGGATATTTTTGAGCCCTTACCGTGTGAACCGCTCGATCTTGATTGAACGGCTCACGATGCTCCACATTTACAGCCGTCCGTGCTCTCTAGAATAGGGGTTCTTTACATTTGTTTCCTATGAGATTATGCAATTACAGTTACATCCTTATCTTCTTGACAATAACACTTAGCCTCCCTATATTCGTACAAAATTCACAATTCTGCCATTTTGATAAGTAAGAGTGTAAGGGTGCGTTTGGTATGCAGGTTAGGGTTGGTTAAATTGGTGGAGGGTAACACATTTTGTGTTTTGATGTTTGGATAGAGGGTAAACCGGGGGTGTGTTTGTTGTGATATGATGGTATTGAAGTTTGGAAAAGTGAGTAGTTATTGTGATGTGATTGTATTGAAGTTTGAAAAAATGAGTATAAGTTGAGTAATTTATAATTTTTATATGATATGATGACATAATATATTATTTTTTGATGGAGTGGATAAAAGAAAATTAATTTATTTAGTGTATTAAAAAAGAAGATGTGGGGCCCACATCGAAGAGAGAGAAAAGATGGATTAAGGAAGTTTACCCACTAACCGAACATGACCTAAGGGCCCGTTCGGTAGGAGAATAAGTAGGAATAAGGATGGGGAATAAGGGGAATAAGGGTATATTCTCCGTTCGGCTGGAGGATAAGAATAAGGAGAATAAGGTGAAATAAAGGTAGGTAAGGTGGGATAACGATAGGAATAAGAGTGAAATAAGATGAAACAATGGGGAATAGTCGTACCACGGGGAAGCGTGTTAGGTGCTTATTCCCCTTATTCCATTCCTCCTTATACCCCAAACGAACAGGGCCTAAGGGTAATAACTGAAGGGCAAAACTACGAATTTAGCATGAATATAGGAGCGTAACTTTAACGGGTTTAAAAACCCTTTAAAAATTTAACTGCTTCATAGGTTATTAGAAGCCATTGTCTCCTGAACAGAGTTTAAAACCGAATCGAACCGGTTGGCTGTGAATCTTCTAAAACTAAGGGGTCATGTGGTAAGAGACCCAAAAGGGAGAGAAAAGAAACCGAGCAGCAGTACAGATGAGCTTATTCTAGAATTTCCCAACACCAACTTGCAGGTCATGACGACCCATCCCATAGTTTAAGATGGTAATGCTGACCGTCCTCTTTGACCGCTAATTAATCGTCGCACGTGATTAGTTGTTAATCTCTCCCTTACCCTGGAGCCACGGGAAGGGTTCGTTGCCCCGAGAGAGGGTGTTGTACGGACCTGATGAAGGGCGGATATCTATCTAGATTTGTGGGTAAGGAAGGATATCCGAATCCTATGTTGGGGGGGATGGATGGAATAACGTGGACCCAATTCCATCCGCGTCATTGTGAATACGCAGATAGGATGATTGCTTGTTGTGCTCGGAAAGGCGTGAGTGAGCATCTCCCAACACTCCTTTATATCTTTCTTGCAAGAAAGAGCGTGGACGAAGAGGAAGCCAAACCCCGTCGAACCCTGCGAAGCTTCTCACCAATATTATTAATGTGATGGAAACCTTTGATGTATTAATGCTGTTGTTGATGCGTCTAATCCTCACGTGCCTAAGATCGTGTAGAGCTCTCCTGTACTGTTCGTGCATACAATTATTTGCATCATGATGTTAAGAGGAGCATTTATGTTGTCTAGTGAGAGGAGGCCTCATTTTGGCGTATCTGTATATGAATGTAAAGCGCTCCTGACCATGAGACATGGCAGGGAATTTCGTGATATATCGGCGATATATCGATATCGAGATGTGACTGATATGTGTACTAATATGGCGATATATTCCAGTTTTCAGGCATTTCCTTGAAACGATATCGATATCGATACGACTTTCCATGTGTGTATATAAAGGCATGCTTTGTCTTTCGTCGTCCTCGTGTGGTTTCCACGGCTTCGGTTGCTGCGGTCGTGCACAACTTCCGCCTCGCAAAACTGTCGCGTTGTTTTTTGACCACTAAGTCACACACGAGAATCGTTCCGACAATTTGCACTTTGAGTTTCTCACTTTCCTGTACAATAATTTCAGACTTGAAAAAATTGGTGCTAGTGTTCTATAACTTTAAAGGACTTAGCAAAATAATATAAACTCCAACTAGAAGTGCATATCTTTACTTGATACAACACCCATACACAGTGACAGAGAGAGGGGGGACGGGTGGGGGCTTAGCCCCCCCCCCCCGGCTCTCAACCAAAGTCCATTTTTATGTTTAATATATAGTATTATATATAAGCTAAATACATTATTTGATAGTTTAAATATACATATTATGTATAATAGCTCCTCATATCTAAAAAAAATCAATATATATATATATATATATGATCTAATTACAACAATTAATCGTTAACATTACATGATGTGCATAATCGAATACTGATACATCTGTATATGTCCATCATCGTAGCCGTTTATAAATCATCATGGATTAGTTTTTATTTAGCATATATGGTATAGATAACGATCTTTCTTTTTTTTTCTTTGCATATACAAATGTGAATTGGGATACCTCTTTCATTTTTTAAAATCTTAAAACGGATATGATTGCATATTTTTCTAATATATACATATGGGTTTAATGTGGCTGCCCATAAGGGGAAGCTAACTTGGCTCCCCCACTCCATTTTCTCCATTTTTTTATTTTTTTGAAAATTTCTTTCGTGAATATTCATCACTATATTTCTATATTATGCTATTGAAATTTCATGCGAAACAGAGACTCCTACGACCTCCATCCAGACAGTCATTTTTTAACGGTAACAGAGTTGCTAAAAACGACCCCGTCTGGATGGAGGCCGTAGAAGTCTCTGTTTCACGTGAAATTTTAATAGCAGAATATAGGGATATATTGATGAAAATCCACAGAAGAAATTTCAAAAAAAATAAAAAATGAGGAAAATAGGGCGAGGGAGCCAAGTTAACTCCCCCTCAAGGGGGCAACCCCATTTTAGCCTATACATATACGGAGACATGCATATTTGTATCCGCATGTTTGCAACCTATTTTTATCTGCATCGATTTTAAAATAGTATGCGGATACATCTACACATGTCAAAATACGTATAACACATATGATAAGGGATTGGTAGACATATTTATATTGTTTTCATCCATATAAATAAAAAGTATTGTATATTGTTACTTGTTTGAACATATTAAATTTAATGACATTACTTAATATCCTATTAATAAATATGTATTTCAGTCATATGAAGAGTTTTGTAGGGATCTTTTTGTCAATACGATGTTTATAGATATTATTTATGTTCGATTATAAGTTTATATGGGTATTTTTGTAAAAAATACTTTCCCAATATTAGTTTCAATCAATTACGAACTTATTGGAAGCTCGCCTTATAGATTGAATTTGTTTCCACATACCCAACCTCATAAATAAAAACTTCCGTTAATGTTCTACATATCCTCCAAATTTCTCTCAAATCCGATGTCATTTCCTATTTTATCTTAGTGGTTAAAATCCAATAAATATTTAAGCAACTTAAATCTTATTTAAAAGAGAACCTGACTCTTTACCATTGATATAAAATAGCAAATGATCGTGGATTTGAGCGAAAATCAAAGGATATGTATAACATTATTCGAAAATTTATAGGTTGGATTTTAAGAAATAAATGTCAAGAAAATAGCTTTTGTAACTCACATTACAATAAAGGAGCCCATCCCTAAATACTAACAACTAAAATGACAAGGTAAATTAGATAAATAATTTTCTCCTCTTCCCCCTTCCCCCCTCAAATAATTTAGCCCCCCCCCCCCCAAGAAAAATTTTCTGGCTTCGTCCCTGCCCATACAAATTGCATGTTCAAGAAATATAGTAGGTGTTAGTACTTTGATTAAAGGATCCGCCATCATGGAATTTATCCCAATATGTTCTATTGAAATATGTCCACTTCGTACTCTCTCTTTCACAACTAAAAACTTTATGTTAATATACTTTGACTTGGTTGAGCTTCTATTGTTGTTGACGCAACATAACATGCTATCAATTCGCCTCCATAGTGGAGGATGCTACAATTGCTTGTTTAGCACTCTTCCATGATATGGCTCCTCCATCCATCGGGAATACATAGCTCGAAGTGGATCTTCTACTATCCTAGCATCCAACAAAATCTGAGTCAGAATACCCAATGATCTCCAGCACATCTAACCTTTGATATGTAAGTCTGTAATCTTTTGTTCTCTGCAGATATCTCATGATACATTCGGCAACTCTCTAATGATCCATGCTTAGATTCACCATATAACTGCCTAGCATGCCCACAATAAATGCTAGATCTATACGTGTGCAAACTTGTGCATACATATGACTCCCAATTGCAGATGCATAAGGGATCTTACCCATTTCCTGAATTTCGAAGTCATTCTTAGAACATTGATTGAGACTGAATTTTTCTCATTTAGCAACTGGGGTATTGATTGGTTTGCAAAACTGCATGTCAAATTTTTGAAGCACCTCGTGGATGTAATTCTCTTGTGATAATCCAAGTGCATATTGAGTTCGATCTTTGTGTATCTAGATTCTTAATACAAATGAAGCATCCACATGATCTTTCATTTCGAATTCATTTGAAAGAAATTTCTTTGTTTTATGCAACAAATTTAAATCATTACTAGGAAGCAGTATGCCATCCGCATATAAAATCAAAAAAATATGTTAACTCCTACATAATTTGATATACACAATCATCCACTGGATTAGTCTCAAAACCAAATGTGATTATTACATGATGGAATTTGTGATACCATTGATGAAATGCTTGTTTGAGTCCACAGATATATTTCTAATTTACAAATCATATTTATTGAATCTCCCTAAACAAAGTTTTCTGGTTACACCATATAGATAACATCTTCAATGTCTCCATTAAGAAAGGTGATCTTAACATCCAATTTTTGAAGTTCAAGATAAAAGCGTGCAACTAATGCCATGATTATCCTAAAAGAATCCTTAACAGAAACACGAGAAAATATTTCGCAATCAATCCCATCTCTGAGTAAATCCTGTAGCTATAAGACATGCCTTAAATCTTTTAACATTACCATTTGAACCCCTTTTGATTTTAAATATCTATTTGCAAAATGAGTTTCATATCTTCTGGCAATGATAAGGTCCTGAACTTGATTATCTTCCATCGATTTGTATTTCTCATTTATGGCTTCGATCCATTTTGTAGAGTTAGAACTTTTCATGGGAAGATGGAAATTGATCGGATCATCTTCTCTTATTCCATCTTGTTCTTGAAGAATTACTATATCATCATCCGGAATAGCAATTGTTCGTTCTCCAATGGATCTCCTTAGAATTTGAGGTTGTTGATTTTGATCTTGTATAACAAAATCCTATATGAGGGATTGTTGAATATTGTCATCTTGAGGTTCTTGTTTTGTTTCTTGATCAATGATTAGAATACATTCTTGTACATTTTCAATCACATCATTAGGAATATTGATTGATTCCTCCTTATAGACAATACCCGTAATATGCATCTTCCCCTCCAAATCAACATCCTCAAAAAGGTTACAGTTTCTATTTAAAATATTTTTAAGTGTGGAATCACAAAATTTGTAAGCCCTTGATCACTCTGAATAACCAATAAAGTAGTTGCTCACTATTTTGAAGTCTAATTTTTTCTCATAGGACCCATATAGCCTTGCCTCAACTGGACATCCTCATATATGTAAATGGTTCAGACTAGGTCTTTTACCAGCCCAAAGCCCATACAATATTTTTGCAACTGCTTTTGTTGGTACTCTATTAAAAATGTAAGCTGTTGTTTTTAATGTTTCTCCCTAGAGGGACTCTATTAAGATAGAATGACCCATCATACTCCTCACCATATCTTTAAGAGTTCTGTTACGTTTCTCAACCACAAGATTCATGATATGCGGACATGACATTGTATACTGAGGGACAATTTCATATTCTTCTAGGAATAAAGCAAAAACACCTGGACATTGTTCACCTCAGGCATCATATTTGCCATAATATTCACCACCATGATCAGATATGATGCGCTTTATGCATTTGTTGAGTTGGAGCTCAACTTCAACCTTAAATGATTTGAACATATCCAGAGCTTGTGACTTTCATGAATGAAATATAGGTAATTGTATCTTGGTTAGTCATCTATGACTGATACAAAATATTGTGGACTATTCCAGAAGGCCATAGGAAATGTACTACATATATCAGTACGCATCAATTCTAAGACACTAGAAGCTTTATTGGCACTTGATCTCCTGTTTTTGTTTGTTCTCCTTTAATGCAGTTGGCACATACATTCAATCTGAAAAATCTAATGAATCTAGGATATTATTAGATATATGTCGTTCCATTCTTGATTTGGATATGCAACCCAAAAACTTGTGCCAAATTGATGTTGAATTCTCCGAGGTGATATTTCTCTTAATGCCTCTTGAATCAACAACCATAGATTCATTATACGAGATAATGGTATCAAGAAATAAAGTTTATCACTAGAAATTAAAAATCATGTATCAATCACAATCAAGCTGAAAGAAAGACTAAAATTTTCATCTCCAAAACTTAGAAAATAGGCTAAATTATTCAATGCAAAACCGAAAACCAAATTTCATCTAAAATACGGAACAATAAAGGTATCTTTAATTCTATATAATGACTTGTTCCTAATAAAGGCTTAAAAACTCCAACTGCCCCGACTTTTGCCTTCTTTCCGTCGTCTTTGTAGATGTATCTTTCAACGTCACAACTTGGGATGCCACTTCACAACTTTGTTTATGACTTCACAGTTTGGGATGACACTTCAACGAAATCGGTAACTGTATAACCCTGTATGACATATAGGGTATTGTACTTGTTGTCCTTGATGACAACTACCCTAGCTTTGACAACCGACATAATCCACCCTCAACACTATACATATATAGTTTTAAAGTGCAGAATTTCAAGGGATATCATGTTTTTCTTAGATCAGGAATGTAACGAACTCTTGTCACCGTTCTCACAACTTCATCATGCATCTTGAATTTCACATAGTCAATCCCTACAATTTTGCACGATGCATCATCCCCCTGTGACAACGTTTCCATAGTCTATTTTCTGATATGTGCATTATGTGTTGTCAATCACCTTTGGATATGTGATGGTGATGAACCGAACATCTTCAAAATCTGCATCTCCCTAAGCCGTTGCAGCAACGGTGGCATTCCCTCTCTTCTTCAAGTAGACTATTTTCCAATATCCAGGTTCATTTTAGTAATTACCAATATCTTTGGAATTGTAATTTTTCAGCTTGAACTTCTGCTTTCCAGTCTTTGTATAGACAGAACAAAAATGACTCTTTTCATGAGTCATAACCAAGAGAGTTCAACTTGTCAGTATCTATACACATAAGTTCACACATATGCAAACTTACACGAATTTACCTTAACATTCTCTTCTCTTCTCAAAATAAATGACTGAACAAAATTCTCATATGATAGTGGAATAGAAACTAACATAACTAATGTAGCATCTTCATCTTCAATCTTGACATCTACAATTCTTAAATCTATTAACAATATATTTAAACGATCTAGATGTTCTTTAAGAGATGTACTTTCATGGATGCAAAGAGAAAATAGGCGTTGCTTTAATAGCAACTTGTTGGTTAAAGACTTTGTCATCTACAACCTTTCGAGTCTCAACCACAAACCAACCAAGGTTGTTTCATTGGTGACCTCTGCGATAATCTCATCCACCAAACATAGCATGACTGTCAATGGCCTTTCTCTTCTTGCACCATTAACTTGGAGGGCTCGAGTGCATTCACCCTCTCTTGATCCAACGACATTCAGATGTCATGCTACTAGCATCTTGATCTGCCATAAACTGAATCCATTCCACCCTTTGATGTTCTTAATCTTCAAATTATGTGACATCAACTGCTTGATGATCCTGACAAAACTTGATATTCTGATGCTAATTCATCGTGAGCATAAGAAAACACACATAAACACGATTAAGCACGCAAACATGCAAATTGCACACTGGTTTACAAGGTTCACCCATAACTGGGCTACATACTTTAGAGGCAGCATATTCTTTTCATGCCTCTCAACGCCTTTGCGATGCCTCGTTGGATGAAGATTGACTCCATCTTAAGCTTGTGATTGACTTCTTAATCTCAAACTTCATTGTCATAGCGAGTGCTGGATTGGATCGGAGACGATCTTTGTGGGAGATATCAACATCAAGCAAAAACTCTCAACAAATTGATCTAGATGGGACTCTCGATATGAAGCGGAGAATAACCAAAGACTCTAATTAGACCTGGCCAATGGGACGGAGGCCCGCCCGCCCAACCTGCTCATGGGTTGGGCTTAGGTCAAGAGATTTCATGAATGGACCATCCCAGCCCGACCCACTCTTTTGCTCATCTGTCAATTGGGTGGGCCGTGGACATATGCCACAAAACCCGGCCCGACCCGCACATATAAAAGTATGGGTTTAAAAAGTATATTTTATATATATTTATTATAATATACTTCAAGTTTTTATTTTACATTATCAATATTACATTGTATTTTATAGTTTACATGCAAAGTAACACCTATTACAGTTACTTAGATTTAGAAAGATTAAATGATGCCAAAAAGACTTCATTATATCTATAAATTAGATTTAAAAATTAAGAAAAAATACTTTACATTTGACCCATGGGCTGGCTTGACCCAACCCGACCTAGACTTGGGCTGGGCTTGGATCTTGGAGTATGGCCCATGGGCTAGTCCGACCCACACTTTGACAAGGTCTAGCTGTAATACCAGTTTGTGAATAAGGATCCAAGCACATAATCAACCACAAGCAATCTATAGAGAACACACGGTTTACATAAAAAATCTCATCAGTTTAGTGGTGAAAATCACGAGCAGAGAGAGGCTCTACTATAATGAAAAACTGGAAAACACGTACAAAAACATAGGAGACGGTGTTCTTCCCGAATGTAACACTCAAATAACCCATACCTTAACCATAAAATACATACATACATACATACATACATACATACATACATACATACATACATACATACATACATACATACATACATACATACATACATACATACACACACACACATACATACATACATATACATACATACATACATACATACATACATATATATATATATATATATATATATATATATATATATATATATATGAGGTAAATGGGGCTGCCCCCAAGGAGTAGCCAACTTGGCTACTCCCACCCCTATTTTTCCCTCATTTTTTTATTTTTTTGGAAAATAAAAATTTGTATATTCATCATTATATCCCTCTCACATTCTATTAAAATTTCGTCAGAAACAGAGACTCCTACGGCCTCCATCCAAATATGGTCGATTTAAAAAATCCTGCGACCGTTAAAAAAATGACGTCTGGATGGAGGGCTTAGGAGTCTCTGTTTCTGACGAAATTTTAATAGAATGTGAGAGGGATATAATGATGAATATACAAATTTTTATTTTCCAAAAAAATAAAAAAATGAGGGAAAAATAGGGATGGGAGTAGCCCCATTTTACCCTATATATATATAGGTAAACAATAAATACATCCTAGTGAGATCCTAAAAATTTGTTTGATCCGCTCAACCAAGATCGATTTACGGAATGTATCTGGATTATAGTCAGATTGGTTTTCAAGGTATATCTCAACACCTCGTTTATCAATTGGATTCGCAAACCAAACCAAACCTTAGATTGTTAGACTAATGTTTATGTGTTTGACAAGATTTCCAAATCCAATTTATAAAATCTTCGTTGATTTTGTGCAAATTCCAACTATGAACATCATTATATTTTAAATCCTAAAATTTTCTGTGTGATCAATCGACGGCTTTCACGTGAGCAATTTGTCTTTCCTCGTATTAGATATGTCCAATAAAAAATAATCCATCAAATCCTTCAGCCAATTAGAGGCTCTCTCGTGCATTTCTCCCCTCTCTGTGTTCTCCTTCAAGGGTCTCGACAAGGTATGCCGTTCTTCTTTGGTTGCGAGAGATATAGATGGAGAAATGGGGATGGGAGAGGGCTCCCTTTGCGAGGTATGGAGCGCGCTGCGTCCGTGTTTCATTCCCCTCCAGCAAGAGGTTTATTTATAGGATGTGATGTGTCCCTCGCATAGTCCGCCCCTCTCCAACCACGCCCGACTTGCGCGCGTTTCATGCGTGTGACTCGGCCTCCGCGCAACTGCCGGCTTGCGTAACCGCCGCCGGTGAGCTGAGCGCGAGGTCATCTTGATATTTCTCACATCTCCCACTTGACTGAAGCGATAAAAAATTCTATACTCCCACTATTCGTGTAGTATACACATGGAGATGTCTTTAGTGAGGCTCATTATTCATGAAATACCTCTTCCCTGACTCATGCATTTCTGAGTCCCATTAGACCAACATGTTTAATGTATGTTCCTGCTGCTATTCCCTTGGTTAGAGAATCAGCCAACATGTCACTGGTAGATATGTAGGTTACCGTGATTTCTTACTTCCCCACTATATCTTGAATATAATGATATTGGATCTCAATGTGTTTTCCTTTAGAACTATTAGCCCCACTATTGATCAAGCTTATCGCAGCTTGATTGTCACAATACATTTCAATTAGCCCTTTGACCAATTCGAGGCTTAAGTTCTCTAGAAAACGTCTGATCCACACAGCATGAGTGGTGGCCATGCTACATGCAATGTATTCAGCCTCCTGTGTATGTCGAGATACACATCCTTGTTTCTTGCTACCCCAAGAAACGATTGCACCACCAAACATGAACATTTAACCTGATGTGGATTTTCTATCATCTACATCCCCTCCGAAATTGGCATCGAAGTAGCCTACCACTTCAAGCGATTCTGCTTGATACACAAGTTTCAGATGTAATGTTCATTTCAGATATCGAAGAATCCTCTTTACAGCTTCCCAATGTGCTGGACCAGGATTGCTTTGATATCTACTGACTAAGCTTGCTGGATAAGCTAAATCAGGTCGAGTACACATCATTGCATACATTAAACTTCCTACCTCTTGTGCATATGGTACATCTAAAGATTTCTGCTCCTTTTCGGGACACTGACTCTTGTTGAGTCTCTTTCTCATCACAAGTGGTGTTGGAGCTAGAGTGCTATTCTGCATTCCAAATCTCCTTAATACAGTATGCAAATATCTTTCCTGACTAAGGCTCAATGTCCTCGAGTTCCTGTCTCTTGTTATTTGAATTCCAAGAACATAGAATGCTTCACCCATGTCCTTCATCTCAAATTCATTGCTCAATTTCTTTTTGATTTCATTGAGCATTTGTATATCATTACCTGCAAGCAGAATGTCATCTACATACGTACAATGACATGATTGCAAACCTGCTCCCACTCTTCATGACATATACACAGTTATCCAATTTATTTGAAACAAAGCCAAATTGAATAACTTTCTCATGAAATTTGAGATACCATTGCCGTGAAGACTGTTTCAAGCCATATAATGACTTTCTTAACTTGTAAACCTTTTTTTCCTGACCTTCAACCTGAGATCCCTCAAGTTGTCGCATATAAATCTCCTCCTTTAATTCTCCATTAAGGAAGGCAGTCTTCACATCCATTTGGAATAATTCCAAGTCCATATATGCAACTATGGCTAAGATCATCCGAATCGATGCAAACTTAGCCACTGGAGAGTAGGTTTCCTGTAAATCTATTCCAGCTTGCTGAGTATAACCCTTGGCAACTAATCTGGCTTTGTATTTGTCAACAGTACCGTCAACTCGATACTTTTTCTTGAATACCCACTTACATCCTATGGAGCCTACATTCTAGCAAATCACATAATTCCCAAACACCGTTTCGCTCAATTGAGTCCAACTCATCTCTCATGGCGGCCGACCATGATTCTGACTCAGACGAAGCCATATCTTCATCAAAGGATATGGGATCTGTACAATCCGCGACATCCTCATCCACGGTGTAGCACGATGCCTCGCATCCATAGAAATGGTAATCTTCCATCCATGCGGGCCGTATTCTGGGTCTCTTGTTGCTGATTATACTCGTGGGTTGTATGAGTCCACCCACTTCTTCTAAAGGATCATCATGTTCCATAGGTTCATTCTCTACATTTGGATGATCGATATCATCCTCAAGTTCTTGTCTAATGCTCAAGTCGTCTTCATTGTCATGTAGGACAGTCAGAGGATCTGATTCCTCTACTTCATACTCCTTTTCTTGATGAATTTCAAGAAAAGTTGCATCATGACTTTCGATCAGACTTTAGTTTCATGGAAGAACCTATACCCTTTAGAATGTTCACTATATCCGATAAACTTGCACTTTAATGTCCTGAAGTCTAGCTTGTCTCTAAGCTGACTCGGTACCAGAACATGTGCTACACATCCCCATTTCCGGAGATGGCCCAACTCGGGCTTTCTGCCATTCCAAATTTCATATGGCGTTGATTCTATGGACTTGGTGGGAATCCTGTTCTGTATATAGTTCACAGTCAACACTGCATCTCCCCAGAATTTCTTGGAGAGTCCTGAGTGTGAAAGCATACATCTTACTGCATTCATCAAAGTTCGATTCTTTTTTTCTGCTATACCATTCTGTTGTGGTGTATAGGGCATTGTAGTCTGCCTACGAATGCCTGTCTGAATACTGTAATCCTCAAAGTCCTTTGAGGTATATTCCCCACCTCTATCTATCCTAAGAGTCTTGATTGGTTTTCCCAATCTTGTCTCCACTTCCGTCTTATATCACTTAAAAGTTTCAAGTGCTTTCGACTTTCTTCCTAAGAGATAGACATAGGAGAACTTAGAGTAGCCATCAATGAATGTTATAAAATATTCCTTATTTATATGTGTGCTGACGCTCAGTGGTCCACATATGTCTGAATGGATCAAACCTAGTAACTCTGTTGATCGAATTCCGGTTGAGAAGGATCTTCTCGTCATTTTACCGATCAGACAGTGTTCGCAGGGCAATGTCCTTGCACCCGTGATCTTAGGCAACAAATTTGCCTTAATCATTTGAACCATCTTAGAATTTCCTAGATGACCCAGTCGCATGTGCCACAAGTCATAATCAAACAGATAACAAAAGGAATAATCAGAAGTGACATCCATTGATTCACTAGAATTTATTACAGGAAGACAGAACAGGTCATGCTCGGGCACAAACTTTCCCATCGCATAGACCTTCTTATTCTTGCCTATAGATACACGCTATTATAAAATCTAACTTAAAAGTCTTTCTTGAGCAGCACTGGGACAGATATCAGGTTCCGACGTATCCCTGAGGCATATAGTACATCATTCAGTACCATAATGCTATCTCCCAGGTCAAGTCTGTATGTCCCAATACCTTCCACGTCCAAGTAGGTGTTGTTCGCCATGAAGATCCTCTGTTCGCCTTTGCTCAGCTCCTTGAAGTCCACCAGGCCTTCCTTCATCTTGACGATGTGTCTGGTTGCTCCAGAGTCGATCCACCATCCATCACTGTCCGTGATGACGGAGTTGCATTCCACGACAGCCGCGAATTCTATTTTCTTTTTGCCTTTGTTTTCAGGCATTTTAGAGTTTTCCAGTTTCTTCTTGTTGGGGCAATTGACCTTGAAATGGTCATATTTGCCACAACCGTAGCAAGAGCCGCGTGGGTATTTCCCACTCTTTCCCTTGAAATTCGCCTTGGAGGGCCTAGCCTTTTCTTTGCGTGCACGGCATTTGCTTCTTCTTCTTCCTCGACCTCAAAGATCTCAGCTTTCGATCTTTGTTTGGAGAGGTCCTGCTCAATTGCCAGCTGTGCAGGTAGGTCCATCACAGACTTAATGTTGCCATTCATCCTCAGAGATGTGGAGACCATGTCGAATGACGGAGGAAGACTTTCGAGTATGGTTGCGATCTGCATCCTCTCCGGAATTGCGCAATCAGCAGCCGCAAGATCCTTGTCCATTACGATCATCTTGTTCACGTGCTCGAGGATGCTTTCGGATTCCTTCATTCTACACGAGTTGTACTCATGTAGAAGAAGCTGGACACTCACTTCGGATTTGGAGTGATATTTCTCCTTAACCGCGGTCCAGAGCTCGTAAACTGATTCGCATGTCTCAAAAACCCGAATCAGGTTCAGATCCATGTGGGTCAGCATAAAGCTCCTAACCCTATTATCTATTTTCTCCCACTGTTCGCGGGACCTAATTTCATCCACAGTTGGATTCTCAGATAAGATTGGGACAGGTTTGTCTATAATGGTGCGTATGTGATGAATCTCCATTTCATCACCTTTATTCTATCATTTTGGCCTAAAAATCCCCAGCAAATGCATGTAAATAGCATCAATTTGTTCATAATAGCATTCATTATTTATTGTATTAAATGTACATAGAATAAGGTTTTTTATGCCAAAATTATAGAATAAAGAGAAGAAAAGAAAAAGGAATAAAATATTGCAAATATTTTATGACCCGAACCCCGAGACCAAGGTCAGCATGGGATTGGTCGACAAGGAATAAAGTAGGGGGAGATAAGGGCCAATTATACAATAAATACCTCATTTATTAATTCATTTATTTATGCATTTTTGACACCTAGTTTGTACATAATTATTTATTCATCAAATAAAGAAACTTTGTACATGAAAGTTGTAGATAATAATGTAAATAGAATTACAAAATTGAGTTTGTGTAAAAAGGATACACAGTGTACATTTTATACTCAGAATAAAAAGCAAAAATCTCAACTTCAAAGACCCATATCTTACAAATAAAAACTCCAAATCCCCCAAACTCACCTTTAATTGTATATAGCTTTCCATGAAATATTTAATAAAATTGGTTTCATAATTTTTGGAGTTCATCTGTAGAAGTTAGGTTTTTGGCCCAGCTTGTATATAGGACTGATTAAAATATTCATTTTATTTAATATTTATTATTTCTATAAAGTTATATTTTTAGAATCTTGTAAATAATGTATTAATATATTTACATATTGAAATTAAAAGAAAACCAAAAAAAATTTGTAAAATAAAATAAGTCTATAAGCTACATAGACAAAATACCTATGCTACCTATATGTATATAAATAAAAAAGGATTTTATTCTTTTATTCTTTATTCATCTATATTCTTATAATAATGTATATATTATATATAACTTAGTAAAAATACAAATCCAAAATAAAAACAAATAAAATACATTAAATAAATAAAAGGTATATAAAATATAGGTAAAATACCTATAAGTATACCTACATATACCTAAACCTATTTATTTAAAAATGTAAATAAACTCCTAAAAATTAAATAAAAATATATTCATACTCATAAAAATAAGTTATAAATTTATAAAATAAGAAAATAAAATAATAAAATAAAAATAAACAAAATAAAAATAAATACATATAAATATACTTATAAATACATTATTAAAATAAACCCCTAATAAAATACTTCAAAAAATTAAATAAAAATCATAAATAAATACTACATTAATTTATAAACATTTTTTATTTTATAAGCAAAATATAATTAATTCATTTATTATGTGTAATAAATAAGTCAATATTTGGCCGACGTGGACCAATCAGAGGCCAGAGAAGGTTGACCTCCGGTCAACTCCCCCCTGCGCCTCTGACTCCCGTCAGAACTGTCCATTCCCTTGATTTCTGCCATTTTTCCCGCTCGATCTATCACTCCATCACCTTCGATCCCTTCACGGATTTTTCTCCCAGAACCATCATGACCCTCGCCGCAGCTTCGATTCGTTTGTACATAGCCCAGATTCTTCGATTTTAGCCGGTCAATAAGGGCGCCCAACCTTGTTTATAAATAACTCCATCTCCTTCGTCCGAGCTTTTTGGCCATTTCCTAAGCCCTAGAACCCTCGCCTTCGGCCAAGCGCGCATCCTGGTGACAACAGGAGGTCCCCTGAAGGTTCGAGGCGGTTCGCGGAGGAAGGAGATGCGCCCACGGCGGCGCTCCGGCAGTCGTCCTGCTCCTTGGCCCTCCAGCCAAGTCGAGCTGCGCATTTACATTTTTTAGGTAGATTTTCGTTCCAGCATTTTATTCATGTCTTTTATTTTGCATTTAGATTATTCGAGTAGCGTAGATTAGTTAATTCGAAGTTCGCCGGAGCTCGGCTCCGGCGACTTCACCACTGTACCCTCGTTGTTTTCCGACCATCCTTCCACCGTCATTTCATTCCCCACCGTCTTCTCCACCTCCAGAACATCCTGTCCAACCGGATTCCCACTTGGATCCGCGAATCGAAGCTTCAGCTCCACCGCTCGCCGGAAGCTTCGCCACTTCGCCCATTTTAGCGCTAGCAGCTTCAAACCCAGGGTCGAGGAGAGAGACCTCGAGCTCCTCTACCTTCCTGTGCAGGTTAGGTGCGTTGAAGAGCACCAGGAGACGATTCACACACTGGCGGAGGTACCTGGAGCTCCATTTCTTCCCTGAGCTCGTGGCGACGCTCCAGAGTGCCTCCGGCCGATCCAGACTCTCCAGACGATAGAGCAACCCTCCAGGAAGCTTGTGGGACCTTCAGGTGCGTCGAAGACCGACGGAGGAGCGAGATCTGGCTGGAAGAAGTTCGCCCCGGCGAGCTTGCTTCCCTGTTCTGGCACGTGAGCTCCCAACCGTTGGATGAAGACGAAGGCCCACGTCGAAGATCAGCCGCCCGATCCCCCTTTGCTCAGACCGTCAGATCACGCGAGTGATCTAATCTCAAACGTCGGATCACGAACCGTCATCGGCTCACGTGGAGGCGCCACGTGGATTAGTGGACGAAGATCAGCCGTTGGATGAAGCGCCTTTGGGGTAAATTGCAAAACCAAACCTCGTACTTTTTGTATTTAATTTTTAATGTTGTAAAATAAATATCATGTTGTAAATAAAATGTTATTTTCTGCTGAAAGGACCCTGAAGTTTATATAATTGCATTTTGGTCCCTCCGCGCCTCACGTGCAGTCCCACGTGAGGCGCGTGAAATTTACATGTACACCCTAGAGGTTTTTGTTAATTGTAAATTAGTTCCAGAAATTAAAATAAATGTTTATTCTAGTAGTTATTTTTGCACTGATGCCCCTGGAAATAATTTTATTTGCAAAAATGCTCCTGCCAGGCTGTTCCATTTTTGTGTCTTTTATCTATTTATTAAAAATACCTATGAGGCTTCTAAAAATTCAGAAAAATTAGGATAGATGTTTCATGTGATGTTCTTGCACAACCATAGTTTATTTCACATTTTTTCGCATTTTTCCTAATTATTAAAAATGAAAAAGAAGCCCTTTTTGTACTGCTTAAATTAGAAAATACAAAAAAATTATAAAATATTTTTGAAAAATTACAAAAAAAGTATATATAGTAGATTTATATATATTGAGTCCAGAAAATGAAAAACCCTAAAAATATAAAAAGAAAATATAAAAATTTCAAGAAGTTCTAAAATCCTAAAAAAAATATAAAAACCCTTTAAAAGTAACAAAAATATGTTTTCCTATTTTATAATTATGTATATATTATTATTTATGTATTAAAATTAATTTGGGTTATTTTTGGACTTATTTCATATTTTAAAACCCAAATTATTTGCGGCCTATTCAATTAGTCCCTTATTAGGGATATTTTTGAATTAAAAATACCTAAAAATTAGCAAAATTCCAGAAAAATAACATAAAAATTAGAAAAATATGAAAAGCCTAAAAAAATATATTATACCTAATATGTTGAGTATATATATATATGTCTATATATCCATATACTACATCTCTCGCTCTTCATATACATATATCTCTATTTGTATGTATATATATTAAATAATTAAAAACATAAAAAGTAAATAAAAAAATAAAATACAAAATATAAAAACAAAATAAAAATTATATAAACCAAAAATAAAATAAAAAATATATAAAATCAAAAACCCATAAAAACAATAAGAATTGGAAATGATCATTGAATTGAATAATTATACAACCAATTTCACAACACAACCATTCGCCTCCAAGTGTTCGACCTCTACTTGTGCTTACACCTATACACATTTCCATGTAGAGTTATAATAAATTTTAACTCCACATTTTTGATTTAATCGCATATATTTCATTGTGGGTTAATTGTTGATTGATCTGGGTATTTTGGAGCGGTCGACTCAGCGACTGGATCTCTCACCTTGTGAGACATCTAGACCCTCTGAAAAAAACCCAGTCATCAAATGGCGCCGTTGCCGGGGAGGCAACGGATTTTGTATGGTTGATCATTTATTTATTTAATTCTTTGCTCATGTCCAATGTTCATTTCTTTATTTGATTTTTATTGACATTATTTGATTGATTGTTCTGACCCATCTTCTTTCTTTGTCTTTGATGTGAGGGACCGCCAAGTGAAGGAGGACCTTCTAGGAGGACCTTCTAGGAGGACCTATGCACCCAAGCAAGGCGGAGTTGGCCCTTCTACACCGGCCAACAGGAGAGAGCATCAAAGGCAGATGGAGGAGAATTTTGGATGGCAGTCTCATTTTTGTATTATTTATTTGTATATTTATGTGAGAGAGTGACACTTGACATGTAATAATACAGGACTCTCAAACACTCCGACGCCCGAGGTCCATTGCCCGAGGGATTGTTCCCTTGGGGGCCTCGACGGTTTTGACGCTTTTTATTTTTATTTTTATTTTGTGTGAATGAGCCCTAGCTTAGGAATTGCTTGATCGAGTAGATTAGGTCCAAACACCCTAATATATTTGCATGTATCTATAGTGTGTTTTGGATCTAGTCAAATCTGAACAGTCGGTTCATTTATCTCCTAACCCTTGTGCCGTGAGCGAGCCCCATCAAGCGCTACTCCTGAACTCGAGTGTGTCGAGAAGAGGAGGGGTGAGCCAAGACCGGACTCTTAGGTTAAGGATCGGTGACCGACTTATGGTGCTTCACGATAATAGCAGTTATTATCCTAGGGTGATTTCTTCGACTTGCATTTGCATATAGCATAGGTCTCAATTATGTTATGCATCCCGCATGGAGAGAGCTGGGAAGCAGTGCAAGTCTTCTTACTTAGCATGCATCATCGATTTTCGACTTGCATGGCTTTTCCGACCTTCTCCCTCTGTTTTTGCCAATCTAGGATGCTTAATGGAAATTGAAACCTCGATAGGCACGTGCATTATAAATACCCAAAAAAGTGATAACTTAAATAAAATCGGGACTGCTAACTCTATTGGACCTAAAAATAAAACGTAATGGATTCCTTGCCTTGGGGAGAGCAACCCCCTCATTGTATGCGTTTTAAGTGCTCACGTACACGCTAAGGAGTAGAGCCCAAATCCCATCAAGCCTCCTAAGTGTTTGTACAAACTTTGTGATGCTCACCTAACTCTAAAACCGAAAAGATAAATGACCGTCACCTGACGGTCGTCACTCTGTCAAGTAGGTAAATTGGGGGTTTGCCTTGTGTATTGATTGTGACTTGGAGTCCGTTGTGTTTTGCATTCATTATTAGAGTAGACGGTCCCGTCCGTATGAGTCATGCATTTTTCATCTTTGAGTCTCTCTACCTCTCTTATACATATACCTCTTCATTTGCATTGAGTCGTGATATTAGCGCTTGAGCTCAATCATTTCTTCGGCAAGTCCATTCGTTCTCGACATCTTCTTCACCATCTTCTTCGTATCTACTGCATCATCCCCATCTTCTCCGGTTCGAGGAGAGCCTACTCTTCAGACCACCATTTTGACGGTGTTCCCGCTTTGCGTGGAACACCCAATTTTGTCTATGTTCTGATCTTCTCGCCCGCCCTCCTCGTCCCCTCTGTATCATTCTTCTATCACTCATGATATTGGCATGTAGCCTCCATCAACTTCTCCACTATATTGTGTTACCTTCTTATCCATCTTCTTCGTGTACCCCGTATCACCTCTCCCTTTTACCCAGGAATGCTGTGCATATTGATGAGGCTCGCATCGAGGATTATGTATACAGATTATTTGAGTAAGTCGGGCCAATGATGTTGAGGATGCTGAGATTGAATTGGTGGATTTGACTTTGGATACGTGCATACGAGCGTATTGAGGATTTTTGAGGACGCACGAGGATTAGGTGTGGCTCTTTATTGATGAATTTTAGATCTCGTACACCGGATTGAGGATGTGATATAATGTGATGATTTGGTGATGATTTCATGAGTATTGATTGAGCTATCTATCTTGAGGATCCACCAATCTTGATTTTGAGGATTGACTGATTATTCTAATTTGGACTTCCTGATAAAGGTCGGTGGATCCTGCATGATCTCTCATCTTCCTCATTGCCCCATCCTTGATCTCCTGACTCTTTGATCCACCCCGACACTTTGAGGATTCGTTATTATCTATTGTGCCATCTCATCAGATCTGATTGAACCGAGGGATGTTTTGTGATTAATCTGATTATTTTCTCCCTCACATGATCTTATGCGATGACTGAATGATTGAATGCTTTTGAGGACCTGAGATGACTTGCCAGCATTCCCGCGACCTACATTGATCTAGCTCGCATTCCTCCCCGAGGACTATTTGCGGGAGAATACGACAACTTTTAGGACTGCAGTTTCATTCACGGCTTGGGTCGCCATTTTGATGGGACCCGGAACCGAGTTAGATGATATGCTTGATTGGCCTCCCCCTGTGATTGTGTACCTGACCTGTCAGTACACGAGGCCAATGCACTAGACTCCTTTGAGTCCGCTCTCCTTGATGGTCCTCGCAAGGCAGAGCTCCACTTTTCTGATTATTCCATGCCTAGTTCATAGCTCTTCGAGGTTATCTGCGAGAGGCTATGACACATTTCAGCTCTCTTGGTCTCTTCTGCGGGTAGACGGTCTGCCGTCTACCGAGGCCACATTTTCTGTGGATCCGTCTAATGGATCCGACTCCTTAGAGCCTCCCTCTCTCCTTGACGACCCTCGCACGGTAGAGACACATTCTGATTATTCCTTGCCTAGATTGCATTCCTCCCCGAGGACTATCTGCGGGAGAATGCGACGCTCTCTTTACGCTCGGTTCCCACTACCGACTATGTCTCCGATCTGCGGAGCACGGATCGAGTCGTCTGATATCTTGATTTTTGGTTCCATCTTGAGTTGCCTATCCGATCTGTGGATCATGGGACCCATCTGATTACATTCCTTTGAGTTTGCTCGCCTTGACGGTCCTCGCAAGGTCGAGCTCCTGATATCTGTTATTTGCATGCTTAGTTGGCAGCACGTTCCCCGAGGGTTGTCTGCGGGATGCTGCCACATTCTTTAGACTTTCTAGTCTCTTCTGCTGATAGCCGATATGAAGTCTATCGAGAGTGATACTGATGATCCGTCTGATGGATCACTGACGCTTTTGCGTCCGCTCGCCTTGACGACCCTCGCAAGGTCGAGTCTACTTCTGATTATTCGACGATTAGCATGTACTACTCCCCGAGGGTTACCTGCGGGAGGGTACATCATTTTCTAGGTACTCGGTTTCACTTCTGGTGTCTCCTGTCTGTTGGAGCACGAAGCCGAGTCTTCTGAGTTGTGTACTTGGTCCCCTGTCTGATTGTGTATCCGATCTGCGGATCACGGGACCAAGTCTTCTGATTATGGTCTGATTCCCGGCTCCTTTGAGCCTGCTCACCTTGACGACCCTCGCAGGGTTGAGCCATGACTTGCGGTATTCGGTAATGTCTCCTGTGATCTTCTGACCTCATGACCACCGAATGCCATGATGTCTCTTGCTCCTTACTTTTCCATATCTTTCTGAGACTCTGAGTGACCGGAGGAATCTGTACCACTCTTTCTTCCTCCCGGTCTTACGGTATCGGCTCTATTCCTTCATGATGACCCTATGAGCCGATTGACTGCTTCATGCTACCGCACCTGATATCTTTACTTCCGATCTCTTTGACTCCGGTAGCCGACACCCACCTGCCTGCATATCCGGGTGTCTTTTCACCTTCTAACTGCGTCCTCGTTCTCACAGGGAGACGATGATGCGAGTACGGTATTCACTTGTCCGATACCATCCTGTACTTCACCAGTTCTTCACCGCTTGTATATATGTGTTGTATATTCTGTTTTCCTGCATGTTATGTGTGCCCTAGATCTATCGCCATATCTTTGTGTCTATACTTAGGACGTGCTTTGTCCTAAGTATAGGGGGTACACACTGCGTTGTTCTTTCGTCGTTCAGTTTCGTCACTCCCGTCATTGCTTATACTTAGGGATATCTCACCCTAAGTATAGGGGGAGTGAGGTGTACATTCTCCATGATTTTCTCGTATATCTGTATTTATCTGTCCTTTCTTCTTTTCTCCTTTTCCTTTTCATATTTCTTTATCTAATAAAAGGTGTCACCCCTTTGGGTCAGTTTTCTGTACTTGGGACGTACTTTATCCTAAGTGTAGGAGGGCGCACCCCTGATTTGATCAATTCTTTGATCTGTTTATTCCCCCATGGCCCTCCATGTCTTGTGTACAGTCTGCTATACTTAGGATTATTTGACCCTAAGTATAGGGGGAACGGTCATTTTCTTATTCATTTATCTCGTTATTCTTTCATTTGTTCTTCTTCTAGTCGTTGTAGTATAGACTTTTCTATGCTCAGTACGAGTTATGTCTTCTCTTTTTCTTTTCTGATCTATGAGGACATAGCTCATGCTAAGTATAGGGGGGTCGTATATACTCTGTATATACTTTAGCCATAACTCGTACTTTCGTATAGTTACTAATGAATATGGCTAAAAATAAGATATAATTCATTAAAATTTATTAATAATGCTTCTTATTCCTCGGATTCTTTTTGTATATACTGATTAATAAATCAGGTTAAAAACAATTTTGCAAAGTGATTTGAAAAACGGTGTGAATTGTTTGGAAAACTTTTTGTGAAATATTTTCAACCTTTGTAAAAATATTTTCATTGCAAAATTCTTTTATTGGTGTGAAATAAAGGATTTGAAAACCTATTTGCAAATGATGTTGAAAACATTTTTGTACAAATATTGTGGAAATGTATATATAGTGTATGTAAAAATCTTTGCAAAATGGATTTCAAATGTTTGTAAATATTTGCAAAAATTATCTTGTACTATAGTTTTCAAAATGATTTTCAAATAAATTTGAGGAATAAAAGCATCATAATAATAATAAATAAAATGAATAAAAGCATCATAAATAAAATACATTAAATTCTTTATCAATTGTATATACACCTAAATAAATTATTTTGTTAAAACCTGTAAAGTCTTGTAAAATAAAATGGCACGCCCGTGTAAATAGTTGTATATACTTTATTATTTGAGTGCCAAAATTCTTTTATTTGTAAAATCTTTGTGTAAAAGTTCCTCTCTTTGTTTTCAAATTCTTTGAAATTGCATTATTCTTTGCATATTTGTAAATATCATTTGCATAGCATTCATATTCTTTGATTGAGCTTGATGTTTGAACTAGTCCAATAAAGTCGAAGATTGGAGCTTGGTTGGACCTTACTACACCTAACTGCACTGGAAACTTATGGGAACTAGGTTTAAGGTACTTCAGGTCTATTCAGACTTAATTCTTTGAGAAATCAGGGCTGGGTTCAAGTCACCTCAGTGGACTAACTAGAACTTTTCGAAACACACGTATGACTCTTGTCGATCGTGACCTAACTTGGACACTTGCACCTTTCACTTGGCTCAACTCAGTTGAAGTGGTGAGGGGGTTGGATTTGCCAGTCTGAGATGCACACGGGTGGAACATTCATCCTCGTCTAGGGAGGGAAGTGCGCCCCAACCTGGTCCAGTTTCAATGAAGTCGAATGACAGGAGAATGTGGGTTGCAATAAAGCTTCAAAAGAGGCATAGTCTTCTGGCTCAAGAGGAAAAAAATCCTTATGTAAATGCTGCTGTAGATAGTATGTTGAAAAAAACTCCAAAAAGTGGACAGGCTTGTAAATAAAAATAAAAGTACCTGCCGGAGTATGTATATATGTTGTATAGAAAATAAGCAAGCTTGAGCACCAGAGTTACACCATGTGAGCCTGCAGCTGGATGACTTGACTACACTGGTCTTGCATCCCCGGATAGGTAGCTACACTGGCTACCGTCCATTCTTTTCTCCACCCCCTCCTCTGGAGTTGGATGTCACTTGAACTTAGAAGGGAATACCCCGCTCCTCGACGGTAGAGGGCTGGATTGGGGAATCATTGGATTGTCATTCTGGAGAAGCTGGTCTCTTTGTCATTTCAGTTGGGGAGAGCCACTATCACTTACACTGTACAAGTCAGCTTCATAGTCATAAGGGTTTGCGTATGACGTAGGCTAGTTCTAACCTGGCTATTGAGGTGATTTGAACCGAGTTCTGTGACACTCAAAGGCTGTTGTGTTTTAAATTTGGTCCCCGACTAGGTTCCGCACACACTCTCACACCAAGGTCTAACCTGAGCTCCAAACTTTGATTTTGTACAGATGAGTTTAATAATCATGATCAATTCAATTTATTCTTTGAATTCTTTATTTTTGCTTTTTCTTTTCTTCTTATTTTTTATTCTTTTTGTACTTATTGCATAAGTATTTGCTAGGGACTAGCAAAGGCAAGTATAGGGGGGTGATGAATCTCCATTTCATCACCTTTATTCTATCATTTTGGCCTTAAAAACCTCGGCAAATGCATGTAAATAGCATCAATTTGTTCATAATAGCATTCATTATTTATTGTATTAAATGTACATAGAATAAGGTTTTTTATGCCAAAATTATAGAATAAAGAGAAGAAAAGAAAAAGGAATAAAATATTGCAAATATTTTATGACCCGAACCCCGAGACCAAGGCCAGCATGGGATTGGTCGACAAGGAATAAAGTAGGGGGAGATATGGGCCAATTATACAATAAATACCTCATTTATTAATTCATTTATTTATGCATTTTTGACACCTAGTTTGTACATAATTATTTATTCATCAAATAAAGAAACTTTGTACATGAAAGTTGTAGATAATAATGTAAATAAAATTACAAAATTAAGTTTGTGTAAAAAGGATACACAGTGTACATTTTATACTCAGAATAAAAAGCAAAAATCTCAACTTCACAGACCCATATCTTGCAAATAAAAACTCCAAATCCCACAAACTCACCTTTAATTGTATATAGCTTTCCATGAACTATTTAATAAAATTGGTTTCATAATTTTTGGAGGTCATCTGTAGAAGTTAGGTTTTTGGCCCAACTTGTATGTAGGACTGATTAAAATATTCATTTTATTTAATATTTATTATTTCTATAAAGTTATATTTTTAGAATCTTGTAAATAATGTATATAATACATGTACATATTGAAATTAAAAGAAAACCAAAAAGAATTTGTAAAATAAAATAAGTCTATAAGCTACATAGACAAAATACCTATGCTACCTATATGTATATAAATAAAAAGGGATTTTATTCTTTTATTCTTTATTCATATATATTTTTATAATAATGTATATATTATATATAACTTAGTAAAAATACAAATCCAAAATAAAAACAAATAAAATACATTAAATAAATAAAAGGTATATAAAATATAGGTAAAATACCTATAAGTATACCTACATATACCTAAACCTATTTATTTAAAAATGTAAATAAACTCCTAAAAACTAAATAAAAATATATTTATACTCATAAAAATAAGTTATAAATTTATAAAATAATAAAATAAAATAATAAAATAAAAATAAACAAAATAAAAATAAATACATATAAATATAGTTATAAATACATTATTAAAATAAACCCCTAATAAAATACTTCAAAAAATTAAATAAAATCATAAATAAATACTACATTAATTTATAAACATTTTTTATTGTATAAACAAAATCTAATTAATTCATTTATTACGTGTAATAAATAAGTCAATATTTGGCCGACGTGGACCAATTAGAGGCTAGGGAAGGTTGACCTCTGGTCAACCCCCCCTGCGCCTCTGACTCCCGTCAGAACTGTCCATTCCCTTGATTTCTGCCATTTTTCCCGCTCGATCTATCGCTCCATCACCTTCGATCCCTTCACGAATTTTTCTCCCAGAACCATCATGACCCTCGCCGCAGCTTCGATTCGTTTGTACATAGCCCATATTCTTTGATTTTAGCCGGTCAATAAGGGCGCCCAACCTTGTTTATAAATAACTTCATCTCCTTCGTCCGAGCTTTTTGGCCATTTCCTAAGCCCTAGAACCCTCGCCTTCGGCCAAGCGCGCATCCTGGTGACAGCAGGAGGTCCCCTGAAGGTTCGAGGCGGTTCGCGGAGGAAGGAGATGCGCCCACGGCGGCGCTCCGGCAGTCGTCCTGCTCCTTGGCCCTCCGGCCAAGTCGAGTCGCGCATTTACGTTTTTTAGGTAGGTTTTCGTTCCTGCATTTTATTCATGTCTTTTATTTTGCATTTAGATTATTCGAGTAGCGTAGATTAGTTAATTCGAAGTTCGCCGGAGCTCAGCTCCGGCGACTTCACCACTGTACCCTCGTTGTTTTCCGACCATCCTTCCACCGTCATTTCGTTCCCCACCGTCTTCTCCACCTCCAGAACATCCCGTCCAACCGGATTCCCACCTTGATCCGCGAATCGAAGCTTCAGCTCCACCGCTCGTCGGAAGCTTTGCCACTTCGCTCATTTTAGCGCTAGCAGCTTCAAACCCCGGGTCGAGGAGAGAGACCTCGAGCCCCTCTACCTTCCTGTGCAGGTTAGGTGCGTTGAAGAGCACCATGAGACGATTCACACGCTGGCGGAGGTACCTGGAGCTCCGTTTCTTCCCCGAGCTCGTGGCAGCGCTCCAGCGTGCCTCCGGCCGATCCAGACTCTCCAGACGATAGAGCAACCCTCCAGGAAGCTTGTGGGACCTTCAAGTGCGTCGAAGACCGGCGGAGGAGCGAGATCTGGCCGGAAGAAGTTCGCCCCGACGATCTTACTTCCCTGTTCTTGCACGTGAGCTCCCAGCCGTTGGATGAAGACGAAGGCCCAGGTCGAAGATCAGCCGTCCGACCCCCCTTTGCTCAGACCGTCAGATCACGCGAGTGATCTAATCTCAGACGTTGGATCACGAACCGTCATCGGCTCACGTGGAGGCGCCACGTGGATTAGTGGACGAAGATCAGTCGTTGGATGAAGCGCCTTTGGGGTAAATTGCAAAACCAACCCCCGTACTTTTTGTATTTAATTTTTAATGTTGTAAAATAAATATCACGTTGTAAATAAAATGTTATTTTTTGCTGAAAGGACCCTGAAGTTTATATAATTGCATTTTGGTCCCTCCGCGCCTCACGTGCAGTCCTACGTGAGGCGCGTGAAATTTACATGTACACCCTGACGGTTTATCTTAATTGTAAATTAGTTCCAGAAATTAAAATAAATGTTTATTCTAGTTGGTATTTTTGCGTTGATGCCCCTGGAAATTATTTTATTTGCAAAAATGCCCTTGCCATGCTGTTCGATTTTTGTGTCTTTTATCTATTTATTAAAAATTCCTATGAGGCTTCTAAAAATTCAGAAAAAAAAGTAGGATAGATGTTTCATGTGATGTTCTTGCACGCCCAAAGTTTATTTCACATTTTTTTCGCATTTTTCCTAATTATTAAAAATGAAAAAGAAGCCCTTTTTGTACTGCTTAAATTAGAAAATACAAAAAAATTATAAAATGTTTTTGAAAAATTACAAAAAAAATATATAGTAGATATATATATATATTGAGTCCGAAAAATGAAAAACCCTAAAAATAGAAAAAGAAAATATAAAAATTTCAAGAAGCTCCAAAATCCTAAAAAAATTATAAAAACCCTTTAAAAATACCAAAAATATGTTTTCCTATTTTATAATTATGTATATATTATTATTTATGTATTAAAATTATTTTGGGTTATTTTTGGACTTATTTCATATTTTAAAACCCAAATTATTTACGGCCTATTTAATTAGTCCCTTATTAGGGATATTTTTGAATTAAAAATACCTAAAAATTAGCAAAATTCCAGAAAAATAGCATAAAAATTATAAAAATACAAAAAGCCTAAAAAATATATTATACCTAATATATTGAGTATATATATGTCTATATATCCATATACTATATCTCTCGCTCTTCATATATATATATATCTCTATATGTATGTATATATATATATTATAATTAAAAATATAAAAAGTAAATAAAAAAATAAAATACAAAATATAAAAACAAAATAAAAGTTATAAAAACGAAAAATAAAATAAAAAATATATAAAATAAAAAACCCACAAAAACAATAAGAATTGGACATGATCATTGAATTGAATAATTATACAACCAATTTCACAACACAACCATTCGCCTCCCAGTGTCCAACCTCTACTTGTGCTTACACCTATACACATTTCCATGTAGAGTTATAATAAATTTTAACTCCACATTTTTGATTTAATCGCATATATTTCATTGTGGGTTAATTGTTGATTGATCTGGGTATTTTGGAGCGGTCGACTCAGCGACTGGATCTCTCGCCTTGTGAGACATCTAGACTCTCTGAAAAAAAACTCAGTCATCAGTATGCTATCATGCAACAGGCCATAGTAGATCTTTCTACTCCATAATTCGTAATTGGTACCGTTCAGGTACTTAATTTTCCCTACCTCAGTGGCAATCATCTTGGTTGTCATTTTTGTTGATCTAATGAAATAAATATATGATTGTGTAAGATAATGTAGTTTTGTAGAAATAAACAAAGAGTTTTTTTAAAAAAAGATCAAAAAAATTAGATGCTTAATGAATAAAAAAATAAATAGGGAGATGAATGAGATGGTGTAATTTATAAAAGTAAACAACAACAATAATAATCAATTAAGCAGATGATTTTAAAAGGAACAAAAAAAATTGATTCTTGATGAATTACTTACAAGCAACCGATTAAAGCAAAGAACAGATTATTTTTTTAAGTTATAAACTTATGATTAAAAAAACTTTATTTTTTTAATTTAAACTTTGGTTTCTTAACTTCTTAATCAACATGCAGAAAAAACTTTATAGATTAAAAAAACAAAAAAACGTGAAACAACTCTTCCCCTCCTTTTGTTATTATTAATATTCTTAAACATTATTTATATACACAAAAGAAAAGGGCACGACTCCCAAAAAAATTCAACCCGAATATATATTTTTAAACACATGTATCTTTCAATGCTGAAGTCAAAACATGCATTCAGATTAAAAAAAAGTGGATAAAACAAAACAGTATTTGCAAGTTTAAGGAATTTACCAATCAAGGCAATTAAAAAGGAACACAAGATGGATTCAACCAATTGAATAAGGTAACCCTTTTGAAGTGATATACTTAGTTTTTTTAAACGTCTAGGCCTAAAGTGTATAAAAGGCAATTAAAAAATATTAACAACAAAATCAACCTTTAATTTTTTATTAAAAAAAGAAGGATAAAACAGCAGATCATGTCAAAATGAATAACATAGACAAAAAATAAAAAAAAATTGAGAGAAAACAAAACATGCAATGTTTGGTGGAGCAAAAACAAAAAAAACAAAAAAATGCTTTATAAAAAAGGGCAGTATTCACGTTAAGAAGAAATGCAAGGTTTTTCTTGTAAAAAAATATTGCAGGGACAATTCACGGTAAAACAAAACAGGGACTGTGGTGTAAAAGAACAATAAAAAAATAACTTTTCCAATATAGTGCACTCACGTGATTAAAGGTGTCAGAAAGGAAGGTGCGTCTATTGTTAAAACAAAAAAACGTGATTGAAGCCTTAGGGCTTTTTCAGTGGCAACAACGGGCAAAAATAAAAAAAAGGGGACCTGTGACTGTAGCCGTTCACTTTCGCATGCGCCTTAGGGTTTTTGAGCAGCGGCGGCGATCGAGAGCAAAGGGCAGACTGCAGCGCCGGCGCCAAGGAACGAGGGCAAGCTGCAGCAGTGGTGACGACGATCAGGCGTGGTGCTCTGATACCATCCAAGGGTCTCGACAAGGTATGCCGTTCTTCTTTGGTTGCGAGAGAGATATAGATGGAGAAATGGGGATGGGAGAGGGCTCCCTATGCGAGGTATGGAGCGTGCTGGGTCCGTGTTTCATTCCCCTCAAGCAAGAGGTTTATTTATAGGGCGTGATGTGCCCCTCGCATAGTCTGCCCCTCTCCAACCACGGCCGACTTGCGCGCATTTCATGCGTGTGACTCGGCCTCCGCGCAACTGCCGGCTTGCGTAACTGCCGCCGGCGAGTTGAGCGCGAGGTCATCTTGATATTTCTCACACTCCTGATCCTTAGGCTCACACATTTTGGTCTCCTGCATTGCATAGAGTATCACCCATCAATTAGAGTCTCCTCAAATCCAATATAAAAAATCCTTCTACCAACATGATCGCAGCAATACACATCCGTCATCATCTAATATTGCGATTATCCAATCTTGGGTTCCTCTCAATGTTTAGCAAAAAGGAAAAAAATCAAATAGAAAAAATTCTTGGGACAGAATTGTACATTATTGTGGAAGAAAACAAATGACTTGAATTAATGATAGGTCTTAGGGTTCTCTTATATAGGATAAGAATCTATTAGGCAAATTACAAGAAGAAGAAAAAGAAAATAGATAATCTAAAAATATTACAAAAGATAACTAATATCTCAACATCTGTTGTTTGATCTCTAGAGTTGACATGCGTAGTGGCAAGAAGACCCTTCTGTATCATGTCACGAGTGTAGTGACGGTCCACCTTTACGTGCTTGGTCCTCTCATGAAAAGCTGGTCGTTGGCAATGAACGGAGCAGCCTGATTGTCACAATGGAGGTGCATGAGAAGAGGTACCTCTATAGTTAGGTCAGTAAGAACAAATCTGACCCACATCATTTCTATGCTAGCTTGCACCATGGTCCTGTATTCTGACTCAACACTAGATCTGGCAACCACGGTCTGCTTCTTGTTCTTCCATGAAACCAGGGAATCCCCTATTAACACAGTGAAGCGTAAAGTAGACTTTCTTTGAACACCCAGCATAATATGCATCTGTACATGCTGTAACTAGAAGAGATGTACCTCTGGTAAAAAGAAGTCTTGTGCTTGGTGATGTCTTCAGATACCTCAGAATCATATGGGCTGCATCCATATGTGCCTGTCTGTGATGATCCATAAAATGACTCACTTTTCTCACAACAAAGGATATGTTAGACATGATAATAGTAACATATAGTAGCTTTCCAACAAGCTCCATGTACCTCTCTTCTTGACCTCCTCAGTATCATTATCATAAAGTTTCATGCTCGGGTCAATAGGAGTAGTGGCATGTCTGCAATCTTCCATGCATGTCTCTAACAAAAGATCAGTAACGTAATTCTTCTGGGTCATTACAGGACCTCTCTGGTTCCTGGAAAACTCTAGTCAAAGGAAGTAACT
The DNA here is from genome assembly GCA_037367405.1 of Ottelia alismoides. Taxonomy (NCBI): domain Eukaryota; kingdom Viridiplantae; phylum Streptophyta; class Magnoliopsida; order Alismatales; family Hydrocharitaceae; genus Ottelia; species Ottelia alismoides. The sequence goes on along the minus strand of JAZKJV010005955.1, from coordinate 200,872 downwards.
CAAGTTACCAAGGTCCTTGGTCACAAATTGCTGACCTAGGAAGTCCTTAACAACCTGAATGCCCTGTTCGTCATCTTCTACAATGATAACGTCAGCAACATAAATAAGAATGATAATGGTACCTCTCAGGGTCCTCTGCACAAATAAAGAGTGATGTATAATTGATCACACAAACCCCTATTGCTCTATCAAGTCCGAGAGATTTTGGAGCCATGCCCTTGGACTCTTATATAGCCTTGTGTAGCCTGCAAACCTTCTGACACTCCCCCTCAGCAGCAAACCTTGGTGGCCGCTACATGTAAACCTCCTCATGTAGATCACCATAGAGGAAGGCATTCTTCACATCAAGCTGATAAAGGGACCAATCTCATGTCACACCAAAAAACATAAGAATATGCAGAGTAGAATGTTTGTCAACTAGAGAAAAAGTATCCTGATAGTCCACCCCACATGTTTGAGTGAACCCACATGCCACAAGTCTTGCCTCATAGTGATTCACACTTCCATCTGCATGGTGTTTCACAGTGAACACCCATTTGCATCCCACAACGGATGCACCAACTGGAGCAGAAACAAGACTCTACATACCACGTGACTGTACAGCGACCACCTCGTCCTCCGTAGCTAATATCCACAGGCGATCCTTAAGAGCATCATGATATGTCCGTGGTATCTCCATGACTGATAGAGTCAAGGTAAACCTCCTGAAATCCTCTGACAGTCTGCTCAAGGAAATCTAGGCTACAAGAGGATAAGTAGCACACGCACATTTCTGCTTTCGTAGAGCAATCGACACATCGAGATCATCTGCTATATCCATATACTGTAAGTTCCCCTCTAGAGAGGGTACCTTCTCATACTGTATGGAATTCTGTTGCACAGACAATTCAATTGTGCCATCAGTAGAAATAATGTGTTTAGTACATACCTGAGGCGTATTGGATGATGGGAAAGACCTGTGAGCATGGGGAATCCAGAGAGGCCTGTGAGGAAAAACACGTGACAAAAACTAAGTCAGAGTAGGGTGTAGAGCCACAAGAACAGATGTAGAAGTAGGTGGTGGTGGCGGCGGCTGAGGAGGTGGTGGTAAAGCAGGAGTAGATGTAGATGTTATGATAATTTAAGGTGGTGGCATGTAGATCTCAGCATCAGAGTCTGATGGGGCTAGTCTATCACATGTAGGAGAAAAATACATGACACACTCAAAGAAAGCAATATCATCATTGCCAAAATATTTCCACTTGAGCGGATCAAAGCAATGATACCCCTTCTGGGTATGGGAATATTCAACAAGCACACACTTGATAGCTCTGGAAGAGAGCTTGTCACGACCTGGAGAGACCATAAACAAATGCAATAGAACCAATCACACAAGGTGTAAGGGAGAAAAGATCCTTCTCGGGAAACACAATTGAGAAAGGAATCTTTTGTCCCAACATAGATGAGGGCATACAGTACAGAAGATAGCATGCAGTGAGGACAACATCACCCCAATAAGCATGAGGAGCGTGACTCTGAATAAAAATACCTAGGAAAGTCTAGAAAAACCATCGACAACAACAAGATAAAAATGGTATCCCTTCTGATTAAGAACACGACTCAAATCACAAATATCTAAATGAAGGAGCTCAAATAACTAGGAACTGCTCTATCTCTGATGGGATGGAAAGGAGGAACGATGATGCTTCCCAAGTTGACATGCCTCACACTAGAAGGAGTATCTCGTGGAAATCTGGGGAGAACATGATATGGCTTATGTAGTGGAAGGTGACCAAAACGAAGGTGCCACAGATAGGGAGAGACTGGTCTAGTGGGTATGGTAGAAACATTAGCATGGGGAGATTGGACCAGTCTGTAGAGCCCCCACTGCTCACAGCCACATCCAATTACCCAGCCCGTGAGTATGTCTTGAAACACAAGATACAAAGGGTCAAAATGGCACCACAATGCAGATCTTTAGAAAAATGACTAATTGAAAGTAAATTCATCTAAAAGCCAGAGCACATAAAACATTCTGAAAGCATAAGGATGACATCAAAGGCACCTCGCCCTGTCATGTAATGGGTAAATGGTCTTCGTTAGCTATGACAATCCATCTACCAGGAAGTATGGTCCTGTAGGACCTCAGATGAAATTTGTCGTCACGTAGATGGTGGGAAGCACCAGAGTCCATAATCCACTCGGTCTATTTGCATTATGACTAGCAATGAAAAAATAATTGATACCTGAGGAGCTCTAAGAGGCTCTGGCTATGGATGCAATATCTGTAGTGGTGGTGCCATCACTAGGAGTCATCATCTCTCGAATACGAGATACAATATCATCTAGGAGAGGTTCGACCATGGAAATTGGAGTATCTAAAGGCTATATCTATTCCTCTACACGACCAAAAGCATGATATCCGTGATTTTGGTAGCATGTATCCTCAATATGTCTGGGCTTATGACAATAAGTGCAAGGGCCACACTAACATTCAATACCTCTACCATGAGAAGTGTGTCCTTTAGACTGACTTGTCCCTCCTATGCCACGATAAGCGACCATCATTGAAGAGGGCGGAGGAATGACCCGAGAAGGCATGATAATATGGCTAAGACAGCTATAGGCTTCCTCCATGGGAGGTATGGCAGATCCAGTGAGAAGCTATGTAGGTGCATCCTTATACTCTGCATCAAGTCCGGCCATGAAGACTCCAACCATTGTGGAGTTCATGTATGCCTTCTGATGCTCAATAGATGTTATAATAGGCATGTAGGTATGCAGCTTCTTGAATATGCCATTGGGAAGAGTAGTACACGTGCAGAGGATGACGATTCTGCTTGGCATTGTAGATATCAAACTGCAGCTGAAGAATCTCTTCCTCATTCTTCGCTTGAGATAGGTAGAAGCCAAAGTGCCCACATCGCCTTGGCAGCGGTCTGATTTAGAATATCATTGGCTATCTCCGCGGTGAGGGTTCCACAAAGCCAAACATGCGCATATGAGTCATCTTGCTTCCATGAAGCATTGCCCCCAGTCTTGTCCATTGGTTCTGGATCTGTCAGGATGTGCTCTTTGTTGTTGCACTGAATGAGGGTGAGAAACTACATGGACCACAACTCATAGTTGGTCCCATCCATCTTAGCGATGGGAGTCGGACCCTTGAAGGCACCTGACGAAAAAATGTCACCCTTGTTCTCTGACATGATGATAAAATGGTCGAACAATGGAACTCAACTAGGACGTAGACTGATACAGACGAGTCTACATGATCATACTGAGGATTGGTTGTATGTGTAGACTTATACAACCATCTTCATCAATCTTTGTTGCTCGCTAGAGCTAAAAAATACGATATATAGGTCTAAAATCACATTTTCCGATCAAAATCAGATCGATTCAGACTTTGATTTGAGCCGTAGAGGGGCACGGAGATGCAATAATGCATAGGGAAGGTCCATCGATGGTCAGGGAGGGTCAGTGGAATCTCTGGGGAGGCTTGGGCGACATGGGCCATGGACTAAGAGGCCCATGTAGCAGCCAGGAAGGCCTTGTAGCAGCATGGAATGTGGACTGGAAGGGCCTAGGAGGCCACGCGAGGCGGCGATGCGACCTCCAAATGGAAAAGGAACAGGGGGGACTACGACCCGGGAGGTGGCGCAGCAGTGCTTTGCAAGGGCGGCAGCGACCTGAGGATGCAGGCACGAGTAGGGTTAGGGCATGGTGGGATATGGGAACTCTGGTCTAGGACATTCACTCCGATAATATGTGGAAGGAAATGAATGACTTGAATTCATGAGAGGCCCTCTGATTCTCTTATATAGGAGAAGAACCTATTGGGTAAATTACAATAAGAAGAAAAAGAAAATAAATAATCTAAAAATATCACAAAAGATAGCTAATATCTCAATAATTATTAATAATGGATGTTGAATTAGTACTCTGAGAAGCTAAAAATGACCACCAAAGTATCGATAAGGTGAAGATAAAGGGACGACAAAAGCAAGTGCAACATCAAAATTTCAAAAGTAGGGGTGTCTATTAAGCTCAAGCTCGATGAACTCAATGCGAGCTCAGATCGTTAAGAGCTCGTGATCCCGATTTGAAAACTTATCGAGCCCGAGCTCGGGTTCGATTTGTGGTTTGTTTGGGTTATCGAGTCGAGCTCGAGTTGGGTCATGCTCAAATCTATAACTCGATAAGAGCACGAACTGGGAACAAGTTTTAAGTCCCACATCGGTTGAGCAGTGAAGTGACGGGAGGGATGGCATATATAAAGATAGACCAACTCCTCCCTCATTAAAAAGCATACATTTCTCAACCTTTTGGCTAATATATGATGTGGTCCATTGGCCTACATGATATGAAATTAATTTTTTAGGGGGAGGGGTCACCAATAAACTTGTTTCATACTTACCAAGACCTCGACTTGTTGAACGTGGCTCGTTAAGATGCATGTGAGCTAGCCCAAACTTGATGAGTTTGAGTCCGAGCAAGCATTCCATCCTCCATGGTTCGAACCTTATCAAGCCCGAGCTCGGACCGGTGTTTTCTTATTGAGTTCGAGTCCGAAGTGGGGTCGACTCGACTCGTTGAGTTCGATAGACAACCCTATTCAAAAGTGCTAGAGAGCAGAGCTAGATTTATCGATAATTAAAGAAACAACGAAATCATCAAAGATTTCGATCTTTGTGAAGTAGGCAAAGGTTCAAATTTACAAACACGATCGAGCAAAGAATAGAAGGTCACCTTCTCCCCTTGAAGATCGACCTGCACGAAACAAATAATATACCTCTTCCCCTAATGCAATAAAAAGATCGCCATTGCGGCAAGTAAAAGGCGGTGCATCAGACCAATTTAGGAAAGAACCCAAGCAAGAGCATGTTGGGATTTGAAAATCTCATTGATTTGAACATTAAGAATTACCATTAGTGTACAAATTATTACTGTTAATTTAGAGAATAAAATCTCTTAATGATGGCCAAAAGAGGAAGGTGATTGAGCAATTGTTTTTGGTTATCTAGCCAAATAAAATAAAACCAAGGGTCTCTGAACGAGGTATGTTCTTTTCTCTATTGTTATCGATCGATAAGAGAGTGTTAGAGAGGCATACATCGTGAGGAAGATCCATGTCTCTCTTCATTCTTTTGGTGGGTTTATCCGTGCAAGCAACAATGTTCAAAGAAATGACATCAGGTATTCCACTATCCTTAGATTCAGGTCAATTATTTTTCTATAAAGGTGTATCAGATTCATCTCGATTCCGATTTATAGAGTTTTACATATATGAATTGATATTCATTGCCTGATACTTTGCTATATTATCTTTGTGGCATGTTCCTTAAAAAAAGGTCTTGATTGGAGGGGACGTAAGCATTACTTCTTTTTAATCATGTTGTGCTTAATATGTATCTGATTTCTCACATTTGTTTATAAAGATATTGTGAATTCTTTATTTTGGTTACAGTTTAGATCTCCGTTTATAAAAATAAAATAAATGATATCTATTGAATCCAATAAGATTAATAAATATCATAGTTATTTGTATTATACATATTAGTGCATTCTGTTGCCATTAAAAATCTGGGAGAGGTTAATTATTCCTTGGTTTGATGTTTGGTCTTTGGTTACATGTTTTGTGGATTAAAAGATATATTTATGTCTTTTTATCCTCTACAGTACACTTGTAACATTTTTTGCAACATTGATTCTTTTCAATTTAGATAATTGATTAATAGTAAATTACCATTCGTATATTGAATTGATTATGACTTAAAAGAAAGAACCAAGTTTGGCAAATGTCCTATTGCAATTGGTTGGAGGCGGCTAGTGTTTAAAGTTGCTATGACGAGAGTAAGTAAAGATATGGTCACATATCTGAATGAATTCTTGTTGGATTGGGTGTTTTTGATGGTTCTGAGTTTATTTTGCAGGGGCGGACCCACATGTAAAGTAGACCAGGCACAGGCCCCTCCTATCTTTTCAAAATCTATATATTTCATCACACTACCAGTTCCAATAACTCCTCTATTCGTATCAAGTGCCCCCTTCGTTAATCTCATGTTAGATTATTATTCTCCTCCTAATTAATCCATATTACCTTTCTTCCGCTCTAAATTCCTGATTAATACACACACCTTCAAGTCACAAGCATGAATTAATCTACCTTCCTTTTTCAAAGAATCCACACATGCAACTAGTACTCCCTACATTTCCCAAATTAATTATCTACCCTAATTTATTTTATCATATATTGCCATATTAATTTGACAATGGTGAGAAGATATATATACAACAAAATTGGAAAGTGGACTATATAATTTCAATTAAATCCTTCCAGTAACTTTTCTCTATACTACAAATAAAATATTTATAATTATTTGCCCTCGAAATTAGTCTCGCCATATTCCACATCCACGGTTTCTTTTATTCCCCTTAATTTTGTCTTTTCCGACTAGTTTCCACCTCTATCGTCTTGAAAGTATAATTAACATTATTCAATTGTACATCTTTTATTAAGTACCACCAGCAAACATATGTTTAACTTAAATAGTTATTTCCATGAAATCTTAATCAAAATTTGCTTTTGGATTTGATTCTTAATATCATCGCATGGATTAATTAATATGCAGAAAAAGTAGATACAATATATAAAAATATAATTTCATCTATATGCCTATTATTGTTTTTTTGTTATATTATGTGACAAATATCTTAAATTTATAGCATAAGTTATTGATATTTATCGCACTTTGTGATGCTTGCTACAATTGTCTTATATGTTTAGGTCAAAAAAACATATAGATTGTGTTATTATAATCTTGATACAAAAACTTAGAATGATCAATTTTATATTTTTATAGACAATATATATATATATATATTTTCTGATATTCTTTAAAATACATTATACTGATAATAAAATAAAGAAAAATTCATCGCTGAAATAGGTGCCCCATAGGGATGCAAATGGATAAGGATATATTCGTATCCATGCAGGAGCCATATCTATTTTAGACTAATTTTGACGTTCGTATCTATATCTATTTTAAAATGAATACATAAATGAAAATCACTATGATCTCAACCAATATCTATATCATTATATCTATTTTCGTATAGAAATATAGTTGTGGATTTATTTTTAACCATCTGTGCAGAGATCTATACTTTTTTCACCATAATTGATATAATTATTATGATAATAAGTGTATTTAATATTTTTATCATGTATTTCCATCTAATACATGTACACCTAAGGTAATTGTATGGTATTTTTAGTATTTGTGTAAGCAATTAGTATATGTTTTACATTTATATCTTCTTAAGGATATTGTAAATAACAATACCATATATAACGTTTCATCAGCATGCATAGTAACTAAAATAGTACGTAAAGAAGGGAGCGGATACGAAATAACCATAACTAATGCATTGGATTTGCGACAAGTGATGGATATTATACCTCCAAGACAAGAACTTCTTATTTCATATTGAGAATCCATTAAACTTTGTCAACCATTAACAAGTAATCCAAATGTGGAAGGCTTTGGTCAGGAGTTGCTGAAATAATTCTTCAAGATCCATTACGTCTGTTAATATATGTATCTGTATATATACGTATTTATAAATGAATAAACGATATATGGTAACCCTTATATCTGTATATGTGTTGAAAAGTTTGCCTCCCTAGTGCCCCACCTATGGTAAAATCCTAGGTCCGCCACTGTTATTTCGCACATACTAATAGAGTATTGAATGCCCTTCATAGCGATGGTTCTCTTTCTGTGCTTATAGTGGATTTTTCTAATGCCTTCAATATGGTTGATATGCCTGCCTTATTATGCCAGGTGAGAACAAGATGTCTATCTATCTCTTTGTTGGTGGAGTTCTTATATGGACAGACATCAATGTTATATCTTGGATACAAACATATCTGGTCATCCGCTGGAGTGCAACAAGGTGTCCTCTAGGGCCGCTCTTTTATACCCTTGTACTACACCCACTTATCCATCACATCAAAGATAATTACAAGCTACTTCTTCATGCATGGTATCTTGACGATGGTACGATTATTGGGGACACGTATGAGGTGGTCAAGGTTCTGGATATCATCCAATAATGTGCGCCAAACTTGGGTCTAGTTTTTAATATTCATAAAACTGAATTCTTTTAGCCTGCATGTGATGATAGGAAGCTTCATAAGGGTTGTTCCCAATATATATTGGTAGACCTTTATTAGGCGTAAAGTTGCTTAAAGGGAGGGTTAGTAGGGATAAAAATTTTATTGAAGGTTTGGCTGTAGAGAGGGCTGCTAAAGCTGTGAAATTGATGCATTTTCTTCCTCAATTAGGTGATCCTCATAGCGAGCTTCTTTGACTTCATTCATGTACGGGTATAACAAAACTTTTATTTGGCTTGATTGTCAACCTATGTACATGGAGGAGGTAACAAAATTATTGATGGAGGCTTACGAGATTCTATTGAAAACATTGTTGTTTGTGGGTGTCTCATTTTTGGAGACCTCCAATGGGGGTTGGCTTCATTGCCCATTCGGCTTGCCGATTCGAGGCTACTTTCAGCAGTTGAGGCTTCTTTGTATTCCTTTGTGGCTTCTAGAGTGCAGTCTTGGGAGCTTCAGGATCATATCTTGCATGGCAGTGAGATTTACAATATGGACTCCATCTTTGATTATGCTCTTTATCGACTTCATGGCACGATTCCCTCATTATCTCTCTAGAAAGAACACCATCCCTCTTAAGATCCAAAATATTTTGGCAGGTGTTTTTTAGCAAAATAATTGAGAATATGAGATGAAATTTGACATGACCGTTAAACAAAAGGCAATTTTTCGATATCTTCAAGCTGATCATACTCAAGATTTTCTCCTTGCTATTCCTATTGATGGACTTGGTCTACACATGTCACCGGTGGAGTATCATTGTATCCTCACATATCATCTCATGATTCTTTATTTCCATCTTATGATATATGCCCAATTTGCCATAAGGCATGCCTAGACATTTTTGGGGATCATGCAATTCATTGCACGAAGCTTCCGGGTTTTAATTACATACATGATTTTTTATAAACGTTTTATTTTATGTATTTAGATATGCATGTATTGCTGCTAAGAAAGAGGCGCTTGTGAACTTTTTAACTGATCTACATGAGGGAAGATCAACACTTAGACCTACTGATATTTTGATTTTTAGACGAATCAGAGGGAAACATGCCTGTGTAGATTTGACAAGAGTTTCTCCACTGGTATGGTTGAAGAGCGGGACCTTCATAATGGGACATGCTGCCCTTAAAGATGCCTTAACAAAAGTGGTGAAGCACGAGAAAGCGTGCATTGAGAATCAACATGCCTTCATCTCTTTTTATTTTTGGTAGTTTTGATTTCTTAACACCAGAAGCTGTTGAACTTTTGTAAAGGACCCAACAAGTCATGGGCAGTGATGTTATGATTCCTAAATTTATAGATATAGTGTTTAGAAGGATTGATTTTGCAATTAAAAAAGAACTAGTGATGCAGCTTGTTTCTCACTTGTCTCCTATTTTGATATAATGATTAATGATAGTATTCATATAAATGAAATGTGGGGCGAAATATCTCATTGTTGTTATATTTTTTAAAGGAAACAAATGAGGCACATCTTTAAAAAATCTTCGTATATATTGCATAAAATTATTTACGGAAATATTTGATGTCAAATCATCCATTCATAGATTGGTTTTAACATAGATTGGTTTTAATTGTTTTGGTACAGTTATTTCTATTAATATTAAGATAGGTTTATAGAATTAGTATTTTCCTCGTTGTTTATTAACTCCCATATTAGTCATATGACACAATTACAACATCTCTATTAACACAATTTTAAGCGAATAAATCAACAAAGTGACATCTATCATCAAAATTGTATTATTAGATATATTTGAATGGATTTTGTATGCATTATAAATATTATCCTTCCCAAAGTAAGAACAATGTTTGTTTAAAGTATATCATATACCTGTAATGATAATTGAGCAATGATTATAAAGTTCCATGTGAGTAATAAGACACATCCAAAGACGGTCTTATTACTTGACATGATCTATCATTAGCAATTGATAACCACAACAAAAGTATCACATACAACTAATTTTATTGTTCAAGACTTAATAGTTAGTGATGTGCTTGATCTTGCTTTTCTTGTGGTTATATACATGTATTCATATTGATAAACAATAAAGTAATTCATTTTTGCTTTTGATCTTTATTTTATACCTTTCGCTTCTTCGTCTACTATCTCTGCCACTTTGAACTCCATTCTCGTGCTTCAGGAAGCAAATTTCAAGGCATGGAAAATGAGAGCATTATGATATTACTTGGTTGCATGGATCTAGATCTTGCACTTCGGATGGAGACTCTTGCTCCTCTTATGAAAAATAGTTCTTCTGATAAAAAGAAGCATTATGAGAAGTGGGAGTGCTCTAATCACATGTGTCTCATGATCATAAAATGTGACATTCCAAAAACCCTTAATGGGATTCCTAAAGAAAAGATAATTGCAACCAAAGATTACCTTGCTAAAATTGAAGATTTTTTGTGAAAAATGATAAAGCGGAAACAAGAAATTATCTACAACACTTGATTTCCATGATGTACACCGCAAGAGAAGCATGATGGAGTACATTCTCAAAATAGCTCATATTGCTTCAAAGCTACATGAATTAAAATTGGTAATATCTGATGATTTGTTAGTTCATTTGGTTATGTTGTCGCTTCCATCATAGTACAGTCAATTCAGGGTCAATTATAACTGTCAAAAGGAGAAGTGGATTCTTAATTCATTTCGTACTGTGCTCAAGAAGAGGACATGTTGAGGCAAGAAAGCCAAAAATTGCTCATTTGGTTGTGGCCTCTAAGGATAATGGCAAGAAAACAAAAGAAAGGAGTAATGTTGTTGTGACATGTCTAATAAAGAAGAATAAAGATGCAATCTGTTGCTTCTTTTGCAAGAAATCTCAATATGTCAAGAAAGATTGTGCCAAATATCATGCATGATGCATGAAGAAGGGTAAAATCCATACTTTGATTTGTTCTGACATTAATTTACCATCAATTCCACGAAACACTTGGTGACTAGATTCGGGTGCCTCTACTTACATAAGTGTTTATATACACGGTTGTCTGAACTACCGGAGGCCGACTGACGTTGAAAGATACATCTACATAAGCGACGGAAAGAAGGCATAAGTCAAGGCAATTGGAGTTTTTAAGCTTTTATTAGGAACAAGTTATTATATAGAGTTAAAAAATACCTTCTATGTTCCATGTTTTAGACGAAATTTGATTTTCGTTTCTGCATTAGATAATTTAGGCTATTTTCTAAGTTTTGGAGACGAAATTTTTAGTCTTTCTTTCAACTTGATTGTGATTGATACATGATTTTAAATTTATAGTGATGAACTTTATTTGCTTGATACCATTGCCTCATATAATGAATATATGGTTATTGAATCAAGAGGCATTAAGTTATTACCTCAGAAAATTCACATCAATTTGGCACAAGTGTTTGGATTGCATATCCAAATCAAGAATGGAACGACATGTATCTAATAACATCCTAGATTCATTAGAATTTTTAGATTTAAATACTTGTGCCAACTGCATTAAAGGAAAACAAACAAAATAAGGAGATCAAGTGCCAATAGGGCTTCTAGTATTTTAGAATGTATGTGGTACAATCCCTACGGCGTCCTAGAATAGTCAACAATATTTTGTAGCAGTCACAGATGACTACTCAAGATATTATTACCTATATCCTACATCTCATTCATGAAAAGCCATTAGATTTGAATATGTTCAAATCATTTAGGGTCGAAGTTGAGCTCCAACTTTACAAAGGCATAAAGTGTGTCATATCTGATTATGGTGGTGAATACGATGGCAGATATCACACCTTCAAATTCCGTGATCGAGAATGATCATGCAGACACTGTAGCAGATGCATGAGAACTATTGATGGAGCTGACTTTCAGAGAAGTATAGAGTACGTGGGTAGTACGCGAAGGTCATCCATGGGAGTTTGAGACTCAACCATACGTGATAATGGAAAAGCATCACATAGGACATTGGCTCGATAGTAGAGAGACATGGAGCATGTAGTAGTGCAAGCAGCGAGTACAAACAACAATGCAAGACATGATGATGGATGCACACAGAGGTACGTACGTAGGGTGCAGAATGGCGGTATGCAGTAAAGTAGTACGCATTGAGGAGCATTACTGTACGACCACATTGGTGCGCACACACGAAGGCACACGATATCGGTATTTATGCGTGGTGATCCAATGAGGCATGGAGCATTACAGGTGCTGAGTACGAGCATTGTTGAGCATGCTCGATATAACACCTATGAAAGTGGTTTGGAGGCCACACTAGCGAAGTTTTGGAGGACTTACCCCTAGCACACAGAATGCTAAGGAAGGATTTACCGCACATGGGTCTGGTGGCTACGGGATCCCTTTGGTACAAGACCAAGTGTTGATGTGACGTCAACCATGCGATAATATGAAAGGACAACAAGGGAGTCGAAGAGATGAGAAGACGAAGAGTTGCTATGGAGTGCTTATGTCTTTATGTATCATTATACATATGTAATAATAAATGTCCCTTGGATTACCTTGAGTCTTGTATATAAGGAGGGGTGATGGCTCATTTACACACTCCACTCCAGAGCGAGTCTCCCCTTCGAATAAGATAACAAGCTTTATCTCCGTGCTTATGTGATCGTGTGGTTGAGTTCTTGAGCGATCCATAGAGCCGTGCTTGTGCTTGTGTTGGAGCGTAGGTATGTGAGCAAGTAGGAGTACGAGAAGAGTTGGAGCGTTTATGTGACCGTTCTACTTGAGAAGGTTGGTTAGCTACAGGTTAGCTAATGTCACACAATTTGAAATCGATAACAGGATTTCGACTCTATGATAGTTGGTACCAGAGCATAGGAGCAGATCACAAAGCTTGGTCAATGCCAAGATTAGCGAGAAAAGCTAGGAGTGACTGTTGGTGCAGTCGATCGCTTGAGCAAAGGAACTTGTTGTTGTAAGTGCATCTTTAATCGACATAGAGAAGATGTTGGGTGTCACCACGCATTGCAACACTGGAGCAAGTAGTGGATAAGATGGAGTTCACTATTGGGACTTATGGACATCGCATCACATGCCTGGAGGATCATTATTTAGAGGGATCAGATGTTGAGGACGAGACCCAACGCTTAGCGGAGTTGATCAAAATCATGAAGGACAAGTTGGAAACATTTAACACGATGATGGAGGATCTACGCAGCGAGATCTGCCTCATCAAGAAGACGGTGGCTAATAGCGATAGCTCCATAAAGGTAAAGCGATGAATGGTACCCGAATCCAAACCCTTCACAGGTACATGAAGTACGAATGATTTGGAGAACTTCCTACGAAACATGGAAGAGTACTTCGAGGCAACCAATACGAGGGAAACTAAAAAGGTGGGCTTGGCATCAATATACATGTCGAACGACACCAAGTTATGGTAGAGGAGTCATGCAACAGACGAGGCGAGACTGAGGATATCCAGCTGGGATGATCTAATCATGGAACTGAAGGCACAATTCCTGCCAAAGAACACTACGTAGGTTGCACGAAAAGCTCTTCGATGCTTTAAGCAAACATGAATTGTTCGTGAGTACATAAAACTGTTTATGTCTTTGATATTGGACATCAAGGGTAATATGTTAGAGGAGGACAAGCTATTAAACTTCACGATCGGGTTGAAAAGCTGGACGCAACCCAGATTGCGGAGGCAAGGAGTGAAGGACCTAAATTCAACAATCGTAGCGGCGGATGCGTTGGTCGACTACAGTGCCCGAGAAGGCCACAATGCTTAGGAGAAGGAGTTCACCAACAAACTAAAGGTGCGTTCGAAGGATAACGACAAAGACATTTCCCAGGATCCATCAATGGAGGAACACGAGTACTCCAAAAAAATGAACAACCCAAAAGCAAGGATGCTTCATATACGATGAACCACATAGGGCATATGAGTGCCCAAAGAAGGAGAAGCTCAAATCTCTTTGGGCGGACGAGGAGGAAGGATAAGAAGAAGGTGAGGTACGTTTGGGAGCAATAGGTTCTATGCACAAGGTACACCTCACAACAATTTGACTAAGAGCTTCAAACTCAGTGGAAGGAGGGACCTCTACTTCAAAGAGATTTGGAGGCACTAAAGCTCGATTAAGGATGCACATGAGTGCGATGGTGCGTGCTGAGCACCAATGTGTGGATCCAGACAGTCGAAGCCGCAGATAATAGAACATACGTGCACAAAAAAAGCAATGCAGAGTTCTGGAGGGCAATGCAACATGAACAATGAGATATACGTACATGGGAGAGGAGTAGTGACGAACCACACCACAAATGATCTTGCAGGAGGCAAGATACCAAAGATGCTCGAAATGTAGGATGTGTTCCTCTCCCAAGATGCGGGGATGCACATGGGGAACAAAAGAGATCGACAATGAGTGAGTGTGGAGGTGAGTACTCCACATGTGGAGTTGGAGCTGCCAGACACCAGCAACAGAGATGCTGTATGCATGAGGGATACATCAAGAACAGGAGCTAGAGAGGAAGCTCCATTTCTCATGGTGAAGGCCAAGTCATGGTGTGATGCATTTGTTCCTGAGAAGAACAAGTACGTGAAGGGAGGCGGTGCAAGCTTGCACCATCCTACCAATTGAGCAACATCTGGAGGTGCATGGCAGATGCATGATCATGATGGGACACCATCTAGGGATGAACATGATCAGATACCGATACAAATAAAGGTATAATCATATCCTTGTCTATTTTAAAATACGAATACAAATGCAGATATGAATATTGACGAATGTGAAAAATGTGTTACCGTATCTTTAAAAACAAATACGCATATAAAACAAATATGAATAAGATACAAATAATAACAAAATTTTTAATAGATTAACTAAAATATATATTCTTAGGATGACATACACATAAAATAGATAACTAGATATACTGATTTCATAACAATTAAACCAACAATGGTGAATGCAATCATAAAATGTTGTTATGCACAATTATTGATAAATTTATTACTATACTCGTGTGAAAATTAATATACAAATACAAATACGAATATTAGCGAATGTCAAATGATATCCATATCCTTATCCATTTTAAAATGAATACGGATACAAATGGCAAAATGAATGAATACGATAGTGGATCATATACGAATATATTCACATTCATTTTCATCTCGAATGCCCGTGGAAGAAGGCATGCTCTGCTAAGGACAATCGATTCTTCAGGTAGGGGAGGCTTGACACACCCCTAAATTCCGTGATCGAGAATGATCGTGCATACATGGTAGTGGATGCACGAGAATGATCGATGGAGCTAATTTCCAAAGAAGTCTAGAGTACGTGGATAGTAGGAAGGTCATCCACAGGAGTCTGGAGACTCAAACCATATGTGACAATGGAGAAGTGTCACACGGGACACTGGCTTGGTAGCAGAGTGTCATGGAGCTTGTAGCAATGCGAGCAACGAGTATAGATAACAGTGCCAGACATGAAGGTGGATGCATACAGAGGTACATATGCGGGCGCAAAAGGACAGTATGCAGTGAAGAAGTACACATCGAGGAGCAGTGTAGTACAATCACACATGCATACGTACAAAGGTGCACAATATGAGTATTGATGTGTGACGATCCAAGGAGCCATGGAGCATTGTAGGTGCTGAATATGAGCATTGTTGAGCATGCTTGGTAGTGCATGCATGAGAGTGGTCTAGAGGCCACAATAGTGAAGTTCTAGAGGACTTCCCATTAACATGTAGAATGCTAAGGAAGGGTTTTCCGCATGAGGGTTTGGTGGTTGCTTGTTTCCTTTGACACAAGACCGAGTGTTCAGTGACACTCGGTGAATTAAGGAAAAGTTGCATCAGTGACGAGTCGCATAATCGACCCTTTAATAGTGCAAAATTAGCACTTGGAATAGTCGTAGCAGTCGGGCCAATTTGGGCTCATCAAAGAACCATCTCATTTAAATATGTATATAATAGATCAAAATGTGATGGTCGTAATTTTTTTACTTGGTAAGATACCAAGGTCGAACTCAGGGACACGAGCCTCTCTCGTATTAGTCGGATTTTAGTCTATTTAGCTAAGTGTTGAGTTGAGGCATATATAGGTCAAATTCATGCAAAGACACAATAATGCATTAAAAATAAGCATGCATTTTTTTTTATCAATTTTTATCATGCAAATAAATGCCATGAAATGCAATGAAAATATGCCCTTGATCAGAATAAATATAATGAGCAAATTAAATAAGAGTCAATTTTCAGACTTGCTTCAAGGGCCAAACTTGATTAATAATGTGGACATGGCAATAAGTAATAATAAGAGACACATTGCGAATAAAATTATACATAAAAGTTCAAGTATCCAAAATAAGAAGTTGAATATGCCATTAAGAAGTACATCACACAAGCTTCGAAATGAATCTGAAATCAACTGAAACGGAATTACGGTGCTCAAGATATGCAAGAACAAAGACACGGGCATAAATGAAAGAAGACATGAAATGATAGCTACAAAAAGGTCCTTGGGAGGGGCTAAAATGTAATAAAAATAAAATGCGAGGCCTTCCCTATAAATAACCCACATGCGCGGGGGCATAATTGCAATTACTGAAAACCGCAAGGGTTCAAATGCAAAATGTCCCAGGCGCGAGAGGTACTGCACGTGCGTCAGGACCTGTTTGCAATATTGAAGAACTTCGTGGGCATCTATGCAAATAACCCAGAAAGCACGTGCCACGCACGCGCCATCCAGGTTCGGAAGCAGTCTGAGGTTCAGCAGAGGCTCGGCATAGCTTCGGCTAAGCTTGGATCTCGGTTCGGGCTCGGTGCAGGCTCGTGGAGGCTCGGAAGCATCCAAGCCTGGAGGCTCGGGCGCTAGGCCCGGGGAGGCTATGGATCCGACACGTGGCCGGCTGGCGTCCATCCGATCGTGACGATCGGGCGGCTGCTGTGCGATCCTGGAGTGTCGACGTAGCGGCATAAGAACCATTGGATCTTGAGGATCCAACGGTTGATGGAATCGATGGCGTGGCCTCATCTGGGCCGTTGGATGATCGCCGAGAAAGGACCATCCAACGACCGTTGTTCCTTCTCCTCCATCCGTAGCTGGCGGCGAGTTTGGAGCTTCGATGAAGGAGCTCCTCCTCCGCCGCTCCATCCTGGGCACGATGAAGCTCGCTCGACGCTCCTGAAGGAAGGTCGATAGAGCTGGGAGCTCAGGCGAGGTGTGGGACTCTCTGGAGAGGGCCTCCGGATCGTTGATGTCGACAACGATGATGACGAAGATGGGTCCGGTGAGCTCTCAGGCCATTGAGTAGGGGATCGACCTGCGACGTTAATACACATAGCCGAAACGAGAAGGCGTGTGTGCGTGGATGAAATGAGGCAAGATGGGAGCTCTGATGGGCAAAGAAGACGAGGAGCTCGAAGCTCCTCCGCCGTGGGTGGCGGAGGAGGTGGGTCGGAGATGATCTAGGGTCTGGAGGGAGAAGGCTATGATCGAGAAGCGGCGCGGGAACGGGGGTTGCGACGTGGAGCTATTGAGAGCATTAATGGAGGAGGGGGTTGACCGTAGTGAGCGAATAAAATCAAGGAAATTGAAGAAAAGATACAAGAAGGATCAGAGGAACTTACCAGAGGCTGGGCGGGGCGGGGCCTGTGCTCGAGGTCATCGGAGGACCTCGGGTCATCGCTGGACTCCCCTAGCTACGGGGAGCAGCTTGGCGGAGGCGGAGCTCCGCAAGCCTGGCCTACCATGGCCAGGGGTCGACATCGGAGCAGACCTTCGTCTTCGCGCTCCTCGCCGCCCCCTCGCTGTCACCGGGGGGCGGGGGCTTGCTGGGAGGTCACCCACGTACAGGTGGACGAACGGAAATGGTGGAGGAGTTGGTGTATTTGAAGGTTGGAGTTGGCTGAAGTGGTGCGTGGAGTTGTGGGTTGAGTGGCAGATGTGGGGCGACTGGGAGGATGTTGGAGTTTGTGGGGTGATGCGCGATGGAGATGGAAGATGGGAGAACGTCGTGGGGCAGATGGCGAGTGGAGGTGGTCGATGGATTGGCGGAGAAAATGGAAAGGGGGAGAGGTGTGCGCGAGCTGGATCGTGGGAGAGAGAGGGGGGTCGGAGGTTGACGATGACCTCTGACCGTTGGATCTGGAGATCCAACGGTGGAGAGCTATGCGCGGAAGAACGACGTAGATGTGATCTGCAGTGATGCGATCAACGGGCCTTGAAGTTGCCACGTGTCGGGCTAAGTGCGAGGCGGTATCGATCGGTGGAGATGACATCAAGGAAGTAATCGGATGGTCGATAATCAAAGCGGTAGTGGACGGCGGTGATCAAAGGGATACGGACGAGATCCGAAGGTGTACGACGCTCCACATGGCGCAAAGAGGATCAGGCGGATACGGGCGGCTGTGATGAGAAGTAGATATCGATCGGAGGCTGAGGAGCGTCCAAGGAAGCAGCGGCCAAGATCGAAGGTTAAACAGCGGGATCGAGTGGCTCACAACATGCCACATGGCGTAAGGAGGGATGGGCGCGGACGGACGGTGCAGATTAAGGACATGAGTTGATCTGATGGCAGTGGTGAATAGCAACTGTGGAAATGTTCTGGCCGTTGGATCAAGAAGGCGATCCGACGGCTAGAAGTAGAGGCGGATAAGACAAGGATGGCGGGCCACGTGGCGCACCCAGAATGGGCCACGTGGCCCAATCAGTTTATTTCGAGGGAATTTTTGATTTTTGAGGGCGATAATGGCCGAATTTGAGAAAACTCAAAACATGAAAGTTGTAGATCTTGATGAGTCCGCCTCTACTTATAGCCGTCGGATCGCCTTCTTGATCCAACGGCCAGAACATTTCCACGGTTGCTATTCACCACAGCCATCGGATCAGCTCATGTCCCTAATCTGCACCGTCCGTCCGCGCCCATCCCTCCTTACGCCACGTGGCATGTTGTGAGCCACTCGATCCCGCTGTTTAACCTTCGATCTTGGCCGCTGCTTCCTTGGATGCTCCTCAGCCCTCCGATCGATATCTACTTCTCATCACAGCCGCCCGTAGCCGCCTGATCCTCTTTGCGCCACGTGGAGCATCGTACACCTTCGGATCTCGTCCTTATCCCTTTGATCACCGTCGTCCACTACCGCTTTGATTATCGACCGTCCGATTACTTCCTTGATGTCATCTCCACCGATCGATACCGCCTCGCGCTTAGCCCGACACGTGGCAACTTCAAGGCCCGTTGATCGCATCACTGTAGATCACATCTACGCCGTTCTTCCGCGCATAGCTCTCCACCGTTGGATCTCCAGATCCAACGGTCAGAGGTCATCGTCAACCTCCGACCCCCCTCTCTCTCCCACGATCCAGCTCGTGCACACCTCTCCCCCTTTCCATTTTCTCCGCCAATCCATCGACCACCTCCGCTCGCCATCTGCCCCACGACGTTCTCCCATCTTCCATCTCCATCACGCATCACCCCACGAACTCCAACATCCTCCTAGTCGCCCCACATCTGCCACTCAACCCACAACTCCACGCACCATTCAACCAACTCCAACCTTCAAATACACCACCTCCTCCACCATTTCCGTTCGTCCACCTGTACGTGGGTGACCTCCCAGCAAGCCCTCGCCCCCCGGTGACAGCGAGGGGGCGGCGAGGAGCGCGAAGACGAAGGTCTTCTCCGGTGTCGACCCCTGGCCATGGTAGGCCAGGCCTTCGGAGCTCCGCCTCCGCCAAGCTGCTCCCTGTAGCCGGGGGAGTCCAGCGATGACCCTGAGGTCCTCCGATGACCTCGAGCACAGGCCCCGCTCCGCCTAGCCTCCGGTAAGTTCCTCTGATCCTTCTTGTGTCTTTTCTTCAATTTCCTTGATTTTATTTGCTCACTACGGTCAACCCCCTCCTCCATTAATGCTCTCAATAGCTCCACGTCGCAACCCCCGTTCCCGCGCCGCTTCTCGATCATAGCCTTCTCCCTCCAGACCCTAGATCATCTCCGACCCACCTCCTCCGCCACCCATGGCGGAGGAGCTTCGAGCTCCCCGTCTTCTTCGCCCATCAGAGCTCCCATCTCGCCTCATTTCATCCACGCACACACACCTTCTCGCTTCAGCTATGTGTATTAACGCTGTAGGTCGATCCCCTACTCAATGGCCGGAGAGCTCACCAGACCCATCTTCGTCATCATCATTCTCGACATCAGCGATCCGGAGGCCCTCTCCAGAGAGTCCCGCACCTCACCTGAGCTCCCAGCTCCATCGACCTTCCTTCAGGAGCGTCGGGCGAGCTTCATCGTGCCCAGGATGGAGCGGCGGAGGAGGAGCTCCTTCGCCGGAGCTCCAAATTTGCCGCCAGCTACGGATGGAGGAGAAGGAACAGTGGCCGTTGGATGATCCTTTCTCGGCGATCATCCAACGGCCCAGATGAGGCCACGCCATCGATTCCATCAACCGTTGGATCCTCAAGATCCAATGGTTCTTATGCCGCCACGTCGACCCTCCAGGATCGCACAACAACCGCCCGATCGTCATGATCGGATGGACGCCAGCCGGCCACGTGTCGGATCTATAGCCTCCCCGGGCCTAGCGCCCGAGCCTCCAGGCTTGGATGCTTCCGAACCTCCACGAGCCTGCACCGAGCCCGAACCAAGATCCGAGCCTAGCCGAAGCTATGCCGAGCCTCTGCCAAACCTCAGACTGCTTCCGAACCTGGATGGCGAGTGCGTGGCACGTGCTTTCTGGGTTATTTGCAGAGACACCCACGAAGTTCTTCAATATTGCAAACAGGTCCTAACGCACGTGCAATACCTCTCGCGCCTGGGACATTTTGCATTTGAACCCTTGCGATTTTCAATAATGACAATTATGCCCCCATGCGTGTGGGTTATTTACAGGGAAGGCCTCACATTTTATTTTTATTACATTTTAGCCCCTCCTAGGGACCTTTTTGTAGCTATCATTTCATGTCTTCTTTCATTTATGCCCTTGTCTTTGTTCTTGCATATCTTGAGCACCGTAATTCCGTTTCAGTTGATTTCAGTTTCATTTCGAAGCTTGTGTGATGTACTTCTTAATGGCATATTCAATTTCTTATTTTAGACACTTGAAATTTTATGTATAATTTTGTTCTCAATGTGTCTCTTATTATTACTTATTGCCATGTCCACATTATTAATCAAGTTTGACCCTTTAAGCAAGTCTGAAAATTGACTCCTATTTAATTTGCTCATTATATTTATTCTGATCAAGGGCATATTTTCATTGCATTTCATGGCATTTATTTTCTTGATAAAAATTGATAAAAAAATGCATGCTTATTTTTAATGCATTATTGTATCTTTGCATGAATTTGACCTATATATGCTTCAACTCAACACTTAGCTAAATAGACTAAATCCGACTAATACGAGAGAGGCTCGTGTCCCTGAGTTCGACCTTGGTATCTTACTAAGTAAAAAAATTACGACCATCACATTTTGATCTATTATATACATATTTAAATGAGATGGTTCTTTGATGAGCCCGAATTAGCCCGACTGCTACGACTATTCCAAGTGCTAATTTTGGACTATTAAAGGGTCTATTATGCGACTCGTCAGATGGCACCGTTGCCGGGGAGGCAAACGGCTTAGGGATTAATTTAAAAATTTGGATTTAGTTTTTCATTTACTCGGGTAGTCTAACCCCCGAGCCACTTGTAATTAATCTATTTTTCTTTCAATTATTTTTCTTCATATTCGTGTATATATTTTGTTTTTATCTGTATAATATAAATCTTATTTTCCTTGCGAGGGCCCGGTGGACTTGAAGTACGTTGGAGGTCGACGGATGCGACGCGCGCCGACTGCTGAAGAGCGAGGAGATCTAATTTATTTTCGAGAGAGCTTTTGTAAATTGTTGTAATTATTTAGGTAGCTTACTCTTATATAGCGGCTCTTGTTCAAGAGCTCGCATGTGTAAAAAAGACTTGGACTTTATTTGTAGTGTATCGAGACCTGTTTCACTCTCCGGTGAGGGTGGGGCTCGACTTGAGTGACGAACTTAAGGATTAGGCACACGGTAGTTTAGCGATCAAATTTGTTTGTGCCCATCGTAAATTAGGCCACACATATCTTAGAAGATTCACTTATCTTATAAGATTCATAATGAGACGCACATAAACACGTACTACTTAGCTCAAAATTAAATCAATTCTTCCCCGCTAATAGTATAATTTTTAGGTGCGGTTTTCTCGATCTGCATGCATTTAGTGTAACATTTACAAATTCTGTTCTGCATAACGCATGAAGAGTGCTGGGATTCACTGTAAGTATACCTTCTTCTGAGCATGCATCATAGTTTCTCGTTTGCATTCTGATTTCCGATTCCCCTCTTGTTTTACAACTTAAGGTCAAAAGGAAATTGGGACTGAACGGTAGACGTGCTTGTGTGTTCACATAAATTTCAAGTGATAACCTAACTCTAAAATTGGGACTGAATTGAGCAGGTCGATTTAAAAAAATTGGAATAAAAAGAACCCCTGTTCTCGGGTGCATAAAGCCCTCATTGTTTGTTTTACTTGCAAGTGAGAGAGAGACGACCCTAGGATAGAGCCAAGTCTGGATTTCTTACTTACTACTGGTTCTTTATTTTCAGGCGACACTAGTCGTAAGAGCTGGGTCAGTCTGTAGGAAAATACGGGCACCTAACAACTCGTTAATCTTTCTAAGATTGTATGCTCACCAACTAAAATTGACAAGATAATTCGGCCGAACTCTTACGGTCATCATGTGTTGAGTTGGAGAAATTGAGGGTTTGAATTGCGTTTGTATTGTGTGAGTTTACTCCGCACATTTACGTGCACCGTAGAACTAGCACTTCATTGGAATATCGTGTTCTAATCGGTTCTTTTGACATCGAAGATGACTGATTGAGGGGATAATTATTCGGATTTTGCAAATCTCCCGTTGAACCCTCCAAGAAGTATGTCTTCACAAGTCCGTGCGCAACGTGGACCAACCTGGACTCATGACCCTCTTGAGCCCAGGATCACCCACTCTCGGGATGGTTACTCTCAAACCATTCCCTTTCTCTCTTCCCACCTCACCGAGGAAGACCTTCACCTCGATGAGAATATCTTGATTCATAAATCCTCTTCTAATCAAGAACACATTGCTGATTCAGGCCATATAGAAGACACAAGTAAAATGCCTCCAAAGAAGAAAGAAGAGGAAGGAGAGAACAATGAAGACCCAATGAGAATGATACTTGCCAGATTAGCTGCATCTGAGCAGCAACATGCACTTCTCAGAGCTCAGTTAGGACAGTTGAATGTTGGGGTCCAACCACCAATGGATGCGGCGTATAACCTCGGACAATATCAAATTCGGAACTACTTGAGTCCGGCCGAGCCCGAGGTTGATTTTGAATTGAAGCCGCATTTTCTGAACCTGTTGCCACACTTTGATGGGAATGCTTCTGAGGAACCATATGCATTCCTAAGGGACTTTGAGATCATCTGCGCTAACCTCAGACATCAAAATGTTAGCCAGGATTATATTAGGCTCAAAGCCCTTCCATTTGCCTTGGGTGGCAAAGCTGATTACTGGGTAAAGAATCTTGGGATCACCGTCACCACATATGCCCAGTTCAAGGACCTGTTTTTGAAGAAGTTCTACCCTTTGAGTAGAACTAACATGATGAGGATGTGCATTACGAGTTTTTCCCAATTACCCCATGAAACTTTTTGTGATTCTTGGGAAAGATTCAAGGACATACTGCAGAAGTGTCCCTGTCATGGACTAAATGATAACATCTTGGTCCAATCATTTTTCACTGGTCTCAACCCTGAGATGCAGGGTTTAGTGAGCGCTGCCTGTGGAGGCAGCTATACATCACGAGGAGCGGATACCGTCTGGAGGGTATTCGAGCAGATGGCTGAAACTAGCCGCTCACAGATGGCCAGCAGGGCCTATACACCATCCTCCAGTTCACTCTCATCTGGAGGGGGAAACCAGCTGTAGTAGATCTCTCTCAAGATGTGATCCCTAGCATGGGACTCCTTGCTGACAAGCTTACTGTAGTCGAGAGGATCGACAGGAGGATTGATGAGTTAGACCGAAGCGTCTCCAAACTTCCAAAACAGATGGAGGAGTTGACTGAGAAGGTATCTAAGATAAAGATACCTGCCGTGACTGCACCATCTGCTCCCGTATACCGAGTTCACCATATTCAGGAGCAGTTGATGTCAGGGCAACCCCAGCCGTGGGAGCAGGACCAATCCTACACCCACTCTTTCCAGCAGCCACCTCCATTAGCAGAGACAGTCCAGGAGGAGCCTCCATCGGTTTGGAAGGTGAATGGAGTATGGTATACTCAGGACCCTACCAGGCAGGGAAGTACGGGAGACCGACAGACCTACCAGCGTCCCCCGACCTTTCACAACACCGCATTCACCTCTGCACCACCTCCTTCACAGCAGAGCCCTGGATTCCAGCCACCCCAGCAGCAGAGGCAGCAGTACCAGCAGTATGGCCGACAGGGCCATTACCAGGCGGGCCAGCAGGGTCCGCAACCCCAGCAGCAGCAGCAACAGAGGCAGTACTCTGGCCAGCAGGGCAAGTCTTCCCGTTCTTCTTCCCAGTCTTATCCACTTCCTTCTTCGTCTAGTCCCGTGGATATACAACAACAGATACTAGACAAGCTACGTTCCTACAGGAACGAGATTCATGACTTACGGGTGGATGTCAACCGCCTGTCCAGATGGCGAGACGAGCAGACTACACCCTCTACCTCTATCCCAGCCCAAGTTCAGGCTAACCCCAATAGCCTGAACAGATCTAGTTCTCAGTAGCACTCTGGTCAGGTATACTATTCAGCATCTCCTAGATCTGAACATGAGATTCTTTCGTGTGACGAGGCTAACCACATGTCACTCAGGAGCGGAAGGACCGTGACCGTACCTGACCGGGCGAGGGATACGAGGAGGGGCATCTCTGAAGCTCTACCTGAGGAGTCTTCAGAGGAGGAGGAGGAGGAGAGGCATCATATTTCGGAGCCCCATCAGCATCATTTGAGGATTTCTACTCAGGGAGCCGAGAGGAGAAGGAGAGCACGTATGCAGCATCGGCATCATGGATATACTTCTGAGTCTACGGAGGACCTTGCATCTCCGGTTGTGGCTGATACCACTCCAGCTTCTATTCCACAACTTGTAGTAGATAGTTTTGATCCCATGTTGCATCAAAAAGATTCATGTATGAAGAACTCTGTTTCCATTAATGCCAAGAATGATCTTTCAGTTCATGATTCAGACTCTTCATCTTCAGTTTCTCTAGCTTCCATCCCTTTCCCCCGTGCTCTTACGGTAGGAAAGAGCATCAAAAAGATTTAGAAAGATGACCCCGATATGGCACGGTTTTGTAAAGAGAATATCACATTCAAGGTGCCATTTGATGAATATGTGGCTAACCATCCTGCCTTCCAAAAATACCTTAAGGTGAGATGCACACCTACAAGGGTTTGCAGGAAGAAAGATAACCGAAATATAAAGACACATGTCTTATCGGTAGCCACAACCTATTGTCTCAAGAATCAGATTTTGCCAAGGAAAAAGAGAGACATGGGTGCTCACTATGTGGAGAGTCGTATTGACGACATTGCGTTTGCACTCACACTCTTAGATAACGGTTCTTTGATCAACTTACTTCCCTTAGCATTATATCAGAAATTGGAGTTGGGACCACTTCGCAAATCTAGAGCCTTACTCCAATTCGCTGATCGATCAGTGAAGAGACCTAAGGGAGAAGTGAAGAACGTAGTTATCTCGATTGAGGGGCAGAACTATCAAGTTGATTTCACAGTCTTGGACATGGAGACCCCCAATCATTGGAGAGAATCTCAGATCATTCTTGGACGACCCTTCCTTAGGACCGCAGGCGCAACTTTCGATTATGGTACGGGAATGATGAAGTTTCGTTCTCCAGGCGGAGAAGTGAACCTTGAGATGAAGCAAACCAAGTGTCAGTGACCTGATTCAGAGAGTAGCACATAGTACTCATCTTCAGAGGCAGATTGCAGTATGATTACCACAGTTGGGATTTGGGGACAGATTCCTTCAGGACAGAGCGAGTCCCTTTCATCTGGAAAGGGCATAGTGGATGATGCAGTTTGCCAGGTGTTGTCTGATCTTGTGGGAGATGCATCAACCTATTCTCATGATGACATAGAGATCCATCCGGATCTGTCAGTTCCATCCTCTTCGGAACAATCATGGGACATAGATGATGAGTCGGACGTGGATTTTGCCGATTGTTTGAATATTTTTGACGATCCGACTCCCGATACTTCTAATTTGGTGGCGAGTACTACTCAGCTTAGCCCACCTTCATGCAGCACGGAACCAGATTCAGATTCAGTTCAGCCAGATCTGCTTGATGATACCACATTACCAGATCTGAAATCACTACCTCCTACACTCAAGTATGCCTTTCTTGCGGGACCCAAAGAGAGATATCCTATCATCATTAGCTCAGACTTGACTTTAGAACAAGAGTCTAGGTTGTTAGAGGTCTTAGAGAGGAATCGCAAAGCAATAGGCTGGACAGTGTCGGATCTCGTGGGGATCAACCCCGCTCTCTGCTCGCACCACATTTTTACTGAGGATAATGTAAGACCTTCCCGTGAGTTCCAAAGGAGACTTAACCCCAATCTACGGGAAGTAGTGAAGAAGGAAATTGAGAAATGGTGCAAAGCAGGGTTTATATACCATATTTCTGACTCCAAGTGGGTGGCCCCGCTTCATGTTGTCCCGAAGAAGTCGGGAATTCAGATGGTCACCAACGAGGAGGGGGTAGAGATCGCGACACGAGTACCTACGTCATGGCGTGTCTGTGTTGACTACAGGCGCCTGAATGCTGCGACCAAGAAAGATCACTTTTCCTTGCCTTTTATTGATCAGATCTTGGAGAGACTTGAAGGGAAAGAGTTCTTCTGTTTTCTTGATGGGTACTCTGGCTACAACCAGGTGGCCATAGCCCCTGAGGACCAGGAAAAGACCACATTCACATGTCCATTCAACACTTATGCTTTCAGGCGCATGCCATTCGGGCTCTGCAATTCCCCGGGCACATTTCAGCGGTGCATGATAGCCATATTTGCCGAGATGGTGGGAGATTTCCTGGAAGTGTTCATGGATGACTTCTCGGTCCATGGTGACTCTTTTGATGCATGTTTAGCGCACTTGGACCGAGTCCTCACGAGGTGTAGAGAGGTGAATCTGGTACTCTCCTGGGAGAAGAGTCACTTCATGGTGACGGAGGGTATCGTGTTGGGGCATGTCATCTCTAAAAGGGGAATGGAGGTTGATCCTGCCAAGGTGGAGGTGATCAAAAAACTTGATCCGCCTACCAACGTGAAGTCAGTGCGGTCATTCTTAGGGCAAGTTGGATTCTATAGGAGATTCATTCAGGATTTTTCAAAGATTGCCCGCCCACTGACTGAGCTCTTAGGAAAAGACACAGAGTTCGCTGTAGATCACAGGTGTCTGGAGGCCTTTGAGCTCTTGAAGAGGATGACTTGTGCCTCGTCTATCCTACAAGCTCCTGACTGGTCTCTCCCCTTTGAAATCATGACTGACGCTTCATTTTGCTATAGGAGCCGTGTTAGGACAACGGCGAGAGGGGATTCCGTTTGTGATTCATTATACGAGGAAAGTTTTAGATCCTACACAGAAGAATTATACAGTGTCTGAAAAGGAAATTCTCGCAGTAGTATGGGCCCTCGATAAGTTCAGATCATATATTTTGGGCTCTAAGGTGACAATTTATACAGATCACACAGCCATTCGATATTTAATGGAAAAGAAGGACGCGAAGGCGCGTCTTCTTAGGTGGATTTTACTCCTCCAGGAATTTGATTTGGAGATAAAAAATAAACCTCGAGTGAAGAATGTTGTGGCTGATCACCTTTCTCGGATTGAACTTAAGGATTCTCCTGATTATGAGCGGATTAGAGAGACCTTCCCAGATGAGTCAATTTGTGTTATTGACTCACTCCGTGGTATGCCAACATGGTGAACTATCTTTCTCCAAGCAGGTTCCCCATGGTTGGACTAGGAGCAGTATTGACCGACTGAAGTTGGATTCGAGGAGATACCACTGGGACGATCCTTTCCTTTTCTTCGAAGGACCGGATTGTGTTTGGAGAAGGTGTATTCCTCAGGAGGAGTACCAGAGTGTCCTCACATATTGTCATTCACTTGAGGCTGGAGGACACCACTCGAGAAAGAGAACCGCTCACAAAGTACTTCAATGTGGATTGTATTGGCCGACCTTTTTTAGAGATGCTATTGATTTTGTACGGTCATGCCCTATCTGTCAAAGGATGGGAGGGACAGTTGGACAGAGAGATGAGATTCCCATGCAACCGATGATTATTTGTGATGTTTTTGATGCATGGGGCATAGATTTATGGGTCCCTTTCCCAACAGCCAAGGACATGAGTACATATTGTTGGCGGTTGACTATTTATCCAGGTGGGTGGAGGCTATCCCAACCTGAACCGCAGACAGCAAGACTGTCTGTAAGTTTGTGAGAGACCATATCATTGCTAGGTTTGGGGTGCCAAAAGTCTTGATATCTGATGGGGGTAGCCATTTTGTGAACCGAGATATGAGATCTTTAGCTAAGGACTATGTATTTGAGCATAGAGTTACTAGTCCTTACCACCCACAGTCCAACGGCATGGCAGAGATTTCAAACAGAGAGGTGAAGAGTATTTTGCAGAAATTGGTTCGTCCCGATAGGAAGAACTGGTCTCAACTCTTGGACCAAGTTCTGTGGGCCTATAGGACATCCTACAAGACACCATTGGGTACTTCACCATTTAGAATGATCTATGGCAAGCCATGCCATTTGCCCGCAGAATTGATTCATAAATCTGAATGGGCAATTAAGAAGATTAATTGGAGTTGTCACCTAGGGAAACTTTGTCGAGACTTGAACTTGAACGAGCTCGTGGAAATCCGAAACAGGGCATATGACAATAGTTTGATTTATAAGGACAAAGTAAAGAGATGGCATGATCAGCACATTAGGTGCAAAGACTTTGTATGGTTGTTCAATGCCAGGTTGAAGATGTTCCATGGGAAGCTCAAATCTAAATGGACGGGTCCCTTTATTGTTAAGAAAGTGCACGAGAATGGAAGTATAGAGATAGCCGATCTCACAGATGGTGCACAGTCTCATGTTGTAAATGGACAACTGTTGAAGCATTTTGTTGATTCAAAAGAGCAGTTAGTCCAAGTCGAGGTCATCAACTTCATGCAGAGCGAGCACAGAGCAGATACATCATATTACTCATCATGAAGATGCAGCATCAAGATTCAAATCTTAGAAGATTCATTCCTCTTGTACATTTGTCCTTCTTTGTATATTCTCCAGATCACATCGGTTCTTACACTTACTCTTGTCCTATACTTAGGCTTACCAAGAGCCTAAGTATACGGGGAGCCGATGCCCTCCATATGTATACTCATCCATTTCTCTTCTTGACCTCGCCCGCTCCATTTTTGCTCTTCTTCTACACTTAGGCTGACCATAGCCTAAGTATAGGGGGGCGGATCGACTTCTCTACTCTTTATTATTCTAGTCATCCTACGCTTAGCACGAGCTATGTCTTTTTCTTGCTTCTTGTGCTATGAGGACATAGCACATGCTAAGTATAGGGGGCGTGTATATATTACATATATACTTTACCCATAGCTCGTACTTTCACGTATTTTTGTATCTATTATACAATATATATGGGGTGGGTAAAAAAATTCAAAAAAAACAACAAAAATCTCTTAAAAATATATCTTAAAAAATCCCTTATTTGCTTTAAAAAACTTTTCAAAGAAAAAAAACAACAACAACAACAACAACAAAAAGAAGAAGCAAAACTTTTCCTAAAAAAATCCTCTTTGCCTTTGTTTGTCAAAAAAAATCTTTTTGAATTTTTTTTTAAACTTACAAAAAAACTAACTAATAAGTTGGTTTAACCCCTGACACATTCACTTTCACACAAGACTAGTGATGTTCAAGAACAC
The DNA here is from genome assembly GCA_037367405.1 of Ottelia alismoides. Classification (NCBI taxonomy): domain Eukaryota; kingdom Viridiplantae; phylum Streptophyta; class Magnoliopsida; order Alismatales; family Hydrocharitaceae; genus Ottelia; species Ottelia alismoides. The sequence continues at coordinate 170,688 of JAZKJV010005955.1, read as the reverse complement.
TTGGTTTATGAGCTCTTAAGATTTTGAGTTAATCAGCCTTAGTCATTAGGGTCTTGGACTTAATTATTCACATTTCCCTAGTTTGAAAGATTTGTGTGCTATATTGCATGCTTAGTCTCTACCTTAAGAATATGATCAACACCTCACGTACACGACTGCAGTTATGATGAGATGAGTTGAAATTTCACCTAAGGAGCTGGGATGGGGGATTTGAGTTCGGACTTGATTTAATGATGCTCGAGGATGGGATAAAATCAATGAAGGCTTCATGAAACCTGAGTGTCAGAATCTTTAGCCAGTATGAGAACACGGTTCTTGTACTATCTCTTGATATTTACCTATTGATGACTGAGGGAAGATCAAGGGTCTAGATATCTCACAAGGCGAGACATCCAGTCGCTGAATTGACCTCTTAAAGATCCCCAGATCAATCAACAATTAACCCACAATAAATATATGCAATGAATATCCAAAAATGTGGAGTTAAAATTTATTATAACTCTACATGTAAATGTGTATAGGTGTAAGTACAGGTAGAGGTCGAACACTGGGAGGCGAAGGGAATGTAAATGATTGTGCAATTATTCAATTCTTGATTCATGTCCAATTCCTTATTGTTTTTGTGGGTTTTTGATTTTATATTTTTTATTTTATTTTTGGTTTTCTTATTTTTAGTTAGTTTTTTTATATTTTGTATTTTTTGTATTTTTTTTATTTTGAATTCTATAATATAGATATATATATAAATATACATATACAGATATGTATTAGAATATATTAAATATCATATTTTTAGGCTTTTTAGAATTTTCTAATTTTTTTGGTTATTTTTCTGGATTTTGCTAATTTTTATGTATTTTTAATCCCAAAATGTCCCTAGTAAGGGACTAATTAAATAGGTCGCAAATAATTTGGGTTTTAAAATTATAAAATAAACTCCAAAATTACCCAAATTAATTTTTAATACATAAATAATAATATATACATAGTTATAAAATAAGAAAAACATATTTTTGGTGTTTTTAAAGGGTTTTTATATTTTTTAGGATTTTGGAGCTTCTTGAAATTTTTATATTTTCTTTTTCTATTTTTAGGGTTTTTCATTTTTTGGACTCAATATATATAAATATACCATATATAATTTTTTTGGAATTTTTCAAAACATTTTATAATTTTTTTGTATTTTCTAATTTAAACAGTGCAAAAAGGGTTTCTTTTTCATTATTAATAATTAGGAAAAATGCCAAAATTGTGAAATAAAATATGGACGTGCAAGAGCATCACATGAAACATCTATCCTAATTTTTCTATATTTTTAGAAGCCACCTAGGTATTTTTAATAAATAAATAAGAGACACAAAAATAAACAGCCTGGCAGGGGCATTTTTGCAAATAAAATAAGTAACAGGGGCATCAGTGCAAAAATATCTATAGAAATAAACATTTACTTAAACTTTTGGGACTATTTTACAATTTACAAAAACCGCCAGGGTGTTCATGCAAATCTCACGCGCCTCACGTGGGACTGCACGTGAGGCGCGGAAGGACCTAAATGCAATTCTAATAAACTCAGGGTCCTTTCTACAAAATTTTCAATTTATTTACAACATGTAATTTATTTTACAATATTAAAAATTAAATACAAAAAGTACGGGGGCTAGATATGCACATTACCCCCAAAGGCGCTTCATCCAACGGCTGATCTTCTTTCACTCATCCACGTGGTGCCTCCACGTGAGCCGATGACGGTTCGCGATCTGACGTCTGAGATTAGATCACGAGCGTGATCCAACGGTCTGGGCTCTGGAAGATCGGACGGCTGATCGATGACCTTGGCCTTCGTCTTCATCCAACGGCGGAGGGCAAGCGTGGAAGAACAGGGAAGAAAGCTCGCCGGAGCGAGCTTCTTCCGCCGGAATCTCGCTCCTCCGCCAGTCTTCGCCGCACCTGAGGGTCCCAGAAGCTTCTTGGAGGATTCTCTATCTGCTGGAGGTGGTAGATCGGCCGGAGACACGCTGGAGCGTCGCCACGAGCTCGGAGAAGAACACCAGCTCCAGGTACCTCCGCCCGCTGGTAAATCGACTCCTGGTTCTTTGTGGGGCACCTAACCTGCACAGGAAGGTAGAGAGGCTCGAGGGCGTCACCCTCGACCTGGGGTTTGAAGCTGATAGCAAGGGGATGGGTGGGATGGCGAAGCCTCCGGCGATGGGTGGAGTCGAGGCTTCGATTCGCGGATTCAGATGGGAATCCGGTTGGGTTGGAGTGGTCAGAAGGTGGAGAATGTGGAGGGGAACGAAATGAAGGCGAAATGGTGTCGGGGTACAGTCAGAAACAAGGTGAAAAGCCGCTCCGGCGAACTACGAAATCTTTAAAATACGCTAAACTAATAAGCGAAACATGAAACTAATTGCAGGAATGAAATGCTGGAAGTAAAAACTACCTAGAAAGATAAAATGCACAGCTCTTATACCTGGGGGCCACCAGGGAGCAGGGCGACCGCCGGAGCGCCGCCGCGACAAAATTCTCCTCCTCCATGGACCGAACCGAGGTGCTGGGAAGCGCCTCCTGTCACGAGGGCTACACCAGGAGCTGATTCAAGCTCATTAAGGGGAATAAAATTGGCCAAATTCGACCAAGGAAGAGGAGGGACTTATTTATAAACAATCCTGGGGACCCCCATTGACCGACGATTATTGAAGAATCGAATGGCTGTACAAGGGTTCCAAGATCACGGCGCGAATCACGGATGGTCAAAGAACAAAATCTGTGAAGGGATCGAAGGTGATGGAGCGACCAATTGACCGGGAAAAATGGATGAAATCGGGGGACCCGACAGTTCTGACGGACGTCAGAGGCGCAGGGGGGAGTTGACCGGAGGTCAACACTCCCTGACCCCTGATTGGTCCACATCAGCCTGAGCTTGACCCATTTATTACACGTATTAAATGAATTAATTAGAATTTACTTATAAAATAAAAAATGTTAATAAATTAATGTAGTATTTATTTAAGATTTTTATTTATTTTTTTGAATTATTTTATTACGGTTTTATAAAAATAATGTGTATATGTATGTATTTACATGTATTTTTGTGTATTTTATTTTTAATTTGTTTATTTTCTTTTATTATTTTATTGGCTTATTTTATAAATTTATAACTTATTTTTATGAGTATAAATATATTTTTATTTAATTTTTATGAGTTCATTTACATTTTTAAATAAATGTGTTTATGTATATGTAGGTATACTTATAGGTATTTTCCCTATATATTATATACATTTTAGTTATTTAATGCTTTTTATTTATTTTTATTTTGGACTTGTATTTTTAATAAGTTATATATGATATATACATTATTAGAAAAAATATAAAAGAATAAAACAATTAAAGATGTTTTTCCTCTTTTATTTATGTACATACTTCACATAGGTATTTTGTCTATATATTACATAGACTTATTTTATTTTACAAATTATTTTTGGTTTTACTCTAATGGCAATATGTACATGAATTATATACATTATCTACAAAATTCTAAAAATATGAATTTATAAAAATAATAAGTATTGAATAAAATGAATATTTTAATCAGTCCTATATACAAGGTGGGCCAAAAACCTAACTTCCACAGATGGACTCCAAAAATTATGAAACCAATTTTATAAAATAGTTCTTGGAATGCTATATACAATTAAAGGTGAGTTTGGGTGATTTGGATTTTTATTTGCAAGATATGGGTATGTGAAGTTGAGATTTTGGCTTTTTATTCTGTGTATAAAATGTACACTGAGTATTATTTTTACACAAACTCAATTTTGTAATTGTATTTACATTATTATCTACAACTTTCATGTACAAAGTTTCTCTACTTAATGAATATATAATTATGTACAAAATAGGTGTCAAAAAATGCATAAATAAATGAATAGATAAATGAGGTATTTATTGTATTATTGGCCCTTATCTCCCCCTACTTTATTCCTTGTCGACCAATTCCATGCTCGCCTTGGTCTCGGGGTTAGGGTCATAAAATATTTGCAATATTTTATTCCTTTTTCTTTTCTTCTCTTTATTCTATAATTTTGGCATTAAAAACCTTATTCTATGTACAATAAATACAATAAAGAATGGATGCTATTATGTACAAATTGATGCTTTTTACATGCATTTGCTGGGGTTTTTAAGGCCAAAATGATAGAATAAAGGTGATGAAATGGAGATTCATCACCCCCCTATACTTGCCTTTGCTAGTCCCTAGCAAACACTTATGCAATAAGTACAAAAAGAACAAAGAATAAGAAGAAAAGAAAAAGCAAAAATAAAGAATTAAGAATAAATTGAATTGATCATGATTATTAAACTTATCTGTACAAAATCAAAGTTTGGAGCTCAGGTTAGACCTTGGTGTGAGAATGTGTGTGGAACCTAGTTGGGAACCAAATTTAAAACACAACAGCCTTCAAGAGTTATAGAACTTGGTTCAAATTTCCTCAATAGCCAGGTCAGGACTAGCCTACATCATACGCAAACCCTTATGACTATGAAGCTGACTTGTATAGTGTAAATGATAGTGGCTCTCCCCAACTGTAATGACAAAGGAATTGACTTCTCCAGAATGACATCCCAATGATTCCCCAATCCAGCCCTCTACCGTCGAGGAGCGGGGTATTCCCTTCTAAGTTCAAGTGCAACCGGCTCAAGAAGAGGGGGAATAAGAAATATAGAATTTTGGGAGCTCAACCAGTGTAGATAAGTCTCCCGCTGCAAGCTTCATGAGATGTAACATAGATACCGTAAGCTTTTGCTTTATTGGGTTGTATACACTCCGGTGGGTTATTAAATTTTCAATCCGACCCACCACTTTTTTGGAGTTATTTTTGCATTTTTTTTCAAGTGCATCTGTACAACATATCTACATGGTGCAGCATATATACAAGAAATTTTCCTCTTGAGCCAGTAGACTATCCCTCTTTTGAAGCTTTATTGCAACCCACACTCTCCCATCATTCGACTTCATTGAAACTGGACCAGGTTGGGGTGCACTTCCCTCCCTAGACGAGGACGAATGTTTCCACCCGTATGCGTCTCAGACTGGCAAATCCAACCCCCTCACCACTCCAAATGAGTTGAGCCAAGTGAAAGGTGCTAGTGTCCAAGTTAGGTCACGACCGACAATAGTCATGCGTGTGTTTCAAAAAGTTCTAGTTAGTCCACTGAGGTGACTTGAACCCAGCCCTGCTTTCTCAAAGAATTAAGTCTGACTAGACCTGAAGTACCTTAAACCTAGTTCCCATAAGGTTCCAGTGCAGTTAGGTGCGGTAAGGTCCAACCAAGCTCCAATCTTCGACTTTATTGGACTAGTTCTATCATCAAGCTCAATCAAAGAATGTGAATGCTATGCAAATGCTATTTACAAACATGCAAAGAATAATGCAATTTTTTCAAAGAATTTGAAAACAAAGAGAGAAATTTTTACACAAAGATTTTTTTTGTAAATAAAAGAATTTTGGCACTCAAAGTATAAAGTATAAAATATATACAACTATTTACACGGGCGTGCCACTTTATTTTAAAGAATTTACTAGTTTTGACAAGAGTGGTTTATTAAGGTACATATACAATTGATAAAGAATTTAATGTATTTATGAGTTATTTTTATTCATTTTATTTATTATTATGATGCTTTTATTCCTCAAATTATTTGAAAAATCATTTTGAAAACTATAATACAAAATAATTTTTGCAATTATTTTCAAACATTTGAAATCCATTTTGCAAAAGATTTTGCAAAACACTATATATACATTTTCACAATATTTTTACAAAAAATGTTTTCACAATCATTTGCAAATAGGTTTTCAAATCCTTTATTTCACACAAATAGAAAAATTTTGCAATCAAAAATTTTTTACAAAGGTTGAAAATATTTCACAAAAAGTCTTCCAAACAGTTCACACCATTTTTCAAATCATTTTGCAAAAGTATTTTTAACCTGATTTATTAATCAGTATATAAAAAAAGAATCCGAGGAATAAGAAGCATTATTACTTAATGAATTGTGTCATAAGTACGAGTTATGGATGAAGTATATACATAGTATATACGACCCCCCTATACTTAGCTTGAGCTATGTCCTCATAGATCGGAAAAGAGAAAGAGAAGACATAACTCGTACCGAGTATAGAAAAGTCTATACTACGATGACTAAAAGAATAATAAATGAAAGAATAACGAGCTAAATGAATAAGAAAATGACCGTCCCCCCTATACTTAGGATCAAATAATCCTAAGTATAGCAGACTGTACACAAGGCATGGAGGGCCATGGGTGGTAATAAACAGTTCAAAGAATTAACAAATCAGGGGTGCACCCCCCCATACTTAGGACAAAGTACGTCCTAAGTATAGAAGATTGTCTACAAGGGACGACACCTTTTATTTAGATACAGAAGATAGAAAAGGCAAAGAAGAAAAGAAGAAAAGAGAGATATACATATAGATAAAACGATCATGTAGAATATACGCATCACTCCCACTATACTTAGGGTGAGATATTCCTAAGTATAGGCAACAACAGGAGTGACGAAACTGAACGACGAAAGAACAACGCGGTGTGTACCCCCATATACTTAGGACAAAGTACGTCCTAAGTATAGACACAAAGATATGTGGATGGATCTAGGGCACACATAACATGCGGGGAAAACAGAATATACAAACACATATATACAAGTGGTGAAGAGACTGGTGAAGTACAGGACGGTATCTGACAAGTGAATACCGTACTCGCATCATCGTCTGCTTGTGAGAATGGTGACGCACTCAGAAGGTGAAAAGACACCCGGATATACAATCAGGTGGGTGTTGGCTACCGGGGTTAAGGAGATCGAAAGGTAAGGGACTGGTAGCGTGAAGCAGACAATCGGCTCGTAGGGTCAGCATGAGGAAATAGAGCCGATACTATAAGACCGGGAGGAAGAAGGAACAGTACGGATTCCTCCGGTCAATCAGAGTCTCAATAGGATATGGAAATTAGAGAATAGGAGACATCGTGGCATTCAGTGGTCATGAGGTTGGCAGATCGTAGGAGACACACACCTAAAGCCGCAAGACATGGCTCAACCCTGCGAGGGTCGTCAAGGTGAGCAGGCTCAAAGGAGCCAGGAATCAGACCATTATAAGAAAACTTGGTCCTGTGATCCGCAGATCGGATACACAATCAGAGAGGGGACCAAGTACGCAGCTCAGAAGACTCGGCTTCGTGCTCTAATAGACAGGAGACACCATAAGTGAAACCGAGTACCAAGAAAATGATGTACCCTCTCGCAGATAACCCTCGGAGAGTGGTACATGCTAATCATTGAATAATCAGAAGAAGACTCGGCCTTGCAAGGGTCATCAAGGTGAGCGGACGCAAAGGCGTCAGTGATCCATCAGACGGATCATCAGGTATGGTCTCGGTAGGCAACATATCGGCTACCAGCAGAAGAGACCGGAAAGTCTAAAGAATGTGGCAGCGTCCCGCAGACAACCCTCGGGGAACGTGCTGCCAGCCAGACATGGAAAGATCAGATATCAGGAGCTCATCCTTGCGAGGACCGTCAAGGCGAGCAGACTCAAAGGAGTCTAAACCGATGTGTCCCATGATCCGTAGATCGGATATGCAACTCAGGATGGGACCAAAACCAAATATATCGAACGACTCGACTCTGTGTTCCTCAGATCGGAGACACAGTCAGCAGGGGGAACCGAGTGTAAAGAGAGTGTCGCAGTCTCCCGCAGATAGTCCTCGGAGAGTATCGCGATCTAGGCAAGGAATAGTCAGAGTGTGTCTCTACCTTGCGAGGGTCGTCAAGGAGAGAGAAGGGCTCGAAGGAGCCGGGTCCATCAGACGGACCCACATAGTGGTCTCAGTAGTCGAGAAATTGGCTACCAGCAGAAGAGACCAAATCAGATCAGAAATATGTCGTAGTCTCCCGCAGATAACCCTCGGGGAGCCACGAGCTAGTCATGGAATAATCAGAAAAGACCTCATCCTTGCGAGGACCGTCAAGGAGAGCGGACTCAAAGGAGTCTGAGCAAATCGGTCTCATGCCCCAACAGATCGGGCGCACAATCAGAAATGGAGACCGGGCACACAAATCAGATGAGTCGGCTTCGTGCTCCTACAGACAGGAGACACAGGAAATGAGTGAAGCCGATCGTAAAGAAAGTGTCACATCCTTCCGCAGATAGTCCTTGGGAAGCGATGTGAGCTACGCAGTGAATAATCAGAGTACATCTCGTCCTTGCGAGGGTCGTCAAGGAGAGGAAGAGGCTCAAAGGAGCCGGGTCCATCAGACGGATCCACATAGAATCTGGTCTTGATAGACGGCAGACCGCCTATCAGCAGAAGAGACCAAGAGAGCTAAAATGTGTCATAGCTTCTTGCAGATAACCCTCGGAGAGCTATGAACCAGGCATGGAAGAGTCAGAAAAGTGGAGCTCTACCTTGCAAGGACCGTCAAGGAGAGCAATCTGACGGTTGGCCTTATGTGCCGACAGATTGGGTACACAGTCACAGAGGGAGGCCAATCAAGCATATCATCTGACTCGGTTTCGGGTCCTATCACAATGGCAACCAAAGTCGTGAATGAAACCGTAGTCCTAAAAATTGTTGCATTCTCCCGCAGATAGTCCTCGGAGAGGAATGCGAGCTAGATCAATGACAATTACGGGAATGCTGGAATAAAATCTCAGGTCCTCGAAATAGTGGAAATCCATCAATCAACAGGAGGGCATAAGATCATGTGAGGGAGAAAATAATCAGGTCTATCACGAACCTCCCTCAATTCAATCCAATAAGCTGAGCTGGCACAACATATCATCAGGAATCCTCTAAGTGCCAGGGTGGATCATAGCGTCAGGAGATCAAGGATGGGTCAATCAGGAAGATGAGAAATCATGGGGGTTCGGGGCACCGTCATCATGAAGCACATATCAAGATAGTCCATCCAAAATCCAAATCAAGACGGGCCGAAACTGCAAAATAGATAGATTAGTCGATACTCATGAAATCATCATCAAATCATTGCTTCATATCACCTCCTCAATCCGGTGTGCGAGATCTAAATCCTCAATAAAGAATCACTCCTATCGATCATGCATCAACACAAATCTTCAATACACTCGTATGCGTGTATCCAAAGTCAAATCCACCAAATCAATCTCAACATTCTCAACATCCTCGGCCCGTCTTACACAAATAATCTGTATACATAATCCTCGATGCGGGCCTCATCAATCTGCATAGCATTCTCGGGTAAAAGGGAGAGGTGATACGGGGTACACGAAGAAGATGGATGAGAAGGGTACACCATGGGGTGGAGAAGCTGATTGAGGCTACGTGCCAATATCACGAGTGATAGAAGAATGATACAGAGGGGACGAGGAGGGCGGGCGAGAAGATCGAGACATAGGCAAAATTGGGTGTTCCACATAGGGCGGGAACACCGTCAAAATGGTGGTCCGAAGAGCAGGTTCTCCTCGAACCGGAAAAAATGTGGATGGTACGGTGGATACGAGGAAGGCGATGAAGAAGAGAGAAACAAAGGACTTGGCGAAGCATGATTGAGCTCAAGCGCCAATATCACGACTCAATGCAAATGAAGAGGTATATATAGAAGAGAGGTAGAGAGACTCAAAGATGAAAAATGCATGACTCACACGATGGGACCGATTACTCTAATAATGGATGAGAAACACAACGGACTCCAAGTCACAATCACTACACAAGGCAAACCCCCAATTCACCTACTCGACACGGTGAAGACCGTCAGGTGACAGTCATTTATCTTTTTGGTTTTTAGAGTTAGGTGAGAATCACAAAGTTGTACAAACACTTAGGAGGCTTGATGGGATTTTGGCTCTACTCCTTAGCGTGTACGTGAGCACTTAAAACGCATACAATGAGGGGGTTGCTCTCCCCAAGACAAGGAATCCATTACGTTTTATTTTTAGGTCCAATAGAGTTAGCAGTCCCGATTTTATTTTAGTTATCACTTTTTGAGTATTTTCAATGCACGTGCCTATCGAGGTTCCAATTTCCATTAAGCATCCTAAGTGGAAAAAACAGAGGGAGAAGGTCAGAAAAGCCATGCAAGTCAAAAATCGATGATGCATGCTAAGTAAGAAGACTTACAGTGCTTCCCAGCTCTCTCCATGCGGGATGCATAACAGAATTGAAACCTATGCTATATGCAAATGCAAGCCGAAGAAATCGCCCTAAGATAGTAACTGCTATTATCGTGAAGCACCACAAGTCGGTCACTTATCCTTAACCTAAGAGTCCGATCTTGGCTCACCCCTCCTCTTCTCGACACGCTCGAGTTTAGGAGTAGCGCTTGATGGGGCTCGCTCACGGCACAGGGGTTAAGAGATAAATGAACCGACTGTTTAGTTTTGACTAGATCCAAAACGCATTATAGGTACATGCAAATATATTAGGGTGTCTGGACCTTAATCTATCGGCAAGCAATTCCTAAGCTAGGGCTCATTCACATAAAATAATAAAAAGAAAATAAAAAGAAAAACGTAAAAAGCGTCGAGGCCCCCAAGGGAAAAATCCCTCGGGCAATGGACCTCGGGAGTCGGAGTGTCTGAGAGAGTCCTGTATTATTACAAAATTCTAGTGTCACTCTCTCACAAGAATATACATAATAGAATAATATGCATAAAAATAGAGACTGTCTTCAAAAATTCTCCTCCAGCTGCCTCCGATGCTCTCTCCTGTTGGCCGGTGTAGAAGAGCCAACTCCGCCTCGCTTGGGTGCATTGGTCCTCCTAGGAGGTCCTCCTTCGCTTGGCGGTCCCTTGCATCAAAGACAACGGAAAGAAATGGTCAGAGCAGTCAATCAAATAATATCAAATAGGAATGAAAATCAAACAAATAACTGAATCATGGACATGAGCAAATAATAGAATAAATGAACAAATAAGCTCACAAAATCATACAAAATCCGTTGCCTCCCCGGCAACGGCGCCATTTGATGACTGAGGGAAGATCAAGGGTCTAGATATCTCACAAGGCGAGACATCCAGACGCTGAATTGACCTCTTAAAGATCCCCAGATCGATCAACAATTAACCCACAATAAATATATGCAATGAATATCCAAAAATGTGGAGTTAAAATTTATTATAACTCTACATGTAAATGTGTATAGGTGTAAGTACAGGTAGAGGTCGAACACTGGGAGGCGAAGGGAATGTAAATGATTGTGCAATTATTCAATTCTTGATTCATGTCCAATTCCTTATTGTTTTTGTGGGTTTTTGATTTTATATTTTTTATTTTATTTTTGGTTTTCTTATTTTTAGTTAGTTTTTTTTATATTTTGTATTTTTTTGTATTTTTTTATTTTGAATTCTATAATATAGAGATATATATATACATATATACATATGTATTCAGAATATATTAAATATCATATTTTTAGGCTTTTTAGATTTTTCTAATTTTTTTGGTTATTTTTCTGGATTTTGCTAATTTTTATGTATTTTTAATCCCAAAATGTCCCTAGTAAGGGACTAATTAAATAGGCCGCGAACAATTTGGGATTTAAAATTATAAAATAAACTCCAAAATTACCCAAATTAATTTTTAATACATAAATAATAATATATACATAGTTATAAAATAAGAAAAACATATTTTTGGTATTTTTAAAGGGTTTTTATATTTTTTTTAGGATTTTGGAGCTTCTTGAAATTTTTATATTTTCTTTTGGACTCAATATATATATATAAATATACCATATATAATTTTTTTGGAATTTTTCAAAAACATTTTATAATTTTTTTGTATTTTCTAATTTAAACAGTGCAAAAAGGGCTTCTTTTTCATTATTAATAATTAGGAAAAATGCCAAAATTGTGAAATAAAATATGGACGTGCAAGAGCATCACATGAAACATCTATCCTAATTTTTCTAGATTTTTAGAAGCCACCTAGGTATTTTTAATAAATAGATAAGAGACACAAAAATAAACAGCCTAGCAGGGGCGTTTTTGCAAATAAAATAAGTAACATGGGCATCAGTGCAAAAATACCTACAGAAATAAACATTTATTTAAAATTTTGGGACTATTTTACAATTTACAAAAACCGCCAGGGTGTTCATGCAAATTTCACGCGCCTCACGTGGGACTGCACGTGAGGCGCGGAAGGACCTAAATGCAATTCTAATAAACTCAGGGTCCTTTCTGCAAAATTTTCAATTTATTTACAACGTGCAATTTATTTTATAATATTAAAAATTAAATACAAAAAGTACGGGGGATAGATATGCAAATTACCCCCAAAGGCGCTTCATCCAACGGCTGATCTTCTTTCACTCATCCACGTGGCGCCTCCACGTGAGCCGATGACGGTTCGTGATCTGACGTCTGAGATTAGATCACGAGCGTGATCCAACGGTTTGGGCTCTGGAAGATCGGATGGTTGATCGATGACCTGGGCCTTCGTCTTCATCCAACGGCGGAGGGCAAGCGTGGAAGAACAGGGAAGAAAGCTCGCCGGAGCGAGCTTCTTCCGCTGGAATCTTGCTCCTCCGCCGGTCTTCGCCGCACCTGAGGGTCCCAGAAGCTTCCTGGAGGGCTGCTCTATCTGCTGGAGGTGGTAGATCGGCCGGAGACACGCTGGAGCGCCGCCACGAGCTCGGAGAAGAACAGCAGCTCCAGGTACCTCCGCTCACTGGTAAATCGACTCCTGGTGCTTTATGGGGCACCTAACCTGCACAGGAAGGTAGAGAGGCTCGAGGGCGTCACCCTCGACTTGGGGTTTGAAGCTGATAGCAAGGGGATGGGTGGGATGGCGAAGCCTCCGGCGATGGGTGGAGTCGAGGCTTCGATTCGCGGATTCAGATGGGAATCTGGTTGGGTTGGAGTGGTCAGAAGGTGGAGAATGCGGAGGGGAACGAAATGAAGGTGAAATGGTGTCGGGGCACAGTCGTAAACAAGGTGAAAAGCTCGCCGGAGCGGAGCTCCGACGAACTACGAAATCGCTAAACTACGCTAAACTAATAAGCGAAACATGAAACTAATTGCAGGAATGAAATGCTGGAAGTAAAAACTACCTAGAAAGATAAAATGCTCAGCTCTTATACCTGGGGGCCACCAGGGAGCAGGGCGACCGCCAGAGCGCCGCCGCGACAAAATTCTCCTCCTCCATGGACCGAACCGAGGTGCTCAGAAGCGCCTCCTGTCATGAGGGATACACCAGGAGCTGGTTCAAGCTCATTGAGGGGAATAAAATTGGCCAAATTCGGCCAAGGAAGAGGAGGGACTTATTTATAAACAATCCTGGGGACCCCCATTGACCGGCGATTATTGAAGAATCGAATGGCTGTACAAGGGTTCCAAGATCACGACGCGAATCACGGATGGTCAGAGAACAAAATCTGTGAAGGGATCGAAGGTGATGGAGCGACCAATCGACCGGGAAAAATGGATGAAATTGGGGGACGCGACAGTTCTGACGGACGTCAGAGGCGCAGGGGGGAGTTGACCGGAGGTCAACACTCCCAGGCCCCTGATTGGTCCACATCAGCCTGGGCTTGACCCATTTATTACACGTATTAAATGAATTAATTAGAATTTACTTATAAAATAAAAAATGTTATAAATTAATGTAGTATTTATTTATGATTTTTATTTATTTTTTTGAATTATTTTATTACAGTTTTATTAAAATAATGTGTATATGTATGTATTTACATGTATTTTTGTGTATTTTATTTTTAATTTGTTTATTTTCTTTTATTATTTTATTAGCTTATTTTATAAATTTATAACTTATTTTTATGAGTATAAATATATTTTTATTTAATTTTTATTAGTTCATTTACATTTTTAAATAAATGTGTTTATGTATATGTAGGTATACTTATAGGTATTTTCCCTATATATTATATACATTTTAGTTATTTAATGCTTTTTATTTATTTTTATTTTGGACTTGTATTTTTAATAAGTTATATATGATATATACATTATTAGAAAAAATATAAAAGAATAAAAAAATTAAAGAATGTTTTTCCTCTGTTATTTATGTACATACTTCACATAGGTATTTTGTCTATATATTACATAGACTTATTTTATTTTACAAATTATTTTTGGTTTTACTCTAATGTCAATATGTACATGAATTATATACATTATCTACAAAATTCTAAAAATATGAATTTATAAAAATAATAAGTATTGAATAAAATGAATATTTTAATCAATCATATATACAAGGTGGGCCAAAAACCTAACTTCCACAGATGGACTCCAAAAATTATGAAACCAATTTTATAAAATAGTTCTTGGAATGCTATATACAATTAAAGGTGAGTTTGGGTGATTTGGATTTTTATTTGCAAGATATGGGTCTGTGAAGTTGAGATTTTGGCTTTTTATTCTGTGTATAAAATGTACACTGAGTATTATTTTTACACAAACTCAATTTTGTAATTTTATTTACATTATTACCTACAACATTCATGTACAAAGTTTCTCTACTTAATGAATAGATAATTATGTACAAAATAGGTGTCAAAAAATGCATAAATAAATGAATAGATAAATGAGGTATTTATTGTATTATTGGCCCTTATCTCCCCCTACTTTATTCCTTGTCGACCAATTCCATGCTGGCCTTGGTCTCGGGGTTAGGGTCATAAAATATTTGCAATATTTTATTCCTTTTTCTTTTCTTCTCTTTGTTCTATAATTTTGGCATTAAAAACCTTATTCTATGTACAATAAATACAATAAAGAATGGATGCTATTATGTACGAATTGATGCTTTTTACATGCATTTGCTGGGGTTTTTAAGGCCAAAATGATAGAATAAAGGTGATGAAATGGAGATTCATCACCTATGTGCCAGGGTGTGATAAAATAAAAAAATGTTGATCAGTGTGCGCCAACTCTTGTTAAAAGCAGTGGAGCTAGCCAAAAATACTACAAAGCAATGAAATGATAAAGAAAAGCTCTCATTCCACAAAGCCAATTATCAAAAGAGCTTCCACCAAAGGCGAGCGCTCCCAACCATTTCAAAGTGTCCACTTGGACCACCGCTATTAGGATCAGGAGTCGGGCTTGCACCAAAAAAGGGCTCTGCATCGTAAATGCTACAAGTCTAGGTGTAGAAGGTACGATAGGTACTCAAAAAAGGCACACCCCGGTGTACTCCCAGGAAAACAAGTGCAGACGACTCCAACTTCTCTTGACGGACGCACTGATCAACACCAAAAATATGCGTTGTGTAAAAAGGCACTTGAGAGGATCCTTGTTCCAATGAGAGGGAGAGAAGAAATGACACAATCCTATGCCCCCATCAACTGGCCTTCCATCTACACTTTCAAGTCTGACAACTAAAGAGACGGTGGATTGGATGCAAGAAATGATTTATTCCCTAGTGTTGAGGATCGGGTCCTTAGGAGAGTCTCTTGGACTGGAACCTTGGGTGACGTTGTGACTCTACTCTTGTAACTGCGGTCAACACTTAAAGTCATATCTCTACTATATATGTATACAAAGAGAGTCTGATGATTAGGGAAATTGGATACCTTTTGACTAGAGCTTGGTTCAGCTTAGAATTTTAGGATCTCTAAAACTGAGAGTTCTTGAACAGATCAAGTCTTGTATTCACATGCATAGTCAGGGGTTAACCCAACTTATTCATTCTTTATTTGCTCGAGGACTAGCAAAGTTTAAGTATAGGGAGGTGATGAATCCACGATTCATCATCTCAATACCTTGATCTTAGCAAAATCCCCGAGTAAAATCCCAGAAAAATGTACATAAATTCATTAAATTAACAAAATGACTCTTGTAAATAAAACACACTAATTATTGTATATTAGATTGTACAAAATGAATTACACATAAAAAGCCGCAAAAATCAAAGGAGTTTTATACATGTAAATAGCCCAAAACTTCATATATTTTTATAATTTCATTTCAACTCCTTTTTAGCTAATTTTTTATCCAATGTGTTCATAGCAATGTATATAAAAATACAAAAATACAAAACAAATTTTAGCTCAAATAAATGCTCCTAGATCCCAAAGAGAAAAAGCCATAAAGACCAACTTCTCAAGCCAAATTGCTGCTCCGTATGAACTCTAAATTCACCAAACTCACTTTTAAAGTTCAATTTAGAAAATTATCTATCCAACGGAAGTGGTTTCAATAAAATCGAAGGTCATTTGTAAAAGTTGGGTTTTGGGACCTAGATGTACATTGTATATTATGTATATATACATTCCTTCTTCATTTTTTTATTTTATCTTTTATAATTACAAAAATACAAAAATATCATGATTGTGTTGTATTTTAATTGTAGTATTTTATTGTATTTTTCCGTTGTAAATATCTCTTATTAAAAAGACAAAAAAATACATATTAGAAAAGTAAAAAAAATGTGTGTACATGTTGTTTGTCTTCCCTTGTAAATTCTCCACTATTTATTTTCTTCTTTTTTTATTCTATTGTAATTAAAGTAGCCAACTTTATTTCATTTATTTATTTAATTTCCATTCTCTACAATAACCACCAATTCAACTCATTATTCCATCATTTTTTCCAACTTCCCATTCAACTCCATTAATAATCCAACTTCCCATTCAACTCCACCACCTTAATAACTTCTCATGTATCATCTATATATACATCCCATCCTCCTCAATTTGCCTTTGATCCATCTTTATGTGAGGAGAGCCTAGTTCCTTGAGTTGAATCGGTGACAGCGACACAACCGCGGTTGAGCGACGGCAGCCCTCTCTCCGGTGAGATCCGTTGGTTTTTCGGCCAACAACGCAGCCGCATTTGCGCGTTGCTCGAGCTCATCGCTCGCCGGCGATTCGAGCGAAGACCGTGCTCTCACGAGCACATCATAGACGACCATCTCCATCGTAGGTAATTTTTCATCTCATTTTATCTTCTTGTTAATTTTGCATATTTTTTTATCACATTACCACCCAGACACCCTCCATTTGTTTATTCCACCACCACCATCACACCATCATCTTTTCCCTTCATTGTCATTTTTATTTGCATTCCCTGTTTAAATAAAATTCAAAAAAAATTTAAAAAAAATAAAAAAAGGTTTCTTACAGCAAAAAAATAAAAAAATAAAAAAATAACGGAGCAGCAGTGCCGCCGCCCCCCCTTCCCCAAGGGCAGCGGTGTCGCCGCCCCTTCCTCCATAGCCGCCACCGCAGGCGGCCGCTCCTCCAGCACGGCCACGCCGCTCCCCTCGTGGCGCCACCGCCCCAGCCGACCGCACCTCCCGCCGTTGCGGGCCGCCCTCGCCACCAGCCCTCCCCAGCGTCTCTGTCACGCCAGGCGGCACCGCGCGGCCGCGCGCGAGCCGACCCTTCTCCGCCTCAGCCAGTCGACCGCCGTTCATCCCCGCGCACCTCCGCGCCTCCTCACGGCCGCACGTGGCCGCACTAACGCCGTCGACCGACCTCCCTCCAGTTGGGTTCTCCCATGCACAGTTGCTGAAGAAGAAAGGTCAATATTTTATTATCATTTTATTGTAAAAATTTCAAAAAGTATTTGTATAGTTTCATTAATTTTAAAAAGGTCCCTGTATATAGAGTTGTTTGTTTATTTTGTTCTTTAGAATTTGCACCGATAACCCTGTTATTGTGTTTTAATTTGGACCTCATTTATGCATCTTTTTGTTCAATGAAAAATGATTGTATGTTGAGCAACTAATTCTCTACATTGTGGACATTTATTTGAATTTTTGCTATTTAGGTAATTAATTAAAATTGTCCAACTGAAATATTGCATATTTTACCCAAATTGAGCCTTTAAATTGATATCTGCCACGTAGTTGCTCTAAAAATTCCATAAAAATTTGAGACGATGTATTGAAGTGAGATTTAATTACTGCCCAAATTACATCTAAAGTGGAGTTGTCTTGTGCATAAAATAAATTGTATAGTGATTTTAGTATTTGATTTTTAATTAAATCCATATAAATCATTTTTACGAAATTTCAAGTCTCCTGGATGCCATATAAAAATATCTTTTTGGATAATTCACACTCTGATTAATTTGGTATTATGGATTAATTAGAAATTAATTACTCACTGTCATTCTGATCTCACTAAAAAATCCATAAAAAATTCATACTTTGTCAAAAAAATCCTAAAGTCTTACTGTAGCTTCCTTGCATCATGCTTTCGTTCCACTAAAATTTTCATAATTTTTACTTACTGTTTGTTCGAAAAATTGTGAAAAATCCCATAAAAAGTGTGCATTTTTAATTGGTGCATTTTAATTCCTAAAAATACAAAAAATATGTCTTGCATTCATCACTGGATTAGGATTCTAGAAAAATATAATTTGGTTGAATTGGACTAATTTGACATTAAAATTAATTCGGCCTTGTTATGTATTTTCTTAGTGTCTTAATTCACTCGCATTTTGCATTACCATTTGTTTTTGCATTAGAAAATCTAAAAAAATCCACATTTGGAAATCAAGATCTAAATTTTCAAATTAACCCGAAGTTGTTCCTTTGCCTCCCTATGTTCGACCCCGGACTTGTCCGGGATATAAATTAAGCCGAGACACTCTTCACGGAGATCCTTCTCTCGGTTCTGACCGAATCGCTAAGTACACGTACCACAACGAACACAAATTAAACATCGTATTTGTCAATCAGCAAGGTGTTGAAGAACAAATGTGATAATGACTGGATGCTTGATGTGACATCAACCGTGCAAGAAGATGAAAGGAAAACAAGGGATTCAAAGAGATGAGAAGATGAAGAGTTGTTGTGGAACGTGAAAAGTTGCCAAAGAACTTAAAGGGTCTCTTGTGTCTTTACGTATCATTATTGTAGATGTAATAATGAGTGTCACTTGAGTTTCTTTGAGTCTTGTATATAACTAGGGGTGGTGACTCATTTGTACATACCCCACTCCAGAGTGAGTCTCCCCTTCTAATAAGAGAAGAAGCTTTGTGTCCGTACTTGTGTGATCGTGTGGTTGAGTTCTTGAGCATGCTCTTGAGAGTGTTCTTGAGTGATCCATGGAGTTGTGCTTGTTCTTGTGGAACGTCGGTACATGAGCAAGCAGGAGTACGAGAAGAGTTGGAGCGTGCCTGTGACTGTTCTACTTAGAAAGGCTGGTTAGCAATGGTTTAGCTAACGTCGCACATGTCGAAATCGATAGCGAGATTTTGACCATGTGACAACAGATATGACACCTTAGGTAAACAACATCCATGCATTTTTGCTTTATTCCTAGAAGAATGTGGAATTGTCCCTCAGTATACAATGTCTTGTTCGCCTATCATGAATGGTGCGGATGAGAGACGTAACATGACTCTTAAATATATGGTGAGGAGTATAATCAGTTATTCAATCTTGTCGTAGTCCCTCTAGGGAGAAACATTAAAAACATCAGATTACATTTTGAATAGAGTACCAACAAAAGCAGTTGCAAAAATATCGTATGAGCTTTGGATTGGTAAAAGACCCAGTCTGAACCATTTACATACATGGGGGTGTCCATTTGAGGTAAGGTTATGCGTAGGGGTGGACATTTGTTTGGTTTAGTATGAACCAGAAAACTTTGTTTATGGAGATGCAAAGAATATGGTTTGCAAATTAAAGAAATTTGCCAATTAAAGAAATCCATCTGTGCACTCAAGCAATCATCTCATGAATGGTACCTAAAAGTCCATCATGTAATAATCTCATTTGATTTTGAGACTAATCCAGTGGATGATTGCGTATGTCACAAGTTTTGTGGGAGTAAATATAATTTCTTGGTTTTATATGTGGATGACATACTGTTTGCTAGTAATGATCTAAATTTGTTGCATAAAACAAAGAAATTTCTTTCAAATGATCTTGAAATGAAAGATCATGGGGATTCTTCATTTGTATTAGTAATCCAGATACACATAGATCCAACTCAATGTGTACTTGGATTAGCACAAGAGAATTACTTCCACAAGGTTCTTCGAAGATTTGACATAAAGTTTTGCAAATCAATTAATACCTCGGTTGCTAAAGAAGAAAAATTCAGTCTCAATTAATGTTCTAAGAATAACTTCAAAATTTAGGAAATGGGTAAGATCCCTTACACATCTACAATTGAGAGTCTTATGTATGCACAAGTGTGCACACATATAGATCTAGCATTTATTGTGGGCATGCTAGGAAGATATATGGTGAATATAGGCATGGACATTAGAGAGTTGCCAAATGTATCATGAGATATCTTCAAAGAACAAAAGATTGGACTTACATATCAAAGGTCGGATATGCTGGAGAGCATTGGGTATTCTGACTCAAATTTTACTGGATACCAGGATAGTAGAAAATACACTTCAAGATATGTATTCTTGATGGCTAGAGGAGCCATATCATGAAGGAGTGCTAAACAAACAATTGTAACATCCTCCACTATGGATACATGTCCAAAGTACCCTACCCATCTTTTGTTGGTAATTCGATGTACGTAATGGGTTGCACAAGACTAGACATCTCCTATGCAGTAGGAATTGTGAGCAGATTCAAGATAAATCTTGACAATGGACATTGGGAGGCTATGAAGTAGATTCTACAATATTTGAGAGGTACCTCAAACTTGACATTGTGTTACGAAAACTGACATTTCTATTCAAGGTCCTATGGACTCTGATTTTGCAGAAGATACCGATGATAATATATGCACAACATGGTATGTTTTTACTCAAAGCAGTGGAGATGTTATTTGGATTTCTAGACTCCAGAAGATAGTGACCATCTCGACCACATAATTAAAATATATGGCAACAACATAACTTTGTGAGGAAGTGATATGACTGAAGGGTCGGATGAAAGAACTGAATAAAAAAAGAAGATTTTTATTTATTCATCGACAATCAAAGTGCAATTTATATTGTAAAGAATTCTATCATTCCCTTGAGAACCAAACACATTGATATGAATTACAACTTCATTCGAATGCTACTAGAAGATGGATAATTGAGTTGAAGGAAATCCACACATTAGAAATCCTGCTGATATATTCACCAAGTCTGTGACGATGGAGCAGCTGATGACATATTCAACTTCTATTGGTCTTCAAGCATAAAAATAAGGGAAAGCTTACACCAGCACTATTGATGATGATCCAAGTATGGAAGTCGTAACGTACCACAATTCAGTCTTCAAGTGGGAGATTGTTGAGATTTATCACGTGAAGACTGATTGATTGAGTATTAGTAAAGAGGATTGCAGATGTAATTGATATCCCTCCTGCCTTCTGATTGGATGAGAATTGATGGGATGGATTGTTGAGATGTCTGATCTCCCTACTGCATCAGGACTAGTTGAGAGATGTTGGGCTAGATTGCCGAGATGCTTAGTCCTCCTCATGTATCCTAATTGGTTGAGAGCTTTTGGACTGGATTGTTGAGATGCATGACCCGCCTCTTGCATCTTGATTGGTTGGGAGTAGAGTTTCATTTATTACGATATATTGACGATATATCACCAATATATCACTATCATCAAAGGATTAATATAGACACTGATATGGCGATATGAGCACTCCTTTTCGATCCTTACTTTACAAATGGGCATCGATATGGGCGATATTTCGATGATATATCATCGATATATTGTGTTGATGAGACTGATATGGATGTTGATATCGACATTTAAACCCTTGGCTAAGAGCTTTTGGTGGGGATTGCTGAAATAATTGGTATATTTTGTTACAGTTAAAAAGGTCATGGGGTACAATATATTGTATGACAGAATCATTCAAGCAAAATAACAGAGAGAGAGTTTAGTGTGAGCAAGTAAAGTAGGCACATTGTCAAACCATTATAAATCCCCGTTTTTTGTGATTATGCGTGCTTCTTTTGATCGTGATTCTATTAGATGGTGCTTGACTGGATCTGTCCCCGACACTAACAATCTGTTCTCATGAACCCAATTGAAGAACCATTTTTCTGCATCCTCCAAAAGAAGGGTGAGAGAAGCTTGCCGCACATAACGGGTTCTTGGTATTCTCTAGATTTTTCTCTGCATATAATGAAAACGATAACACCTTCCAAGGACGTAGCCTAGTTGCAGGTGAATCTTATAAATCCATGTGCATGTGGATTGCTTGTTTATGTTTGTGCTTGCTTGCTTCTGCTACTCGCTACAAAACAATCATGTTATATTAAACGATACATCATATACAAAAAGTCAACCCAAATCGTAAGTGGTATCCTACCTACCATTGAATAGGAAGGATTGATCGGTGAAATATGAATCAAAGATTCAATCTTGATATACCTCGGAACAATACATTTCTGTTATCGCGAGATGTATTGGCTAGTGGGAATCATTTGATCGGAAGGAAATTTGGAATGGGTACACTTGACGATATGAATCACTTGAAAAATAAACATATTCGCTCTATAGTATATCTATTACATGATCAATTTGTACTAGCTCTTGTTCGGTTAGAAAATGTAGTACGAGGACCTATATCTGATTCAATCCAACATAAATTGATACCGACTCCTCAAAATTAGTACCCGTACAAGTAGTAACATTCGCTTGATTTGCCAGGGAGGGGAGAATGATGCTAGTCCTGTGACATGTCCCTTATTAATTAGTATCAATATTGTCGCCCCTCTGAATTTATCATACCCTCATTCCTCCTGCCATCTTGTGTGGCACCCATCATGGATTGAAAGATTTTTTTAAAAAATCTCTATTTAACCCATTTGCACTTGGCATCGACAGGGCGATGATCAATGGCACAATCAACGATGAAACACGATGCGTACAAAGGGATGTAGTGACGCATGGTTGTGCAACAATGGTGCATAATCAACGATGTAGTCGTGGAGCACATCGATGCAACTACAAAGCATGACGATGCGCTATGTTTACGAGGATTTGTGGCATTATAAGACTGGAAGATTTTAGTGGGTGACAATGGTACATGACAATTGTGGCACACCGATAATAAATGTTGTAATACCCCCAACTCCCGAGATATGAGAATAGCGTGCAATATCAGTATTCCACGCCCGTGTGGTTTGGTGGCCACACTATGAAGTTCTGGAGGACTTCATCTTAGCTAGCGGACAGCTAAGGATGGGGTTTACCGCAGGAAGGTCGTAGACCGCGGGTTCCCCTTGGCACAACGCAAGTGTCCTGCGACACTTGATGGAGCTTGAGCTGCAACATCCACGTAGGAGCGTGGGGCCCACTGATGATGTGGCGTGATGACATGGCATGTTGATGAGGCAGACGACATGGCATACTGACGGAGTAGGTGACGTGGTGTCGGTTGCAGAAGACGAAGGGATTGCATGAAAGATGACGAGCCAAGGCACACGAAGAGTTATCTCGGAAGATGAAGGGTCTCCGTAGAAGACTAAGAGCCCTTGCATTCATTATACATGTAATAATGGTGTCCCTTCGTATACTCTCGGCTTGTCTATATAAGGAGGGGTAGAGCTCATTTGTAGATATCACACTTAGAGTGAGTCTCTTGCAATACAAAGAGGGTGTGCCAATTGCTCTTTGTGTCCTTGTGCTTGAGTGCTTATATACAAGTATTCTAGCGGCATGGTTGGTCGGTGTGCTGGTGTACATCCTACATGCAAGGGAAAGGTTGGTTAGTGATGACACGCCAAGCGACAGAGGTAAAGGTACAGAAATAGGTCGTTGTGACCTCGATCACTCGGCTAAGTCAATCAAGAAAAAATCGAACCACTCGAAACAAATCAAACAATCAAAATACGAGAAGTGGTCCTGCTATGAGATTAACCTGGTATAGCACCCAGGGTCGAACTTAAGGAGCACGGATTGGCCGAGAGGCCTACGAAGTAGTCAAAACAAATACAAGAAAAGAAGAAAATGTTTTTTGTGGTTTTTAATTATTTTATATTTTTTTTGGGATTTTTAATATCTGAAGAAAATAAGAAAAGCAAAAACAAGCAAACTTTGACAAATCATTTAATGCATCAAAAATCAAGCAAAAATTCAAACAAAAATATTTTTAGGTTTTTTAATGTTTTTGGTGGATTTTTGGAATTGTTATGATGTATATTTTATTTTCTAAAAATCAAACATTAGCAAAAATGCAAGGTACTGTCCAGCCAGGCCCAAAATCCCTAAATAAAATATCTAAGGACCTTAAAAGG
Source organism: Ottelia alismoides (assembly GCA_037367405.1). Taxonomy (NCBI): domain Eukaryota; kingdom Viridiplantae; phylum Streptophyta; class Magnoliopsida; order Alismatales; family Hydrocharitaceae; genus Ottelia; species Ottelia alismoides. The sequence goes on along the minus strand of JAZKJV010005955.1, from coordinate 146,482 downwards.
GCCTGGAGGTATTTTTCCTGTAAACTAGGTAAAACAAGGAAAATTTGAGTACCAAAATTATTGTTTTTGGGTTTTTAGGTTATTTAATAGAATGTTTAGGGGTTTTTAAGTGTTTTTAAGTTTTTATGGTTTTTAAGCAGTGAAAAATAGCCAAAATTGGCTAGAAAATCATGGAACACAAAATAAACAGTACCTAATTTTTATAGAATTTTTAGGGGGGTTTTATATTTTTTTGGGGTTTTTAACTCTAGACAGTAGCAAAAATGTAGGTTTTTGAATTTTTAAAAATAGCAAACAAGATCAGAAATGTCCTCAAAAATCTACAAAAATCCTACACCATGGCAGGAGCCATGTGTCAAATTTTCGTTGGATTTGGAGGTGATTTGATATTTTATTCAAAAGCAAAAGTAGGGCACTGTGCACAGGGACCAAAGTGCAAATACCCAAAGTTCTGGAGGTCCAGGTGCAATTAACCCAGCAAATCACGCGCCAAGCGCGTGCCTGGGGCACTCAGGGACCTATATGTAAGGAAAACAAATCCCGAGGACCTATTGGTAACTCGTACCAAAAGTCCAAGGGGCTCAGTTGCAAATGACCCAAAATATAACGCACATGCGTAAAACAACCACGCACAGGGGTATAAATGCAATTAATTAAAACCTTTCATTCATTTCATAACAACCAGAACTACAAGGGCAAAGTCTGCAAATAACCCAAAATAACACGTGACGAAGCACGTAGCTCACAACAGGCAGGGGTATAAATGCAAGGAAAATAAAGTACGGAGTCCACAGTGCAATTTTCACAAAAGTAAAAGAACTACACTACGTATTTACAGGACTAAAGCTAAATGCAGGAAAGAAAGGGGGCCTAAGGACAATTTACCCCTTTTATTAATGTCGAGGGACGGATGCACGACGCGTGGCAGATCAAACGGCTGAGACGACGCGCCGCACACCAAAGGGGAACCCTCGAGTCGATCCGATGGCGGGCATGCGTCCACGTGGAAGATCAGACGGTGGTGCTGCAACGTGGGTCTGCGAAGGAGGACTCGCTCGGATCGGATGGACGAGGTGCAGCCACGTGCTTGATCGGATGGCTGAGAGGCGTCGTGGCTTAACCTCGCTGCTCAACGGTGAAGATCGACCCCTGGGAGATCCGATGGTCAGTGCTGCTCCGTGGATGAACGGACGAGATCTAAACTGGAGCGTCGAGATCGATCTGACGGTGGACGAAGGATCTGGAGGAACTGGCGGCCGGCGAGCTTCGCCGGCCCTCTGCGTGTACGGTAGTCCTCGTCCGGTGCTCAGGAGATGCTAGAAAGCTTCGCCATGAAGCTCCGCACCCGATGCACTGCTCCGATGGAGGCGAGGAGCTCCAGAGAGATCCGGCGACGTGGAGGAAAGGGAGCTGTTGTGCCCAGAAGTTCCGACCTCCAGATGAGGTCGATTCGCCCTGAAACCTGCACAGGAAAGAAGCTGGGTCGAGGGCAAAGTGCCTCGACCCGTCAGAGCGGGCGGAAGGTGACTGGTGCGGCGAGATGGGGGCTCTCCGGCGAGCGGCGGAGGGGCGAGAGCTGATACCCTGCTCCGGGGCGAGCCAGGGGGAGTGAAGGGGCGGAGAAGGTGGAGAGGAGTCAGGCGAAGGTGGTGAAGTGGTCGGACGAGTGAAAGGATGGTCGGAGTCGAAGGGCGGAGCTGGCGGAGCTACACTACCAAAAAGCAAAAAGTCTAAACCTAAGCTAAACTACAGGCTACAGAAGCTACCTGATGGGCGCATTCGACTGGGCTGGAGCTGGAGAAGCTCCCGTTCATTGCCTGCAAGGGGGCGTCGACTTCCCCGAGGCTGAGCGCGCTTGCGGCGGCGCACGGCAGAGTCAACCACCGGATCAGTGGATTCCTTGCAACTCGGGCCTCGCTTCCACTCCAAAACACGCGCCTGTCACTCGGGTGGTCTGGAGGAGCTCCTTGGCGGCGAGCAGGAGTCCAAAGATGCAAGAATTAGGTCGCCGGTGACGACTATAAGTATGGTGGGGGATCCGGGAAGAAGGAAGTCGGGCGAGGTGCACAGTGCTCGGATCCACCAAACCCACCCCGGGCGAGGGTCCTGGATGATCGGGCAGTAATCGGGGCCCGGGGTTTGGGTTAATGGCAGTCGGGTCAGGCGGGCAAAAAGTCGAGAAAACGGGTCGGTCTCCTGATCCGCGAAAGAAGAAGGTCCGCGGGGGAAGTTGACCGGGGTCAACAAACCCCCGTGGACCAATCAGGAGCCACCAAATATTGAATTTTTATTTCTTTATTTTAGGCTAGAAAATGACCGAATTTACAAAAACTTAAAACATGAAATATTTTTATTTTATTTTTTTCTATTTTTTTTGTGATTTTTAATTAATTTTTGGGAATAAAAATAAGGTGTTTACATTATATAGCTATATATAGGTATATATACAATATGTATGCTTTTGATTTTTGATTTTTAATTATTATTTTTGTATAATTTTATTCTCATTTTATAATTTATTTATTTATAGAATAAAATAAGGAATAAAATGATGTTTTTATTTGATTTTTATTATTTATTTACATAGGTAAAATAAATAGTTATATACATCTATATACATGGTATATGTACAATGTATTTTTGTATTTTGAATTTTGTAATTTTTATTTGATTTTTGTTTTGATTCTTTTTTTATTTTATTTATTTACAAGATATAACCTAGAGTATTTACAAAAAGTTTTGAAAATAACTTTATTTATTTACAAGGTTAAATAAATATAGAGGCATGGTCTATGTACATGATGAAAGGGTATTTTTAATCTTTTTGGTTTTTAACTTTTTATTTTGTTTTTATCTCTTATAAATATGTACAAATATTTACAAGCATAGTTTTGGGTGAGGAAAATATAGTTTTATGTATTTACACAAATATTTACACATGAGCTCCTATCTCCCTCTACTTTGGCTTTTATGCGGTCAGGCCCATGCTGAGCCCTCCCTTGGGTTAGGATGCTCAATATTTATTCTAAATATTTCCCTCTTTTTCTTTTTAATCTTTATTCTTTTATTTTTGCACAAAAACATGCTAATTATAGGTTTTTACATAATGCATGCTTTTGGTAATTATTTATATTTACATATATCCACATGCATTTGCAAAGGTTTTTGTAGCTAAAATATAAGAATAAAGAGTGATGAATGGGTATTCATCACCCCCCTATACTTAACTTTGCTAGTCCCTTAGCAAACACTTATTTGAAAAAGAAGTGAAAGAGAAAGAAGAAGAAAAAGAAAAAGAGGATGTACATGGATCAAGGTTGATTATTAAACCTGCCTTCATTAAATTGGGATATGGAGCTTGATCAGATCTTTGGATTATTAATGTGTCGGAACCTTATTTGGACTTAAGCTTAAGACCCCAACTGCCTCTAAGTTCCACCAATCTATGGGCAAGACTCCTCAATAAACCAGATCAGAACAAGTCTACATACACAAACTCTAATGACCATGAATCTTTCCATGCAGTGTAAGTGATATGTGACTCCCCACCTCAGAAGTAACAAAGAAACAACCTCCTTCAACCTGGTAACTCTAATGCCTCGGTCTAGCAACTCTTTCCTCGAGAAGCGGGGTATTCCCTTCTAAGTTCAAGTGCAACCGGCTCAAGAAGAGGGGGAAGAAGTATAGACTTTTGGAAGCTTAGCCAGTGTAGCTAAGTCTCCCGCTGCAAGCTTCATGAGATGTAACATGGATACCATAAGCTTTGCTTTATTTGACTACATACACTCCGGTGGGGTTATTAAATTTTCAATCCGACCCACCACTTTTTTGGAGTTCTTTTTGCATTTTGCATTTTTTTTCAAGGACTTCTATACAACATATCTACATGGTGCAACATATATACAAGAAATTTTCCTCTTGAGCCAGTAGACTATCCCTCTTTTGAAGCTTTATTGCAACCCACAGCTTCTGTCTTTAGCCTTCATCACCACTAGACCAAGTTGAGACGCACTTCCTTCACTAGAAGAAGAAGAGAGGTTCCGCCTAGAAGTACTACCCTCATATGCTACCCCAAGCCAAAGGAAACTGCCTCCTCACCACCTCATCCGTGGAGAGCCATGTGTAAAGTGCTGGTGCAAGTCAAGCCATTGTCTCTAAGAGTCATGCGTGTGTTTTTAAGTGCTCTACTTAGGCTTCATCAAGATGACATATGCTCATAGCCTAGTGGACTCAAAGAATTAAGTCCTTATGGACCTGAAAAGCCTTAACCCTAAGTCCTATAAGGTTCCTTTTAGAGTTAAGTGGATTAAGATCTTATTCAAGCTCCATTTCTCAATTTAATTCCAGGCTTGGTTTAAATGTCAACTCTCATCCAGGGAAAACTATATACATATATGTACACAAGATGCTATTTACAAATATTTTACAATCATGCAAAATTTTTGAAAAATGTTTTGAAATCATGGATGATGCATGAGGTGCAAGTTTTGCAAAAAGATATTTACAAAAATTTACACAAGATTTTTGCAAACTTTTGATTTTCAAAACATTTTGGAAAAATTTTGTACTATATACATAATTTTGATACAAAATATTTACACAAGCTTTACACAAAAGATTTTTGAAATCATTTTTACAAAAATACTTTGTACACTAGCTATGTATGTGCAAGATAAGAGAAGTTTATGTACATGAAAAATTTTTAATTTTTGTGATTTTTAGCCATTTTATTTATTAACACACTCACACAAAGTACGAGTTATGGCTAAAGTATATATGAAATATATACACACACCCCTATACTCAGCTCGAACGATGTCCTCAGAGTGATCAAGAGCGATGAAGAAGACATAACTCGTGCTTAGTAAAAGGGAAGTGAAAAGGAATGGCTAAGTACAGAAACGAATAAATGAATAGAATGAGAGGGACTCGGTGGTTTCCCCCTATACTTAGGATTAACTAATCTTAAGTATAGCAAGTTGTACATGAAGGGAAATCCGAGTGAAGAAGATACAGAGTCTGCCCCCCCTATACTTAGGGTAAAATATCCCTAAGTATAGGCAGCAAAACAGGAGCAGAAAGACACGAAGAAAATCACGAATATATACAAGAAGGAGGACATCACTCCCCCTATACTTAAGGTGGAGAACCTTAAGTATAGGCAACAAAACAGAAGTGATGAAACAGACGAATGAACAACCCGGTGTTTCCACCCCCCTATACTTAGGATGAGCAATATCCTAAGTATAGCAAAGATAATCCTACGCGAGACCTGGGGTGAGAACAAGAACGGAAGAAAGAAAGATCAAACAAGACGAAACACGTATATACAAAAGAGTACAATGTTGAGGTGCCTCTCAACAAGCGCTAGATTTTACGCCCCTAGCTGGGCGCTAAGGCTAGGACAACGCGGTATCAAGGTTCAGTACGGCATCGGTAAGGCGAATGCCGTACTGTCGTCGCAGTCTTGGTATGAGAACAGCGACGAACTCAACAGTGTAAAGTAAGACACCCAGGTATGCAATCAGGCGGGTGTCTGCTACTGGCCAATGATATGAGAATAAGTGATCTGGATCCGGTAGCACAAAAGAAATCAGCGGCTCTGGATCAGACTGGAGTGAGAGTATCGAGCCGTAGAAATCAAACGTGGAGAAGGATGGATCAGTCATGGAATCCTCCACATCAATCAGTGTCTCAAACAGGTGTGGAAAATCAGGATCAGGAGACTCTCGAAAAGGGCTGATATCCGATGCATGTAATAGAATCAGATCGGGCAAATCATCGAATATCTCCAGAATGGGCTCATCCTCGCGAGGGTCGTCGAGGTGAGAAGACTCAGAATCAGAATGATCTAACGACTCGGTTTCTTGTTCCGCCAGATCGGAAACACTCTCAGCAGGTGAAACCGAGTACTCATCATGTGCGGCATCCTCCCGCAGATAACCCTCGGGGAGAGATGCCAGATCAGAAGTGACTGAAAGAGGATCAGGGTCTAGATCGACATCTGCACTGCTATCAAGTATCCACTCAGTGCACCAGGCTGCATCATCATCAAGAGTGTAGATCTCGGCAATCTGGAAACAGGAGAAGGTACTAGTCAACAGCGCGGAAGCTGGCAAAGTGTCTGTGGCTGATCCTCGCTCTGCGGCTATGCTGGCTGTCAGCTGGTCCTCAGAAAGTGTATCTGTCTCAACAAAGTGGAGGACAAAAGGCTCGAAGACGGGACTCTCTGTGTCTGTACTCTCAAAGTGGTGTCCCTCATCAAGCTGTGGCTGCTGAACTGAGTCCTGGTGACTGTCTGCATCCAAGAAGTGTCTCTGCAGGAAGGAAACTGACTCCTCCGGGACTAGAATCTGAAGTGTCTGAATCAACGGCTGCAAAAGTTGGGGCTCCTCCGGCTCCTGGAGTATCAGAAGATCTGATATCCAAGACTCGTCAACAGGGAACTCTGGGGCTGACTCGAACTCCAACTGGAAGGCCAACGGAAACTCGAGTAGACTCTGGGTCCGAACCTCTGCTATCACAGTCATCTCCTCTGTCAGTGGTGCTACATCATCCAAATCCTCGGGTTGGTGTGTAGAAGCTGGTTCACCATGTGAAGTGACACACCGCACTGGTACTGCATCGTCCTCATGTGTTGTGCCGACCGAAGCATCTCGTGAAGAAGAACTCTGTGAAAGTACCCTCGAGATGGTATCCAGGAAGTGAATGTCGGAACTGCGGTGTGAAACGCCACATGTGGTAATCACCAGTGCAAGTTGCTCTGCGGTCATCCCCCGCATGGAGATCTCAATCAAATCTGTCAGTGGAAGTCCATGGTCTGGAAATCTCCTCAAGAGGTCAAGAAACCTCGGCCATGCCTCGTGCAATGGCTCCTGGGGGTCGACTGAAAAGTCCATGATCAAAGACCGCATGAAATCTGCTCTACGTGGGGGAAAGTATCTCTGTAGAAACTCTCGGCGTAGCTCTCCCCACGTCTCGAATGTCCTTCCCAAACGTCGGTGCCATCTCATGGCTCTGTCGTGAAGCGTGAATGGGAAGGTCCTGCTCATCATCTCCTCTGCAGTGACGTCTGAATATCTCTGTGCTCTACAAAACTCCTCGAAAGCGGACAGGTGAAGATAAGGCTCCTCGTGTGCCTCTCCTGAAAATATCGGCAGTCGCTGAATGTAATCCGAATCCAAGACGAATGGGCCTAATGTAGGAGCTGACTGAGCTCCATGTGCTATCTGCTCCTCCATCCCTCTGGATTGGGATCTATCTGCTGATCTCCACTGCTCTCTCGGGTCACCAACGGAGTGCGCTCTCAACTCAGCAACAGCATCGTCCGGGTCTCGTATCTGCTCTGTCTGATATCCTCGGACGTCTAGCACAGCATGCCCAGAGTGATGAGATGAAAGGGATGGAGGGAGCGGGGGGTTGGTCGGAGATCCGACCTCCCTAGAAGGTGGACTGGAGTGATGGTCAGAGGATGGAGAAGAAGTCGTAAGAGTCGGCTCAAGGTGAGGGGAATTCATCATCCAGGGATCAGGGAGAAGAAGAAAAGAGTAATGAAGGGAGGTGAGGGAGGGGAAATAGATGGAGGAGAAAGGTCGAAGGGATCTGGCAACCAAACTAGATGAACAAGCAAACCCCCAATTCACCTACGCACACAGAGCTGAAGACCGAAGGGATCGGTCAATTATCTTGTCAATTTTATTTTAGGTGATCATCCAGTCTATCAGAGCGATTACGTGAGGTCAATAGGTATCCAGATCTTTCTCAACCGACTGTCCCGTACTGAAAGCCGGTAATCAGTCAAGAAAAGATCAGAGGCTCTATCCTAATGTGCGGATCACTCTCTCGCTCATCCAAACCATACAAGGAGGGGGTTACTCTCCCCAAGACAGCATTTTTTCGTGAAGTGTCTTTTTTGGTCAAGTATGATTAGCAGTCCCGATTTTAATGTTTTTGTTTTTAGATATTTTTCAATAAAAAGAAACGCCTAACGAATTTTTCGGTTCTCCTGATTATTCAATCCAAAACAGGGGGGAGAAGTCGAAAAAGCCGATGCGCGAGAAATCAATGATGCATGCTGAGATAGAAATGCGTACCTTGTCTCCAGCACTCTACATGCAAGTGATCCGCCCAGAATTTAAAGACAGAAAGGAAACTACCTATATGATGCAACGGGAAAGCCGAGTCCTAAACGAGCAATTTCTAGCGAAGAACTGTCTAACTCAGTCACTCGCCCTCGATCCAAAGAGTCCGGTCTAGACCCACCCCTCCTCTTCTCGACAGGTCGAGTTCAGGAGTAGCGCTAGACGGGGCAGGCTCGCGGCGTGTAGGCTCTCAGGAAAGCGACTAAGTTATTTTTATTAATGATTTATTAGTAGGTCCAATTAACGTTCTATGGGAACAGATAATCAATTAGGTGTGTGGATCCTACTAACTACGGCACAATCACCAAAAATTCCTAGATCTAGGGGCTCGAGCAAAAACCGCGTAAACACCGGAAAAGGCAGAAAGAAAATAAAATAAAACCGCGAAAAACCGCGAAAAACTCCTAAGGGTCCCCAGAGCACACCGGTGCTCGGCGAAACAGACCTGCTAGGTCAACCAAGTCCAAGTCTAGTCTGAGTCCCTGTATTATTACAATAATAGTCAAATAACCTAATCTAACCTCACCCACTCAACTCTCTCTCTCGCTCTCTCCTACGGCTCCGTGCAGAAGGGAGCCGCCTCCGAGTCTCGCGGTTACGTCGGATTCTCGAAATCGGCCGCCTCGATCCTCGGGCCCTCGCAAGAAACAGAGACAAGTGGTCAGTCCAATATTATTGTCAGAAAATATGAGAAAAATATATATACAAAAATCTATACAAAAAGCCGCGAAAATCAAAAAGCCGCGGAAAAGCTAAAAAATGACTACTAAGCCGTGCTCCCCGGCAACGGCGCCATTCTGATGACCGCCCAAGCGACAAAGGTATAAGGTACAGAAAATAGGTCGTTGTGACCTCGATCACTCGGCTAAGTCAATCAAGAAAAAATCGAACCACTCGAAACAAATCAAACAATCAAAATACGAGAAGTGGTCCTGCTATGAGATTAACCTGGTATAGCACCCAGGGTCGAACTCAAGGAGCACGGATTGGCCGAGAGGCCTACGAAGTAGTCAAAACAAATACAAGAAAAGAAGAAAATGTTTTTTTGTGGTTTTTAATTATTTTATATTTTTTTTTGGGATTTTTAATATGTGAAGAAAATAAGAAAAGCAAAAACAAGCAAACTTTGACAAATTATTTAATGCATCAAAAATCAAGCAAAAATTCAAACAAAAATATTTTTATGTTTTTTATGTTTTTTAATATTTTTGGTGGATTTTTGGAATTTTTATGATGTATATTTTATTTTCTAAAAATCAAACAGTAGCAAAAATGCAAGGTACTGTCCAGCCAGGCCCAAAATCCCTAGATAAAATATCTAAGGACCTTAAAAGGGCCTGGAGGTATTTTTCCTGTAAACTAGGTAAAACAAGGAAAATTTGAGTACCAAAATTATTGTTTTTGGGTTTTTAGGTTATTTAATAGAATTTTTAGGGGTTTTTAGGTATTTTTAAGTTTTTATGGTTTTTAAGCAGTGAAAAATAGCTAAAATTGGCTAGAAAATCATGGAACACAAAATAAACAGTACCTAATTTTTATAGAATTTAGGGGGGTTTTATATTTTTTGGGGTTTTTAACTCTAGACAGTAGAAAAAATGTAGGTTTTTGAATTTTTAAAAATAGCAAACAAGATCAGAAATGTCCTCAAAAATCTACAAAAATCCTACACCATGGCAGAAGCCATGTGTCAAATTTTCGTTGGATTTGGAGGTGATTTGATATTTTATTCAAAAGCAAAAGTAGGGCACTGTTCACAGGGACCAAAGTGCAAATACCCAAAGTTCTGGGGGTCCAGGTGCAATTAACCCAGCAAATCACGCGCCAAGCGCGTGCCTGGGGCACTCAGGGACCTATATGTAAGGAAAACAAATCCCGAGGACCTATTGGTAACTCGTACCAAAAGTCCAAGGGGCTCAGTTGCAAATGACCCAAAATATAACGCACATGCGTAAAACAACCACGCACAGGGGTATAAATGCAATTAATTAAAACCTTTCATTCATTTCATAACAACCAGAACTACAAGGGCAAAGTCTGCAAATAACCCAAAATAACACGTGACGAAGCACGTGGCTCACAACAGGCAGGGGTATAAATGCAAGGAAAATAAAGTACGGGGTCCACAGTGCAATTTTCACAAAAGTAAAAGAACTACACTACGTATTTACAGGACTAAAGCTAAATGCAGGAAAGAAAGGGGGCCTAAGGACAATTTACCCCTTTTATTAATGTCGAGGGACGGATGCACGACGCGTGGCAGATCAAACGGCTGAGACGACGCGCCGCACACCAAAGGGGAACCCTCGAGTCGATCCGACGGCGGGCATGCGTCCACGTGGAAGATCAGACGGTGGTGCTGCAACGTGGGTCTGCGAAGGAGGACTCGCTCGGATCGGATGGACGAGGTGCAGCCACGTGCTTGATCGGATGGCTGAGAGGCGTCGTGGCTTAACCTCGCTGCTCAACGGTGAAGATCGACCCCTGGGAGATCCGATGGTCAGTGCTGCTCCGTGGATGAACGGACGAGATCTAAACTGGAGCGTCGAGGTCGATCTGACGGTGGACGAAAGATCTGGAGGAACTGGCGGCCGGCGAGCTTCGCCGGCCCTCTGCGTGTACGGTAGTCCTCGTCCGGTGCTCAGGAGATGCTAGAAAGCTTCGCCATGAAGCTCCGCACCCGATGCACTGCTCCGATGGAGGCGAGGAGCTCCAGAGAGATCCAGCGACGTGGAGGAAAGGGAGCTGCTGTGCCCAGAAGTTCCGACCTCCAGATGTGGTCGATTCACCCTGAAACCTGCACAGGAAAGAAGCTGGGTCGAGGGCAAAGTGCCTCGACCCGTCAGAGCGGGCGGAAGGTGACTGGTGCGGCGAGATGGGGGCTCTCCGGCGAGCGGCGGAGGGGCGAGAGCTGATACCCTGCTCCGGGGCGAGCCAGGGGGAGTGAAGGGGCGGAGAAGGTGGAGAGGAGTCAGGCGAAGGTGGTGAAGTGGTCGGACGAGTGAAAGGATGGTCGGAGTCGAAGGGCGGAGCTGGCGGAGCTACACTACCAAAAAGCGAAAAGTCTAAACCTAAGCTAAACTACAGGCTACAGAAGCTACCTGATGGGCGCATTCGACTGGGCTGGAGCTGGAGAAGCTCCCGGTCATTGCCTGCAAGGGGGCGTCGACTTCCCCGAGGCTGAGCGCGCTTGCGGCGACGCACGGCGGAGTCAACCACCGGATCAGTGGATTCCTTGCAACTCGGGCCTCGCTTCCACTCCAAAACACGCGCCTGTCACTCGGGTGGTCTGGAGGAGCTCCTTGGCGGCGAGCAGGAGTCCAAAGATGCAAGAATTAGGTCGCCGGTGACGACTATAAGTATGGTGGGGGATCCGGGAAGAAGGAAGTCGGGCGAGGTGCACAGCGCTCGGATCCACCAAACCCACCCCGGGCGAGGGTCCTGGATGATCGGGGAGTAATCGGGGCCCGGGGTTTGGGTTAATGGCAGTCGGGTCAGGCGGGCAAAAAGTCGAGAAAACGGGTCGGTCGCCTGATCCGCGAAAGAAGAAGGTCTGCGGGGGAAGTTGACTGGGGTCAACAAACCCCCGTGGACCAATCAGGAGCCACCAAATATTGAATTTTTATTTCTTTATTTTAGGCTAGAAAATGACCGAATTCACAAAAACTTAAAACATGAAATATTTTTATTTTATTTTTTTCTATTTTTTTGTGATTTTTAATTAATTTTTGGGAATAAAAATAAGGTGTTTACATTATATAGCTATATATAGGTATATATACAATATGTATGCTTTTGATTTTTGATTTTTTATTATTATTTTTGTATAATTTTATTCCCATTTTATAATTTATTTATTTATAGAATAAAATAAGGAATAAAAGGATGTTTTTATTTGATTTTTATTATTTATTTACATAGGTAAAATAAATAGTTATATACATCTATATACATGGTATATGTACAATGTATTTTTGTATTTTGAATTTTGTAATTTTTATTTGATTTTTGTTTTGATTCTTTTTTTTTTATTTTATTTATTTACAAGATATAACCTAGAGTATTTACAAAAAGTTTTGAAAATAACTTTATTTATTTACAAGGTTAAATAAATATAGAGGCATGGTCTATGTACATGATGAAAGGGTATTTTTAAACTTTTTGGTTTTTAAATTTTTATTTTGTTTTTATCTCTTATAAATATGTACAAATATTTACAAGCATATTTTTGGGTGAGGAAAATATAGTTTTATGTATTTACACAAATATTTACACATGAGCTCCTATCTCCCTCTACTTTGGCTTTTATGCGGTCAGGCCCATGCTGAGCCCTCCCTTGGGTTAGGATGCTCAATATTTATTCTAAATATTTCCCTCTTTTTCTTTTTAATCTTTATTCTTTTATTTTTGCACAAAAACATGCTAATTATAGGTTTTTACACAATGCATGCTTTTGGTAATTATTTACATTTACATATATCCACATGCATTTGCAAAGGTTTTTGTAGCTAAAATATAAGAATAAAGAGTGATGAATGGGTATTCATCAGTTAGCTTGCAGGAGCTAACGCCTCACATGTTAGTCTTAAAAATTATAGTTGAGATTTTACCCCTGTGACAACTGGCATCAGAACGAGAAATGGCGCCCAATATCGGAGATCGCCTTGCTTCCTTGGAGAGAATCATGATGGAGATCCAGTCTCAACTGAGTACTCATGCCCAACGCTTGGCTCATCTGGAGGACGACACATGCGTGGATGTGTTGGATGTCGTTGGCGATAGCTAGCGCTCGTTCGACGTAGTGAAAGCACTCGGGGAGAATCTAGAGGAGCTCGAGTCCCTGATGCAAGATCTTCATGGGGAACTCTCCATCGTCAAGAAAGCGATCGTGAACAGGGGCGGATCTAGAGAGTCTCGTAGGCCAAAGGTCCCAGAGCCCAAGTACTTTTCAGGTACGTGAAGTGCCAAAAACTTGGAAAATTTCTTGGGAGCATGGAGGTATACTTCAAAGCTGTCAAAACTCTTGAGGCGGAGAAGGTATCCATGCGGCGATGTACTTATCCGACCATGCAAAGCTATGGTGGAGGAGCCGTGCATCCGAAGGACGACCAGACATCTCATCTTGGGATGAGTTGGTGAATCAACTGAAGGAGCCGTTCTTACCCACCAACACTGCTTGGGTAGCAAGGGAGGCACTCCGAAGGCTAAAGCAGATGGGAACCGTATAGAGTATGTGAAGCAGTTCTCATCACTGCTTCTAAACATCAAAGGTATGTCTAAAGAAGATAAACTTTTCAATTTTATGGTGGGTCTCCAAAACTGGGCTCAGGCGGAGCTCAGGAGGTAAGGGGTGAAGGACCTCTAGACGGCCATCGTTGTCGCGGATGCGTTGGTCGACGACAAAGTCCAACCCACCGCGGAGAAGAAGGAGAATGAGAAGACCAAGAGCAAACCCAAAGAAAAGAGAAAGGGAAAGTTCAAGAACTTCAGCAAGGATGAAACTTCCACAGAGAGTGCGGAATCCTCCAAGAAGGCCAAGCAACCCAAGGGGAAGGAATGTTTCATTTGTGACGTGCCACATCGGGCGCGGGAGTGATCAAAGCGAGAGAAGCTGAACTCCATGACCATGGAGGGGAACTCAGAAGAAGAGGCGTGCATGACGAACCTCATGTTGCCGCGCAATGTTCGCTTGTGTCTGTTGAAGTCAGTCAAAGAGGCGAAAGTGGAGGTGGAGCGTGAGGATTCAGAGCTGGTGTACCTTGATGTTGTGGTACACAAAAAGACTCTTTCATCCATAATCAACACTGGAGCGACATACGACTTCATCTCCAGTAAAGAGTTCGGAAGCTTGGGAGTTCCCTTGGAGAAGAGCCAGTGCCATGTGAAGCTTGCCAATTCTGAGTCTCTACAGGTCGAAGGTACGGAAAATTGCACTATCCAGTTGCATAATTGGCAGGGAAAGGTATGCTTCATCGTTCTACCTCTCAACGACTTCCAAATCATCTTGGGAGTCGAGTTCTTGAAGAAGGTGAAGGCAACTGTAACACCTTATCTGAGAGGCGTCTTCTTTGTTGCTGTCGATAGCCCCTGCTTCATCAGGGCTATCAAGAAGAAAGGACAGGCTGGAGCTATGTCCATGATGCAAGTTTGCAACGGGATAAAGAAAGGGGAAATAACGTACTTAGCTACGGTACGTGTCGAATAAAATGGTGAGGAGACACAACCATGTCTCAAGGCAGTAAAGAAAATGCTGGATGAGTTCAAGAACATGATGCTGAAGGAACTGCCCAAGGAGCTTCCACCGAAGCGAGACGTGGATCACGCCATCGAGCTACTGTCAGGTACGGTGCCCCCTCCACTTGCACCCTACAAGATGCCCCCTACACATCTAGAGGAGTTGCGGAGACAACTCAAGTAATTGGTGGACGCTAGTCTGATGCGTCCAAGCAAAGCACCCTATGGAGCACCGGTGTTGTTCTAGAAGAAGAAATATGGGAGCATGCGGATGTGCGTGGACTATCGTGCATTGAGCAAGGTGACGGTGAAGAACAAGTACCTCATCCCCAATGTTGAAGACCTGTTTGATCGCTTAGGACAGGTCAAGTACTTCTCGAAGATGGATCTCAGGTCGGGATATTACCAGGTCCGCATCAAGGATGGAGACGAGCCAAAGACTGCGTGTGTTACGCGTTATGGATCTTTTGAATTCCTTGTAATGTCGTTTGGGTTGACTAATGCCCCAGCAACTTTCTGTACGCTTATGAATGATGTCTTCCACGAGTATATTGACTTGTTTGTTGTAGTGTACTTGGATGACATAGTAGTGTACAGCAGGACCCTGGAGGAACATGTCAAGCATCTGCGGATGATGCTTGAGAAGATGAGACAAAATCGATTGTACTTGAAGCCAGAGAAATGTGCCTTTGGTCAGGAGACCATATCCTTTCTTGGGCATATCGTGGGTAGAGGCACGATACGCATGGAACCAAGGAAGACACAGGCAATTGAAGAGTGGGCAATCCCCACAAAAGTGACAGAGCTGCGATCCTTCCTCGGATGGGTGAACTACTACAGGAAGTTCATCAAAGGATACTCCAAGAAGGTGGCTCTCCTGATAAATCTACTTCGGAAGGATCAACCTTGGAGATGGACGCGTGAATGGCAGGAGGCATTCTAGAAGTTGAAGAGGGTGGTGGTGGAAGAACCCATTTTATGACTTCCAAACTTTGAGAAGCCATTTGAAGTCCACACCGACGCGTCCGATTATGCACTTGGTGGTGTGCTGGTGCAAGATGGGCACCCCGTGGCATACGAGAGCCGCAAGTTAAATCCAGCAGAGAGGAGGTACTCCGTACACGAGAAGGAGATGACTGCAGTGGTCTCCTCAGACTGAAGGAGATGACTGCAGTGGTCCACTGTCTGAGGACATGGCACCACTACCTTCTCGATTCGAAGTTCGTGGTGCAAACGGACAATGTGACAACGAGCTACTTTGCTACACAAAAGAAACTGACTCCCAAGCAGGTGCGATGACAAGACTCTCTTGCTGAATTCGACTTCGAGCTTCGCTACTAGCATGGATGGACCAACCAGGTAGCAGACGCTCTCTCGAGGAAGAGCGAACCAGAAGAGATGAAGGTCGCGGTGATTGCATCATTCACTCGCGTGTCTAGAGACATGCTAGAGCGCATTTGGGAGCAGACACATGAGGATCCGGTCACTTCACGCTTGGTGCAGCACGTGAATGATGGCAAAGTCCGGAGATTCTGTATAGAGGAAGGCATCCTCTATGCGAAGGGCAGGAGGCCCTATGTCCCCTCGAGCGGTGGCTTGAGGAAAATGCTGCTGAAGGAAGCACACGACGCATAGTGGGCTGGTCATCCAGGAGTGGAGCGCACAGTGGCACTCCTCTCCTCAAGCTACTTCTGGCCAAAGATGGAGGAAGACGTGGAAGTCTACGTACGCACTTGTCTTGTATGCCAACAAGACAGGACAGGGAGGAAGAGGACGACAGGATTGCCGGAGCCCCTATCCATCCTTTCACGTCCATAGGAGAGCATCTCCATGGACTTCATCACTGGGTTCCCAAAGGTGGACAGGAATAATGCGGTGATGGTGGTAGGTGACAATGGTACATGACAATTGTGGCATTACAAGACTGGAAGATTGTGGTACGTGACAATGGTACATGACAATTGTGGCACACCGACAATAGATGCTGTAACACCCCCAACTCCCGAGGTACGGGAATAGCATGCAATATCGATATTGCACGCCCGTGTGGTTCGGTGGCCACACTACGAAGTTCTGGAGGAGTTCACCTTAGCTAGCGGACAACTGAGGATGGGGTTTACCAGAGGAAGGTCGTAGACCGCGGGTTTCCCTTAGCACAACGCAAGTATTCGGCGACACTTAATGGAGCTTGAGCTGCAACATCCACGTAGGAGCGTGGGGCCCACTAATGACGTGGCGTGATGACATGGTGTGCTGATGAGGCAGACGACATGCATGCTGACGGAGCAGGTGACGTGGCATCGGTTGCAGAAGATGAAGGGATTGCACGGAAGATGAAGTACCAAGGTGCACGAAGGGTCATCTTGGAAGACGAAGGGTCTCTATAGAAGACTAAGAGTCCTTGCATTCACTGTACACGTAATAATGGCGTCGCTTCGTATACCTCCGGCTTGTCTATATAAGGAGGGGTAGAGCTCATTTGTAGATATCACACTTGAGTGAGTCTCTTGCAATACAAAGAGGGTTTAGTGTCAATTGTTCGTGTCCTTGTGCTTGAGTGCTTGTGTACGAGTATTCTAGTGGCATGGTTAATCGATGTGCTGGTGTACATCCTCACGTAAGGGGAAGGCTGGTTAGCTTGCGGGAAGCTAACACCGCACATGTTAGTCTCAAAAATTAGAGTTGAGATTTTACTCCTGTGACATATGCCATGATGGAGTGATGACAACGACGATGTCACAATTGTGGTGGCACATTGGAAGGAAAAAGGTGGTGATGGCAATTCATGTTGGTGGCAAGTGGGGAGGAAGGAGAAGATGGTGGTGGCAGCGGTGGTGGTAAGTCAAAGTGATGACGACGGTGATGGCAGGTAGGAAGGAGAAGGTGGTGGCATAATACGATAAGTCTCCAAGACCTGCCATGTAACATCTAAGTTTTTTAAGGGGTATTTTGTAAATTGAATTTTTTTTTACATTAAAAATAGATTAAATAAACGTATGAGTTAAAAAAAGAAGCAATGAAACAGTATAACGGCATTGCCGTTCAAAAAGAGAATTAAAAAAATAATAATTTACAAAAAACCCACAACCGTAATCAAGATAATTTATTAAAAAAAACTTTTGTTGGGGTGTGGGATTATCCACTCGTAAGGGTGGGAGGAAGTTTCTCCAAAAACAAAAAATAAATACAACGAAGGGGGGACTCAAACCCATCGACGGATCTTGTCGTAGAGAGAGAGAGAGAGTTCCTGGCACAACAGTCTTCCGTAGGTGCCGATTCGTGCTCTGGCGAGGCTGGAGGCAAGTTGCCGTTATCGCAATCGGACGTGGTTGTGAAGGCAAAGTTGACACATCTCTGTATCTAGATAATTCACACCTCAAGGTATGCATCGAAATCCTAGTATTTCATCTGTGTCAAATCATTAAGAACATAAAATATTATTTTGACTAGCGCCGTGATGATTGTAATTTTTTCCATACCTTGTACATGAATCTCATCCTGGTTCGATATAACTAATAGGAAGAAGAACTGGAAAAAAAATTGAAACGCTCACCTATTCATGATCTTCCTAAAGTTTTATCATGGCATTGTTTGTGAATTAAATAATGTATCTTCTCTCTACATAAACTTGCATACTCACGTTTTTTTAGGTATGAAAAAAAATTAATATAAATAGAACATATGTGGTCCACCCAAATCAGATGAACATGTGGACGAGATCTGGAGTAAGTCATATAATTTAGTAGTTATTGTAGGAATAGATTTACTTTATGGATAGATTATCTAAAATAAAATCAAATAAAATATAGGTACGTAGTTAATTTTCCTGGAAAGAGAAATGTAATTATGTGATTTTTTTCATCCCTTAGGAAACCGGATGACTAAAATCACATGATTCTTATTTCTACCCATGTACCTTTTTAATTAAAGGGTATCCACTAATTGTATGCTTATGAAATGAACAATAAATTTTTGATGGTGCAAAGTACATATCAGCCCCTGTGGTAGTTTATATACATATTAGGAGTAAAACTTTGTAAAATTTTGTTGATCTAAGCATAATATGTATTCAAGGGAAAGTTTGGTACTTATATTACACAAATATGATGTACCCATTAAATCTTTGACAAGCAGATTTATAAATATAGATAATAACACTAGATTAGGAGGCATAAATATAGATATCCCAAAAAAAGAAGTATAGCAATCGCAATAATTGGGCGATTATATTTATAAAAAAAGGGTACTACGATTGTTGGGATTTCAGATATTAGGATGTGATGTATTACAGATTGCGCTTGACATTGAAATACATCTCTTTTATTTAGGTGATAACTGATTTCCATCAACGTAGAAACATAGTGATCTATCCTTATCGTTTTGAAAAAAAATAAGAGAGGTATGTACATTAATTTATGTCTCATACCATTGTCATTTATACTCCACATTCGATTTTATTAGTTATTGCAATGAAGTTTTATAATATCTCGTTAGACTTCTTTGATTATATCTCTGTATTACGACTTTAAGTAATTAGGTGCTAAGTTGATATTTAACCACAATGCCTATCTATGGGTTAGTTGTTAAATATTACATATATAGATACATCATTATATATATGTAGGTTAAATTACAATTTTTCTTTTTATGTCCAAATATTTTATTGAACATTAATTATTGTTTTTGACGCCATCATTGTGAGGGAGTAGACATTGTTCATTGTTGGCCCATTAGAGGCTTTGACCTGGCCGGGTGCCGTGCGGACGGTTAATTCCGCCAATTGACCATTGTAGGCGGATAATCCTACACTACTCCCAAACAATTTTCCGCTACGGCGGTTGACTCAGTACTGATGTCCATTGCATTGGGGTTTGGATAGGAGACCTCGTATTGATATTTGTTTTAGTTAAAAATTTGATTTAAGGGAACGGGATGGCTTCTATCCAAGCTCAGGCTGCCCGGTGTCGGCAGATGGTATTGATTTATATTTGATATGGATTTTGATATTATGATGACAAATTTTGTGATATTCAAGGAAATTTTTTGAATGGTCATTGTTATCCCCTAATGATTGGCATAAAAAGCCTTATTATGGTTCATTTGTTTATTTATTGATTTATATTCCTTGTTACATGGAATTGTCATCGTATTATTCTTTAATACTCATTGTATATGGTTATGATGTATGTCTCATAAATTATTGATGCATATTTAGTCAAATTCGTTTGACTAATATTGATTTATAACCTTGCAGCTTAGAGGAAAGCGAGAGTGTCATCCGTTGGCTAAATTGAAGAGTCTTTGATATGTTTTCTATCATCTTAATTCATTGTACGGATAGACTTATTTAATTTTATTGTGTAGTTCAAACTTGACGAGTCTTTATTTATTAGTTACGTTCCTTTATTCTCCATCACGTTTGGCACTCTGAATGTTATTTATGGAATATTGAGTTTTTGTCTCGCTCCTGGACTCGAAAAAAAATCATTGTTTTGGGATGCTTCCGTAATTTTTTTTCCCGTGTTTCAAGGTCCGGGACGTGACATGCCATCTGAAGAAACTAATAAAGTACACAAAAATTATCATTAAAAATCTTTAAAATACAACAAATCCCTAATTCATGGTAAGTTAATTATCCGAAAGGCACATCCGAAATGTGTAGTCATATCATGCACGAAAATGCAACAAGAAGTCTCAATGTATATGGTGGCATACTTGGCTGCTGAGGGGTCATGCTCCGTTGAATACTAAAAACCAATTTCCCTAAATTAATAGTCGATTCACTAGAATAAGACAGCTTTGATTCTCTCTCTTTCTCTGCTCGAACGGGCAAAACCTAGTAATCGAACTCCAGTTTTGCTTACAACAGTTCATATTCACAACACATGCAGACGGCTTGATAATGTGAAAACCGAAAGACTGGCTGCTAAAAGAACAAGGTAAGTGTTCGTTACCCTGCAAGAAATTCCAGTCTGTTGGAAAAAGAAGACAACACTCCAACATCAGAAAAGGAAATTTTAGATATCATCAAGTATCTAATCTACAACAGATCCCAATATGTATCCAAGCACACCCTCTTGGAAGTGAAAACTCCGCAAGGTCTTCAACAAAATTCCCTCTCCTATGGAATAAAAATGATGGAAAGGATGTGTTACAAGTGTTCATGCTGAAAACCAAGAAGCAAGAAGAAAAGCTTTACAAATACTCGTTAGCGGAGGAAAAAAGGGCCTTTACAATCAAATTTAGAAGGCGGAAAAGGAGAAGAAACTACATACAAAACAATGTGAATACGCGGTAAATCTCACACTTTCTATACATCCCTGTGCGTACGGGAAATCCAACTTGCTTGGCTAAAATCACTACTGAAGGGTTGTTCGCCAAATGCCATATTATGGAAAATCCTGATCTCTTCAGAGTTTGCGCCTGAGTGGAACAACTCGCTTTGCCCTGGCTTCACGCCATTGTGCAGATCCACGGATTCCACCAAGTTGTCCAGTGCTCTCACAACCTGAGACAAGGATTAAGTGTTGTTTCTTATGTTGTTCTGCAAGGAAGAATGCTTGTAGTTTCAGTTATTGTAATCCGTACCAATCCCATCCGAGGCCTCATGGAAGCAGAGTGCCGGACACAGGCTGCAGCAGCTTCAATCATGCGAAACATTTCTGATTCACTGTAGTTCCCTTCAAGCCTGGAGTCAGGTAGCTCGTCAAACTTTCCGGTTTCAAGTGCATGGCTCATCAGTGGTCGAGCCTGGAACAGAGAAGTAATGATCATAACTAGCATCATAACATTGAAATTCTCCTCAACATGTCCTCTATATAGACAGGGTTATTAAAGATCCAAATGAAATATCTGAATGATATTGATACAATCAGTCCAATTCAAAGTCAGCATCTGTCACCAAAAAAAGCTTGGTTGTTCATCTCACTGTTAGAAAAAACTCCATTATTTCCATAAATATAGGATAGAGGCATTTTTATAATGCTGTTACTGACAGGTTCCTAGTCGAGCTGCGGCTATTGACCACTAATTGCGATATATAGCAAAGGTATTCAAACAAATGCTTATCTGCAACTTCAACGTTCTTGAGGTTTTAGATGGCAATCTTGTAGACATTTCTTTTAAAATGGCAAGTTTCTCCATTATGAAGTAATATGATATGGCAAGCAATGCTCACCTCTCGCTCTTGCTAACTAAAACGTAATTGATATCTCATGGTAATTTATGCAAGCATTCCCTTTCATTGCGAGACAAATTGAGAGAGGTAAGGGGATTGCATGGAGAGCAGCATCCAAAAACCAATTATATTAAAAAGTAATTTTAGGAGTCAAGTTAGAATTTTTTAGTGATTTATTTGTCTAGTTTAGTTTTCAGGTAATCCAACCCCTCTCTAAACAAACAGGATGCTGGGTTTAGTGACAATCAGATTTGAGAATATAGATATTGGAGTTTTTCCATTTCTCTCCCTTTCATCCTCTTTTTCTGCGCATCTCTGCACTTCTCCCCTCCAAAAATCACAGCATTACCGATGCGTCTTCTACTTCACCTTCCCATCCCCTTTATCCATCCCTTGGATTCCGCTGCATCTAGAGTCGCAGGACGATAATATTGACAAACGCTATTATGGGTTTTCGGGTAATGGCAAACTCTGCTTGGACAGGTCCGTGAATCCTCTAGAAGATCCAAGCTCAAAAGGATGGGTGAATGCTCTGAGGTTTTGATTTGAGTAGCATACCCACTGCTTTCCAGTTCGGCATGCTGGGTGGTCCCTCTTCTACGCAGTCTTATCCAATTGATGCTGACAAAATTGGTGTACTCTGCATGGTGGTCAGGCACCCTGAGATTGGATATAATTTGTTGCGAGTAAAGACAAGATAGAGGTGATGGAGGTGGATGGATCATGTCGCAGCTACTGCAGAAAGATACTGCATTTGGATAATTTGCCAACAGAGTTTGATGAAGGTCCCATGACTACTATTGTGGATCAACGAGTGCAGCGGTGTATCTGCAGGATTGGATCGACACAATGTGGCAAGAGAAGGGTCTTCCCAGGCTATCCCTGGGCAGACATGACCATGTTCTCAGCAAGAGGTCTTCCAATCGTTTCTAAATGAATGTGTTTCTAAATGAAGGTATTGTCTTGGAATGTGAGTGGCCTTTGTGATCCAGATAAGAGGGAGGTTGTTGCTGGTTATTTATTGGAGTGGGTTTGTTGAGATAGTTTTTTATACAAGATAAAAAGCTTGGTGATCGTGGCAAAGTAGCGTGGAGAAGCGTGGGAGGAGTTAAATTAATTGAGTTCACAATGGTGGATGCAATTGGCAGATCAGGTGGGATCCTGATTGGATGGACTGCCAGTTGTTCACTTGAGAAGTTGCTAGTTGATTTCAAAATGGTGATAATATTACTCGGAAGAAAGGTTGATGGGATAAGCTTTGTGGCGACCTGGTACATGGGTCAACAACGACCATGGAATGGGAACCTTGTGGTTGGATATAATGACTCAACTACGTTTCCTTCATCTACAATGGCTCACTGGAGGTGATTTTAATTGCATTTTATTTACGGCAAACAGACCCAAGGATACGGGTGGATATGATCCTGGTTTAGATGCATTTTAGGTGATGTTGGAGGAGTTGCAACTGAATCACGGATTCTTCCACATGTAAGGATAGATAGGTTCTTAGCCTCGGCTGAGATACTACAATCTTTTCAACTAGCAAGGGTATGTAGTTAGACACAGGTCTGATCACACACCCTTGATGCAGGGTTGAGGTGAGGAGTCACATGGACACATCCTTTATCAACAACAACAAAGCCTTTTCCTACGTTAAGTAGGATTGGCTACATGGATTCTTTGTCTCCATTCAGATTTATCTTGGGTCATTCTTGAGCTCTTCCGATAGTCTCATTACAACACTTTTTGGGCCCTCCTCGCCCTCTCTTAGCCGGCTCAACATTCCGAATTTCGCATCTTCCAACTGACGCATCAGCCGACCTCCTTTGCAAGTGGCCAAACCATCTTAAGAGGTTTTCTCTCATCTTATCCTCTATTAGAGTGATCAACTTTCCTTATAATCCATCATTCCCAACTCCTTTCGTATATGACTACGCATCCACCTTAGCATTTTCATTTCCACTACTGTCATTCTCTGCACATGTTTATGGTTCACAGGCCAACATTCAGATCCATAGAACATAGCAGGTCTTATGGCTGCTTTATAATATTTTCCTTTGTTTTTCAAATGAACTTTCTTATCACATATAACAATAGAGGTTCCTCTCCACTTTAGACAACCTGCATTTATTCAATAGAGTATCTCCATCGATTTCCCCATCATGTTGCAAAATAGACCCCTAGTATCTAAAAAATCTTTCTTCTCAATATTATTGTCTCAAATTTTCACCTCGATTCCTTCACTATTGCTTCATTCAAACGTGCATTCCATATATTCAGTCTTAGCTCTACTTGTACGAAATCCTTTAGTCTCCAAAGCATGCCTCCAAACCTCAAGCTTCACACTTACTCCATCTTTAGTCTCATCAATCAACACAATATCATCAACGAACAACACACACCAAGGTGTTTCATCTTAAATGTGACTAGTTAACTCGTCCATAATCAAAGTAAAAAGGAAGGGATAATTACACCCATAACCCTGAGTAATTTGGCAATAACATTCATAACCCTGTATAACCGCGAATTACATGAGAAACCCCGAGTAATGTTTAACTCTTACATGACATAACCCTGTGTTATGTTCCGTTTAAAATATCCGTTAAATTTAACGATTTCCGTTAGAAAAAGATAAAGTTGCCCTTAATCCTCATTGTTATTTGCAAATTATGCCATCGTGTTCTCTCCATCACTTTAGAGGAGCTCGCGGCCCTCGACCTCCGGTACCCACCTCCGCACCTCTGCAAGGCCCCCTCCGGCGATTGCCGTTGACCTCTGCGAGTTCTCCAATCCCAGCCCCCTCCCGCGGTCGGCGTCGACCTCACCGCACCTCTGCAACACCCCCGGGGTCCCCGTCGGCCTCTGTAAATTTCGGACCCCCTCCCGCCGGATTGCACCTCTGCAATCAACACCTCCGCTGACCTTCGGACCCCCCTGTCGTCCCTCTCCCCCTACCCACGGCACCTCTACAATATCCCCCGGGGTCGCCCCTGCCCCTCCGGACCCCCGGCCACTCCGGAACCCAACCCAAACCCACCCCTTCCCCCGTGCCCCCTTCCCATGACTGCCCACCGCCCCTGTGAAAGTCCCCCCCCCTCCCAACCCAAACCCACCCCTTCCCCCGACCGCCCCCTTGAAATCCCCCCTCCCCCCGAACCTTCGTGCTCCCTTCCCCCGACTGCCCACCGCCCGTCACCCACCCCCCGACCGCCCCCTTCCCCCGACTCCGGACCGCCCCCGTCAAAGCTCCCCGACCGCGACCACCTACGTCCCCCGACTCCAGACCTCCCCCGTCAAAGCCCCGCGACCGCTCCCGTGAAAGCCACTCCCCCTCCCTCCTTCCCCCATATTCTCCTGAAGTTTATGTAAGATTGATTGGATGGTTTTATGCGTATAGGTCTTGCATTAGATCCGACCAAAAATGAAGAGATTAAACATCCCACCAGATCTCTGTTTTTTTCTTAGATTCGAGCACATTTGTGCCGTTAATGACCTCTGGATCCACCGCCGAAAATTTCGAGCACATTTCTGCCACGATGCTCCCATCCTTCACCTTGTGTGCGTAGTGCACCACCGCCTTCCCGTCGACGGCATCGCAACTGCACGATATGAGGATGGACATGTTTTGGCCCATGTCGGTGAGATCCGGAGGAGTCGTCCTGCTGTAGGGGATTGAGGAGTGGGCGGAGGGCAGCAAGAGGAAGATGGCGGAAGCGGAGGGGCGCGCAGGAGGATGAGGCAGAGGGCATGGAGTACATGGAGGGGAGGGTGGAGGGCAGCAGGAGTAGGTCGGAGGCGGAGTGACGCGAGGAAGGGGGATGGCGTCGGAGAGAGGTCGAGGGCGGAGGGAAGTAGGGGGGCTTGGAGAAGGAAGGCGGATTTTTATTTTTTTTATGCATGGAATTTTAATAGTCGTTAGATTAGATCATGGGTTAGATTAACTCAATGAAATGGTTGGGTTAACAGGAAAACTAACGGAAGGTTATGGGTGTGAGACGGAATGATTATCCGAGGTTTCTCGTGTAATTCGCGATTATGCAGGGTTATGAATGTTATTGCGAAATTACTCAGGGTTATGGGTGTAATTATCCCAAAAAGGAATGGACTCAAAACCGAACCTTGGTGCAGACAGATGCCGATGCCAAAATAATCAATCTTCCCATACTAGATCCTTACAAAAGATGAAGCCTCATCATGCATATCCTTTATAAGATTTGTTTGAAAATATAATGCGGAAGCGTATCAGAGAAATAAAGATAAACATGAAAGAACTTGAGATTTTTAACGTAGAACCCTACTCCCTAAGGATCGGGATGAAACCACGGGAGAACGCCTCAAAGGGCTGATAGTCTAGTGCTTTTCTCATTGTATACAAATGGTGTGGGGCTTCTTATATAGCCATCATTGAGTCTCCACATCCCACAACTGGTAGATATGGGACTAAACAACTGGATGGCGTAAATGAATCCTGGAGTGATCTATTTACAATTCAATACATATGACGCATACTCTAACACTCCTCAAGTTGGAGCATGCAATGCTCAGCTTGGACAAACAGAAAGAAATCTCAACTCACAATACAAGACACTATAGACAATATCAACTCAATGCGCACAACTATCAGCTGTTGTCGGGATGTTACTTCTCATGTCGTGCAGGTGAGGAGGACGAACAGGCTGTAGTATGAGTCAAACTGAAAACGAGTCTTTACATGGAGAACTCTGGCCCGCCACAACATGTAGACAACTACTCCATCTCTGAAAGGGCGGAATAAAAAACATTGCTAATTATACATATGTAGATCTCTAAAGATGGGTCTCTCTCACAGGGGCCTCAAAGTGGGTTCTCTCTCATAGGAACTTCCGAAGGATCTCGGACTGGAGTTCACGATCACTGGAGAATGGAGTCTGAAAAGTCTCCTCGTAGAACTGGGTCTCTCTCATACTAGCTCAGAGAATGAGATCTCTACTTTGGAGTCCCTATGAGACAGCATGAAAACCCTAGCCCACATGGCATAGGGAATGGGATCTCTACTATGGAGTCCCCATGGATCACATGAAAACCCAAACCGAAACACAAAAGATGGGGACCACTGAAAATGTGCTGGCAAACATGTGCTCATCAAACTGAAGACCAAATACATATGCGTGTCTGAAACTGAAGACTCAGAACCAATCGTTCCAGTTTGATCATCTGAATTGTAGAGCCTGAATGTTGGTCTGAAATATGGACAATCTGAATCTGGAACAAATCTGTGACTTTACACAATACTCCCCCTTTCTCTCATACTAGTCAAAAAATGACATTGACAAAGTTGTGAGAAGATAATAAAATGGGCAAACAAAACATGATTGATATTCTTCTTTTGTGTGTCTATTTCTCTCCCCTTTTTTTTAAAATAGTCATTCAAACATTTTTTTGTAAATAAGTTGTTTCATTTTTTACGGCTTTTCCCCCGCTTTTTGCAATTTTTTTCTTTTACGTACGACTTTTTATTGTATGCGCCTTTTTCAAAAGAAATTCTCTTTTTTTTAATTAACGACATCTCTCTCTCTCTCTTGGAAAAACACGACCAAAATAGTCCTAGCCCTTTCTCCCTTTTTTATTATTTTTCTCAATATTTTCAGCCCATTTGAATAACCTCTGCCCTTTTTTATAAGCACAGGGCCTTGTTGGGCTAAACCCCTACTCACACAAATATTAGGGTTCCCAATCTGGGAACAATCTGCTGCCGCAGGAAAAGATGGAGCACGAGGGTGCCGCCAGAGGCATGCACTGCCTGCGGAATCTGGAGAGGAGCACCTCGTCTTGCCATCGCCAACTGGAGTGTGTCGCCTGCGCGAGAGAAGGCGGGTACCGCCACCGCTGGATGATGGAACTCCTGGGAGTTTCGCCGTCAGCTAGGCGATGATAGTGGCGATGGAGAAGGGCCTGCGCTTGAAAGCTCCTTCTGGGAGACCGTGACGAGGAGGTGGCTCATTGGTGAGGTGTGTGCTTGGGGTGCACGCTTGGAGTAGGCTCCGCTTGGGAGCAGCTAGAGCTCCGCCTAGATGTTGGTTTAGATCTCCCGCACGCCAACCCCGATGTCGTCTACAGGAGATAAGCTCTGCCTGGAGTGGTGGAACTTGTGGAGGGCGAAGGGCTCTTGTGCGAGGATGTTGGAGCGTGAGGCTGTGCGTGGGAGGAGGCAAGTTCTTAGTCGCCTCTGATCCTTTGGAAACTCTGTCATCTCTTCTGCATGATGGCACCTCGTATCGTTGTCCTCCGGCCAGTTCGATGTTGTCTCTTGCAGCGAAGGTGATGACATCGGTGCAGGAAACAACTAGGTGAAGAGATGAGAATGCACTTATGCGTTAGATATCTAGGGTTTCAAACCTCTGCTCTAGACAGGGAAAATTCCACATCATGCGACTGTAGCTTCTGGGCAGAGGCCTACTTGATGAGATCTGAATTTGCAGACTAGAACAGATGAAGGATCTCGCGCCACCAGGGCGAGATGTTGCTGCTGGAACTTGGATTATGGTTTCACGAGAAAAAAACCCTAATTTAGACTAATTCAGACTCTAAATATCTCTAACCGACTCACTACCTAATATAACCGACTAACTATTTAATTCAAGATCACATGTGATCTCTTTATTTATAATAAAATTGCAACGGACTCAAAAAACATAAAATTAATTTGACTTAAATAACGTACAAAAATTAAACCATATTTATTTGTATCACGCCGCATCAATGTCGTTTGGGTGTGAGTGGATTAATTGAAAATCCTTCTGTATGGATTGAAAAAAATCATGCGAGGGGAGTGTAGTGGATGACCTAATGCACAAGCAACTAGGTTCTTCTTCTCTAGTTAATAAACAAATAGTGCGGTGTACACAATATTTGCAGGGTAACAATTAAAGATCCAAACCCAAATTCTATTTACTAAGCAAATCTCAACACTGGCAATCCATGCATTTCAAGGCAACTAATATACTTCAAATCTGTTCATTAACATAACATTTCTACCATCTTTCATTATGTTGACATTATAGGTGATTTCTAAGTCCATCGTCTAAAATCCGAAGAATCGTTTCTCCTACTTAAACAACTTCATCTTGTGTGACCTTTAGGAATGATTTACAATTGAAACCATGATTTACACATTCATCTTGTGTGACCTTTAGGAATGATTTACAATTGAAATCATGATCTACACATTATGTGTACACCTTTAGGCCCCGTTTAGTTGTTGGGGTAAAGAACTCATTTTTTCCCTCTCTCATACAGGTCCCACCTTTTCTCTTTTTAATATATTAAATAAATCAATTCTCTCTTACCAATTCCATCGAAAAATAATATATTATACCATCATATCATATAAAAATTATAAACTACTCTACTTCTACTTACTTTTCCAAACTTCAATACAATCACATCACAATAGCTACACACTTTTTCAAACTTCAATACAATCATATCACAAGAAACCCACTTCAAACCCACCCCCAGTTTAACTCTCTATCCAAACACCAAAACACAAAAGGAGGGTTACCCTATACCAGTTTAACCCGCCCTAAACTGCGTACCAAACACACCCTTATGAATTTTTTGCCATAACTATTAAGGGTGATCATCTTAATAGTTAACATGATTTATAAAATTACAGCTGTCTGTCGGGCACTTTGGTAGAATGATGTTGATCACTTTGAGTTGACTATATGTATTTGGATGAAAAATCTTGCGAATGGATCAATAATCAATATACGCTTAGTATCAAAAATGTATTTGTACCCCACCGTTTGTTGTTTGGCTTGCGAAAACTCTAATGTTGACATTAATGAGTACGAGATGTCATGGTCTTATATCTTCATGCAATTCTTGTACGCTTGATTTCTACATGGTATTAGAGTCAATTCTATCTAGAATTGTGTGTAAAGAGGATGTATTCTATGCATGTTGAAGAGTGGAGAATATCATGAATGTCTCAAATATAATCCCACATCTAATATTCATAAATTGTGAGTGATTATAAGAATGGGAGATTACTACTTGATAATTTGTGCTTAAGCACTTTAGGTGGTTGTTAATGAGTCAATTTGAGACTGAACCAACAACTTGTCCAAGTCAGTTTACCCCAAAGAACGGTCTAGGGATCTAAGCTTGGAATATTACAAATGGTATCGGAAAGTTTCCATCTGATGGTGGAAAAAGCTACTCGAGATAGGAGGAAAGAACTTACCCGGAACATGCAACTGCTATATTTAATTGATAGACCATATAACAATGATGATGTTGCGAATATAGAGGGATGTTGCAATACCTCAACATAGTCCCAAATCTAATATTCATTTGTGAGAGTGGGTTATAAGAATGGTGGATTATTCCTTTACAACTTGGACTTAAGTATGTCGAGTGGTTGCCAACAGAGCCATTTAAGTTCGAACTTAACAACTTGTCCTAGTCAGTTTTCCCCGATAATGACTCAAGGACATAAGCTCGGGATGTTACATATCATACATTTAATTTGGAAGACTGATGTAGCATGATTTTTTCATGTTAGCTTGCTTGTTTGATCCATGTTCTACCTACATCACATGCAACATTGTCCAACACATCATTCATCAATGTACATATCAACACAAGGTGCCACATCCAGAAAACCATGTATTTCGGTATATTACACGTACTTATTATAACCAAATGCAATTATCAGTGGCCAGATGTTGAAAACTTCTTGAAAGATTTATGCAAGTACTTTTTCTATATAGTTATGATTTCGAAGCAGGCATTCTTTCACTCTTATCTGTTTGTTATCAATGTATATTCTTTCACTCTTAACTATTTTTAATCAATGGGCTTCCAATCCATGATTACTAAGTGTATATATAGGATTTCCTTCCAATAGGACACGGTCCTTCCTGAGTTCTGGAAGGCCACCATTTATTGTAAAGACACGATGACTTTAGTAGAATTCGTATACAATATGTATTATAATGTGCAATTTTAATGTTTGTATTATAATGTGCAGTTTTGTGTGCGGTTTTGTATTTATAATGTGCAGCTATAATACAAACTATATATGTATTCTACTAAAGTGCTTGTGTTTTTTACAAAAAGAGGGTGTCCTTCCTGAACTCAGGAAGGACGCATCCTATTGGAAGGCCCCCATATATATGTGTGTGAAAAATAAGTTGTGCTCACAAATAGACATTTTCTGGCAAGACCATCTTTCAATAAACTGACTCGATCTGCCACTGACTATCACCAGTATTTTCTGTTAGATAACAACTAATTCAATTTTCTGAAAAACTGTAAATTTTCTAATTGGCATGACCAGAACGCACTGAAGCCTCTTGTTTTGCAGTTTATAGCCTACAAAATTCCTTTGGCAAATGACTTGGGTAGCTGGCAATAATGGGCCATACAATTTCTTTAAAATGAACTTATCATCACAATTCTATTGATCATTATAACTGTATATCTGCATCAATTTACAGGATCATTTCTAGGATGACATTACTTTGAATAAAATCAGGTCTTGGTTTAGCAACAAACTAACTTACCCATTCAACAAGACTCTCATCTCCCATTGGCTGCGAGGGATCAACAGGCTTGCGACCAGTTATAAGCTCCAGTAACACGACGCCAAATGAAAAAACATCAGATCGATCAGTCAACTTGCCACTTGATGCATACTCAGGTGCCAGATATCTGCCACAAAAATCGTTCCAAGTCGAATGCTAAACAAAAAGTGGTGTTTGTGTTCTCATTAAGAAATCTAAGTAATGACAAACTGACCCAAAGGTTCCCATCACTCGAGTTGTGACATGTGTTTGAGCATCCATTGTCAACTTTGCTAGACCAAAATCAGAAACCTGATGCAAAAAAAACAGTCATATGAGAACAATTCTCCCTTGAAATCATAGGAACTGCTACATCCCCTAAATAAAGATTACCCGTGCTTCAAAGCTGTGATCTAAGAGGATATTCGAGGATTTTATATCCCGATGGATAATACGTGGATGACCTAAAACAACATAAACGCAAAATCAAGTAAAGAATTTTGCACAGCAATATTAGGATATCTTAAACAAGAAAATATTACAATCTTCATGAAGATAAGCTATCCCCCGGGCAGCACCAACAGCAACTTTAACCCTAGTCGACCAGTCCAAAACCGTTGTTCCTGAACCTGCAAATGCAAAATCCTATATCTGTTTAGAATCCACCAGTTGTAAATACTTCATGTACAAAATAACATCGAGACAATAAAACTTCATCATGTGATAATAACTTTAAAACTCGAAACACGGTTATTACTGACCATGGAGATGATAATGCAGCGTATTGTTTGGGACATATTCATATACGAGCAATCTTTGATCCTCTGCCATACAGTATCCTACTAAGGAAACCAGGTGGCGATGATGTATGCGACTGATAATCTCAACTTCTGCCTGAAACTCACGCTCTCCTTGTCCACTTTCAGCTTTGAGCTGCTTCACAGCCACTTCTCTTCCGTCTGATAATGTTCCTTTATAAACATAACCAAAACCTCCCTCACCTAAAATATTCTGTGTCGAGAAACCGTTTGTAATTTCTGAAAGATCTTCAATGGCAAACCATTTTGAATTTCCAAGACCTCCTTCCGGAGGAGAGTATGGGGATTCTGGATTTCCAGAAGAGACTTTGATTAGAGGTGCCGTTGGACTCTTTGGAGATGATGACTCTGAGAAATATAATAATACAAGTCAGCAAAAATGGCATCTGCTACTATAACATAACATAATTGTGATGCTTTATCCAACCATTGAATTCTCGCAAAAAGGTGAAAGTGTTGACCAATGTTGGGAATGTAATTTCAGTGATCGGCTATAATAACAAGTGATAGAAAGAAGCAAGGTAATAGGAATTGCCTGACATATGAGAAGAACCAAGGGGTGATGGCATCACGTATGGCGCATAGCCGCCAGCTGCATAGCCCCCATTGATATTCCTACTTTTCTTCCTTCTAAGACACCATATTGCCAATGCGAACAATAACAAGCTGAGAGCAACTGCGATACCAATCCCTGCTACTGCTGCAGGTGAGATTTTCAAACTATTTCCTGATCCAGGAGTTTCAGATGTCGGAGTGCCAGATGTCGTGTTCCGTGTAATGGTGCTAGTTGGAGGTTTTGCGTTAGTTGGTGGAGGTGGAGACGAGGAGCTTGGAGATGGTTTAATATTAGGAGGGTTGACGGATGGAGGTGCCGATGGTGGACTTTCATGGGGGGATATGGACGATGGACTGTGTGGTGGTGGCGGCGGAGTTCTTTTTGGTGGTGGAGGAGATTTACTTGAAGGTGGTGAAGGAGAAGAACTGATTGGTGGGTCACTCACTGGAGGTGGAGGAGGCTCAGAGGGCGGTGGTTTAACGACAATTGGGGGAGATAGTGATGGTTGGGTGGATGGGGGAGGGACACTGGGAGGGGGAGCTGAGGGAGGAGAGGGAGGTGAAGGCGGTGGATCGGACGGCGGTGAAGTTGGTGGTAGATCGGAAGGCGGTGACGTAGGCGGTGGATCGGGCGGCGGTGAAGTAGGCGGTGGATCGGAAGGCGGTGACGTAGGCGGTGGATCGGAAGGCGGTGAAGTAGGTGGTGGATCGGAAGGCGGCGAAGTAGGCGGTGGAGAAGCCAGAGGGGGTTCGGAGACAGGCGGTGGCGGGGTATCAGCAGGAGGTGCGGAGGGGACTGCTGGACTGGTAATAGGAGGAGCAGTGCCACTGTCAGGTGGGGGAGTAGATGGGGGAGAGGGGAGCAAAGGAGCGACTGCCTGCGAAGGCAGAGGAGGGGATGAACCGGATGGAGAAGGTGGTGTTGCAGCAGGGCTTGTGGAAGGAGAAGCCATCTACTCCTTATACTTCACAAAGATACTATCTTTTTTGCTCACACCCAAATCAAGACATGGGCACTGAAATGCAATCTACCAGAAGCAGACATCAAGAAAGAAAAATCTAGGGTTTTCTGATGATCAAATGGTTTGTTCAAGAACATCAAGAGAATGGAATCTATGAACCCACAAAGGCAAATCCATCTTATCACAATAGCAACCCCGGTTCTTGTTCCTGCTAAGAATCCCCCACTGACGATACCATAAACAGAAAGGGAAAAATCCCAGTTTTCTCCGCAAATAACACCCAAAATCACTTCCCCTTTCCAAAAAAAACACCACCTTTGATGTCTCCTCCACCAGATTTCGCAGTAAACGGAGAAACGGCAACTTGTCGAACCCAAAAACACAGTACAAGCGGGCGGAAGAGATGAAAACAATAATAGTCTGAAGCTTCGAATCCGAGGAATGAGTAATTAATTACAGCTAAGAGCTCTGTACCTTCTCTCGACCAAAGTCGGTGCCTCGAAATAAAGATGGGATCTTTTTCAAAGGGAGACCGTAAACAGATCGAAAGAAGAGGGACCCAAATGCCGAGATCCGCAGAAGAAGTCAACCCACGTATCCTTTTCAGATTTTCCTTCTCCTCATGCTGCTGTTTATCACATGATGGGGATAGACGTACAGGAGAAGCATGAGTAAAACCCAAGTTACCAAATTTTCTTTGCTGGGCTTTGTTTAGCAATTTTAACCTCCAGTGAACGATCCATGGTATCGTATGAATGCGGTGGGGAGGGGAAGGGCATATTCGAATGGAGGGTTTCTTTTGGAAAAAGGTGTCAGCTTTGAGCTCCTCCGTTTCTCTCTCTATCTCTAGTATTCTGCTGATGTGTTGTTATCGTCAGCTCGCAGTAAGTGGCATATATCTCTATCATTGTATATGAGCTCAAAAAAAGAAAAGTCATTGTGTCATTACAAAGATTAGTATATTATTGGGATTATAGTTTCTCCGTTTTAGTGGGATGAGCGCTATTTTAATTTGGTAGATAAATAGCCAATAATTTTCTGTTGGTTAGATTCCGAAGCAACTCGTGTCTTAAAAATGTAATGAATGTTAGTAAGGAAAATCAAAGTCCTATTAAAATATATTCATAAGTTTAAATGTCTTATTCGTAGAAATATTCAAACTTAGTCGACGTCCGTATCTGTGGGTTTTTGACTTTTCCGTTCGTATTTAATTCATGGTGTCATCTTCACAGTTATTGCTTTACGCGTATAAGAAGAATGGATTTTTATTAAGGTAAATTACAATCAAAAGCCTCGACTATATGTAAATCTTCAATGGCAGTTTTCATTTTTCAGTTGTAACAATGATGAATTTGATCTTTTTTATCTCAAATACATTTGTACGTAAGCTTCCGTGATCTTTTCGTATCGACACTAAATTCTGAAGTTGAAAGTTCAGGCCGTCTTTGTTGCCTTTGAAAAATAAGGTTCTATAATTGAGAATCGATGCATAGTTGAGATCTTTTATGTAATTTATCTTTTTTTATT
Organism: Ottelia alismoides; assembly: GCA_037367405.1. NCBI lineage: Eukaryota > Viridiplantae > Streptophyta > Magnoliopsida > Alismatales > Hydrocharitaceae > Ottelia > Ottelia alismoides. The sequence continues at coordinate 111,520 of JAZKJV010005955.1, read as the reverse complement.
TATTTGATTTTCTTATTTTTTTTCAATTATACGCATGTACAAATGTAGAAAAACATATTATAAAGTATTTTTTGTTGTAGGTTTACTCGATTGTTTGTGCTACTATGGTCTCCCATCATATTGTGGCCATTGACAACTATATATACATACACTAGAACAAATTTGACATATTGTAATGAATAATCCAATCCTCCTTGAATTATATTTTGTAGTTAAATATACGACAATGAGTATTACATGTTGCTTTGATTATTCAAAAAGTCAATAAATAATGTATCCATTGTTATGTTGATAGCAACAAGCTATATAACAATGGTTATCCATTTAATCGTTGCTAAATTAGCAGTGACTGGTGAATTTTTTATTAAAAAGTCAGTGAATATCTATCATTGTATGGACATTAGGATCGACTATGACATTTATTGGTAATATCAAGAACAAAATATAATTTGTAAATATTTATATTCATTATTGTATAATTAATATTGAAAAATATGGTAATGAATATTCAAATTATCCGTTATCATAAATCAACCTTGTTGCAGTAATAGTATTGCATTGTTTCTCATGACATACATCAGTCATCACACCTTCTTCATCTCGCCTAATTTTGTGTTTTTTTACCTCTTGTAATGACCAATGTTTACAATTTATCTCTCACTTACCCTAGTTATAGAACTTTTATTACAATAATAACTATTGATTGTTCTACTATAACTACAAGCTCTCACACAAACAAAGAACAACAATAAAAAATTTGGCATACCAATCTACCACTTCTATCCTACCAAAATAAATTTCATCAAGGAATTAAAAAAAAACTCTAGAACTTCGAGATGTGATGGACATGGAGTTCATACTTTTGTGGAAACTAAGATTGACTTAGCTGCGGACATTACTACAATTTGTGGATGCAAAATGATATTCATACTCATTTCGTAGTTGTATTCATTTTATACAGATTTTTACATATGTATATTTATCGAATTTAAAATATATGGATATTATTTCAATATCTGCAATCAGTCATGTTCATATATGTATATCAGTTTTCATATAAATTAGTCGTAGATTATTTTTAATAGTTTATACATAATTTTACACTATAATGTCCTCGGCTTAGTTCTCCAAACTGTTATCGTCGATGAGAAGTGGTGTTGATAACTTGTGGGTTCAGGTCCAACTGGACTCATTGACAACCACCCAAAATGTTAAGCTCAAGTTGTCAAATAGTAGCTCCTCCACTACACCCTCCTCCTCCATCCTCGTGATCCTCCCCTACACCCCCCTTACTGCGGTGGCGGTTCTCTAAAGCTTCGAAGGTGGTTAGAGTCCTAACAATTTTGAGTTATGGCATGATATCACCACAAAGCTTCAGCAGCAGTAGATGCTCCTGCAGTAGTTGATTGACCATCAGACTTGGGGTAGAGGAGGTGGGGGTTGGCAAATGATGTGGAGCATGAGGAGGCCGAAGTGCGTGGGGAGGAGGAGGGGTCGGAGGAGGAGGATGGGTAGGGGGAGTGTTTGGACAGTTACGTCCCTCTTAACCGCAACATGATTTGAAAAAACCACGATTAAGTTCAACTCATTGATGGCTGAAGTAACGGAATGACATAAGTGATAGAACAGCAAGAAGTCAGTGGTACAACTGATATTCCAAAAAAGGGAGGGCATAGCTGATATTACAATATCTCAGAGGAGCACAAGTGATGAAATCCCCATAGTTAAACGAACAAAGATAAGTGAGCACGATAGTTAGCTCACAGTTTAAGCTACTAATCTTGACTTAAATCTAGATCCGATCTTGTTAGTTACCAATCTTTTCTTAAGCATTGAAGAGGAGTTAGAACACGCCCCTTAAGAACTTGCATGAAAATCTTCAGAGCCCAATTCCATTCACAAAATGGGACGACTATGTTTGGATGGAGGCCGTAGGAGTCTCTGTTTCTGACGAAATTTTAACAGAATGTGAGAGGGATATAATGATGAATATACAAATTTTTATTTTTCAAAAAAATAAAAAATGAGGGGAAAATAGGGGTGGGAGTAGCCAAGTTGGCTACTCCCTGGGGGCAACCTCATTTACCTCTATATATATATATATATATATATATATATATATATATATATATGGAAAAAATGGGGCTGCCCCTTGCGGGCAGCCAAACATGGCTGCCCCCGCCCTATTTTCGTCAAATTTTTTATTTTTTTGAAAAATATCACCATGTATATTCATCTCTATATCCCTCCTACATGCCATTTGAATTTCGTTAGAAACGGAGACTCCTACGGCCTCCATCAAGATGGTGCCGATTTAAAAAAATCATGTTACTGTTAAAAAATGACTGTCTGGATGGAGGCCGTAGGAGTCTCTGTTTCTGACGAAATTCGAATGGTATATAGGAGGGATATAGGGATGAATAAACATGGTGATATTTTTCAAAAAAAATAAAAAAATTGCGAAAATAAGGTGGGGGCAGCCACATTGAACCCTATATATATATATATATATATGTATGTATGTATGTATGTATGTATGTATGTATGTATCTAATCCACCACTATTTACGTTTTATACATATTTTGACATCTATATTCAATTTAAAATGGATAGGGTACGATATCACTTTGATATCCGCAAACATTCATATATATATATATGGGATTTTATCACTTGTGCCCCTCCGAGATGTCGCAATATCAGTTATGCCCCTATCTTTTTGGTAATATCAGTTGTGCCCCTCACTTTTTGCTCCGTCATCAGTTGTGCCCTTCCGTCAGATTGACCGTCAAAAAATTAAAATAACCATGGTTTATTCAAACCATGGTGTGGTTAACAAGGGTAATATGGTCAGAATCTCTCCTGCCCCCACCCAACGGTCCGGATCTCTCTAACTCATCTCCATCCAGCGACGTCCAGCTCCTCCCGGAGGCAATCCTCTTCATCGCCCCCAATCCCGTCACAGACGGCGCCTCCGCCCTCGCGTCCGATTGCTTCCGCCTCTCCGGCTTTCCCACCACCTCTCCAACACTGACCTCTGCAGCATACGAGATGCCGGAAGAAACCGCCACCTTTCAGCCAGGGACACTCACGATCAGAGAGGACCTTGCCGCAGTAGTAGACCTTGGGTGATGCAGAAGAGGACGACCTGGGGGCGCTGGGGCAGCGAGGCTAGGGGGCGCGGAAGGAGGCGGGGTCGCCGGGGCACGGGGGGAGGCAGGGCAGGGGGCCGGGGTCGCGGAGGCGCGGGGGTAGGCAGGGTCGCGGGGATGCGGAGGGAGGCAGGGACGCGGGGGGAGGCAAGGCAGGGGGCGCGGGGTCGCGGGGGGAGGCAGGGTCGCGGGGGCGCGGGGCCTGGGGGACGCGGGGAAGGCAGGGCAGGGGGCGCGGGGTCGCTAGGGCGCGGGGGAGGCAGGGTCGCGGAGCCTGGGGGCGCGTGGGGAGGCAGGGCAGGGGCCGTGGGGCCGGGGGAGGCAGGGTCGTGGGGCCTGGGGGGCGCGGAGGGGAGGTGCAGGGGCAGTGCGACGGCTTGGAGGGGAGGTACGGGGCAGTGCGACGGCTCGGAGGGGAGGTGCGGGGGGGGGGGCGGAGGGGGGAGGTGCGGGGCTGGAGCTGGGTGAGGAGGGGAGGTGTAGGGGGCAATGCAGGGGGCGAAGGGGGAGGTGCCAGGGCGGAGGAGGAGGACGGAGACGTGGACGGAGCCGGAGGCTCGGGAGGGGCTGCAGGAGAGCTCCAGGAGGAGGAGGAGGGAGGAGCTGTGGAGGAGGAAGAGAAGGGAGGAAGAAACTGAAGATGACGAAGAAAATGATATAAAATGACCAAATAACACTTTTTTTAAAATTAATACCGCTTATGTCCTCAAAGTTAACGTCCGTTTGCACTGTAGATGGACGGTCACTAACCTGAAGGGCACAAGTGATAAAATAGCAAGAAGTGAGGGGCACAATTGATATTACCGAAAAGATAGGGGCATAACTGAAATTGCGAGATCTCGGAGGGGCACAAGTGATAAAATCCCTATATATATTATATGGGAAAAAGGATCCTACACCGGCGGGTGCAGGAAATTGCCTACACCCGGCCATATTTTTCGTTATTTTTTTTATTTTTTTGAAGTGGAACCTTACGGGATTTAGATCACAATGTATCACCATGTTGTCATTCCAATTTCAACTTAATTGGAGACTTCTATCTTCTCCATCAAGAGTATCAAATTTTAACGGTCTCAGAATTGCTGAAATTGACCCCTTTTAGATGAACACGTTAGGAGTGTTTGTTTTGTATGAAAATTGAATCACATATTCCACTAACTATATTAAGTATATCCCCCAAAGATTTCTTTAAAAAAAACTAAAAATAATGGGGAAAATGACCGGGTGCAGGAACTTACCTACACCCCCCGGTGCAGGCTCCCCAACCCCATATTATATATATATATATATATATATATATATATATATATATATGAGGAAAATGAGGCTGCCCCCTAGGGGGAGCTAACTTAGCTCCCCCCGCCCTATTTTCTTCAAAACTTTTTATTTTTTTTTGAATTTTTTTCCGTGAATATTCATCACTATATCCCTATATTATGTCATAAAAATTTCGTGTGAAACAGAGACTCCTACGGCCTCCATCCAGACAGTCATTTTTTTAACGGTAACAGGATTTTTTAAATCGACCCCGTTTGGATGGAGGTCGTAGGAGTCTCTGTTTCGCATGAAATTTGAATGACATAATATAGAGATTTAATAATGAATTTACACGGTTTTAGATTTCAAAAAAAAATAAAAAATTTTGTGAAAAAAGGGCGGGGGGAGCTAAGTTAGCTCCCCCTAGGGGGCATACACATTTTACCCTATATATATATATATATGAGAAAAATGGGGCTGCCCCCTAGGGGGAGCTCACTTAGCTCCCCCCGCCCTATTTTCTTCAAAATTTTTATTTTTTTTGAAAATTTTTTCCGTGAATATTCATCAATATATCCCTATATTATGTCATAAAAATTTCGTGTGAAATAGAGACTCCTACGGCCTCCATCCAGACAGTCATTTTTTAACGGTAACAGGATTTTTTAAATCGACCCTGTTTGAATGGAGGTCGTAGGAGTCTCTGTTTCGCATGAAATTTGAATGAGATAATATATGGATTTAATAATGAATTTACACGGTTTTGGATTTCAAAAAAAATAAAAAAAATATGTGAAAAAGGGGCGGGGGGAGCTAAGTTAGCTCCCCCTAGGGGGCATACACATTTTACCCTATATATATATATGGGTCATATGTGGCTGCCCCCTAGGGGCAGCCAACATGGCTGCCCCCACTTTATTTGGGCAATTTTTTATTTTTTTTTTGAAAAATAACACCATGTATATTCATCCCTATATCCCTCCTATATACGATTCGAATTTCGTCAGAAACAGAGACTCCTACGGCCTCCATCCGGACAATAATTTTTTAACGGTAACAGGATTTTTTTAAATCGATACCATCGAGATGGAGGCCGTAGGAGTCTCTGTTTCTGACGAAATTCGAATGGCATATAGGAGGCATATATGGATGAATATACATGGTTTTATTTTTCAAAAAAAAATAAAAAAACGCCGAAAAATGGGGCGGGGGCAGCCCCATTTTTTCCTATATATATTAGCATATCGATTTTCATGTATAAATATGATAGTAATTTTATTTTTAACCATATATAACATAATTATATACCTTCCTGATCATATTTGGATAATTATTATGATATAAACATATTTAATATATTTATATAATGTACGTCTATCCAATACATATATATTTAAGCTAATATGTAGAGTATTTCTAATATTATCCTTACGCATGATATACATCTATCCAATGCATGTATATTTAAGCTAATGTGTATAGTATTTCTAATATTCTTCATATGCATTATTAGCATCTATCCAATACATGTATATTTAAACTAATACGTAGAGACCATACGCATGATTTGCATTTATCAATATATGTATATTTAAGTTAATATGTCGAGTATTTCTAACATTATTCGTACGCGATCTAATCCATTTTACATTCATATCCATTTTTTAAGGATATGATAACATAGTTTTCATATCGGTTAATAGTGGTATCTGCATTTGTACTCGTATTTAAAAATATATAAGAATATAGTAACACCTATAGCAGTATCTGTATTTGCATCCCTAATTTCAAAGCACTAACAGAGGACTCTCTATGACTATTAGTGCTATCAAATCTGAGTCAAATAATTGTCCTAGTATTCTAGAATTATTTTATAGCCTATATAATTCTACTACATTCCGATTATGTCAATAGCATTCTAGTTATATTTCTGAGTAAATTTAGAGCTTCAATCATTCTACTTAAGTGTAGTTAAATCATGAGTGAGTCACTGAGCTATTAATCTTAATTATTCGAACTAGTTAGGCCCACATGCTATCTAAATAGGCTAATGACTTAACCAAGTGAGTTGGACCAACTTGTACTTGATCGAGTTGGGGTAATTGGATTCTCGCGTTAATAATATCTTGAGTGCTATAATCATAACAATCTTAAAGGAAGTTCATCCTTGAATCTAAGATTAGAAGAATAAGTTAGAAATCAATCTTGTATAATATTTTATCTATATTTGAAGAATACCAATTTTTTAAAAATTTATATGATTCATGGTACCAATCATCCTCCTTAGGAGGATACTCATATGACATTTCACAATGTGCTCAAAAGGAGTTTGTAATAATTGCATCAACACGTAAGAAAGAGTCGATCACTCTCGACAAACTCAAGATCTTGCTCGGTTATATTTTTTTATTATGTCCCAAGTTACCTTTTCTGGATTTTTACACTTGTGTCCCTACGAAATATTACGATTACATTTGTATACCTTACCTTTTCCATGTTAACGATATGGCCTCTAAAACCTATTTAGATGCACATTCATTAAAGACATTAAGACTAAATTAAATGAAAGTGTTAATTTAGACATTGAATATGAGCTATAGTATAGTATAAATGTGAAAAAAAGTAGGTATCATCAATCCCAACTGGATGATGTCTCTAATTTGTGTTTCATGAACAACCATTATGATAATAGTTCTATCTCAATATTTTTCATAACTATGTTATGACCTAAAAACCTCATAAATATGCATTCATCGGTGTAATTATGTTCAACGTTGTTATGATGATTTGAAACCTAAATTTGAGATCCATGCAGACTTTAATTGATGTGAAGATTCTCTTAGACCCCGTTCGTTTACAAGGTTTAACTCTCCTACCCCATATTTTCTCCCTCCACGTGGGTTTCACTTTTTATCTTTTTAAAAAATTAAATAAATCGATTCTCCATCATCAATTCCATCAAAAAATAATATACTATACCATCATATCATATAAAAATTATAAACTACTTCATTTCTACTCACTTTTCAAACTCCAATACAATCACATCACAATAACTACTCACTTTTTCAAACTCCAATACAATCATATCACAATAAACTCACTTCTAACCCACCCCTAGTTTAACCATCTATCCAAACACCAAAACCAACATATGGGTTACCTGCTACCAGGTTAACCCACCTAAACCCTCTATCCAAACACACCCTTAGATTTTGATGAGAGAATCCATCTAGATCATAATTGATTGGAAAGATCCATTTGCATTTTGATTGTTTCCTAATATATTTGTTCTTCCTATTGAGGGATATGTGGAGATCTTCCCATTGAAGGAGTTTTGAAAAATCTACATGTTTAGATAAATTTGACAATTCGTGTATTTATGGATATTTGTCTTTGTTGGTACTATATATACCCCTATAGGTTAGATGTTTTGAATTATCCCTTTATACTTCAGTTTTTCCACCGTATTGGGAGACATATACCACCGCCAACCTTGTGAATCATGTGTTATGGTTGCTCTTGTGCTCGCTTATTCGCATGTTTATTTTTGTGCTTCGCTTCCATTGCAACCAACAGACTGATACCATAGCCATTAGATTTGTCCGATGAAGTTAATGAGGAGATGATGTCATGCAATATCAAAATTGAAAATTCACTAGTAGAAATAGGTTCATCCTTTGCTAGGAAAAGCGGTATCCCCTTCAGAACGGGAACGCATAGTTGGAATCCATCAGGCGATGTTCTTCTATCCGAGGATTCAATACACATTAGAATCTCACAGATGATGTTAGCTATCCGAGAATTCAACTTACGACGCAATCTAGCATGTGATGTTCTTCTATCCGAGAATTCAATTTAGGTAGAATCAAGTAAGTGATGGTGTGCTATATGAGAATTAAATTCATGGTGGAATCTAGCAATTGATGTTTTGCAATGCAAGGATAAATTTCAAGATGAAGATTCCTTATAATTCATTGAATCATAGTATCTGAATTTGGAGCAGTGATTTATTATGGATTTGGAGCAGTGGTTGTTATACTATTTGGAAATTCAACTCTCAATGAAACCTAGCAATGATTTTTCTACTATATGAAAATTCAACTCATTGAGAGTATAGTAGTTGTTGCTATGATATTCGAGAATTTAACCGACAATGGAGCCTAACCATTGTTGTGATGTGAATTGAGAATTTAATTAATTGTAGAATATAATAATGGTTATTATGTCCGAATATTAAATTCTTTGAATCTTAAATTTGAGATCGATCTTGATTTTATGTGAAGATTCTCCCAGATTATGTCTGGTCTGGATACTGATAGTTTCCTAACCCGTCTGCTCTTCCCATTATGAGAAATCTGGAGATCTTCATATTTAAAGAGATTTCAAAAATATGCATGTTCATAGATATTTGAGAATCTGTTTATTTATGGAGATATGACTATATGTGGTATTATATAAACCTCTATAATGTTAATGTTTTGATTTATCACAATGTTCTCCAGTTCTTCCACTGAATTGAGAGAGTTTCGCCACCGCCGCCAAGGACATAACTCAGTTATGGATAAATATTTTAAATCATGTGTAGTGGTTGTTTTTGTGCTTAATTGCCTATTCATGTGTAAATCATGTGTAGGGATACGATATTAAGTATTATAACATCCTTATATATTTTTTAATATAAATATAAATGCATATATAAATGCTGACATATAAAAATATGTTATCATATTTTAAATTTTGATGTGGATATTAAACAAATATGAATCATGCATGAATAATAAAATGAATACTATATATAGGACCGATCCTGTGAGATGATGCATATATGAAACGGTAAGATAGGAAATCTCAACCACTCATCTTACCATTAGTAACGACATGAAACCTTGGGGATTTAGATCATCATGTATCACCACGTTGTCATTTCAATTTCAACTTAATTTAAGGCTTATATTCCATGTATCAAGACTATCACATTTTAACAGTCATAGATTATTGAATTCACCACTCAAGATGGACATATTACGAGTGTTTTTTAACCGAAATTTCGAATACATATTCCACTCATTATTCTATTTAAATCCCACAAGGTTTCATGTCATTAGTGATGGTAAAATGAGTGGTTAGGATAACATCTTATATATGTCACATCTCATAGAATCGCTCCCCAATATATATGGTTATATATTGTTGCCTCGACCCCATTTTCTCTATTATTTTTGAAAAATATCACCATCTAATCTATATATCCCCCTGATATATCATTCAAAATTCGTCAAAAACGAAGACTCCTATGCCCTCCATCTAGAACAGTTCGACTACATCATTGTTTAGACTGTTGAAATTACCTGTTCTAGATGGAGGGCATAAAGTCTATGTTTTCGACGAAGTTCGAATTACATATTTGAGGAATATATAGATGAATATACATGGTGATATTTTTCAAAAAAAGGGGATTTTTACCTGGCGGACCTTATAAACTTTGCTAATTACATCCACGACCTTCGAAACAACATAATTCCCCATCGACCCCGTAAACTTGCCAAATCTTACCCCATGAACCATGCGGTTAAATTGTTTGAAGCTCGTAAGGGTTTTTGGGGGTAATTTACAGGGTTGATGGGGGGTAATTACGTTGTGCAAAAGCTCGTAAAGGTAATTTAAAAAATTTACAGGGTCTGCCGGGTAAAAATCCCAAAAAATAAACAAATTGGAGAAAATAGGGAGGGCGTAACAATGTTGTAATGGGGAAGCCACATTTTTTCCATATATATAGGGAAAATATCCGATGAGCCCCGTACTTATTAGAGTCGTATTGAGCACACTCATTTTCTACAAATATTTTCTATCATTTTGAGTTCAATGCTTATTTATTAACAATTATTATATCATATCCTAGTAACTATTTTCATATAAAGAAAAATTTATATTCACGGGAAATTATCATTAGTAAGAATAAAAATGACATTAGTAATACAAATAATAATACAATCATTTTGTATGAATTTAAGGCTCTCTTTTCCGAAAGTAGTTACTAGTAATAAGAATATGATATAACACTTTTAAATAAATAACTATTATGATCAAAATGATAGAAAATATTGATAAAAAAATGAGTGTGCTCATTACAGCTCTAATGGGCACAGGGCCCATTACATAATTTCCCTACATACATACATACATATATGTATTTATGTATACATAAACTTAATATACATGATCATGATAGCTTACACATACATCTAATATACTAATGCATTTATAACAACTATATAAATAGTTGTGACATATAATTAAAAATAAATCTACAACTATATATATACGCTCAAGATAAACATATGCATACAGATAATTACTAAATGTCAGAATAACACATATATTTATATCTGTTTTAAAATAAGAATAATGTCAAAATCTTTATAACATATGTAACGTAATGAATCGACCATGGTAGTATTTGGTGGGGGTAAAGTTTCAAAGATCAAATAAAGATCAAATTTGATAATTGAGATGGTATCATCCTCCTCATCCAATATGGGGCCCAAAAATATGATCTCCTAACCTTGATGGAGCACCTTCTTCAGGACAACTCACCACCCTCTTATCCATCCTCCACCCAAATCCTTATCTTCCCATCCGTCTCCCTTCCCCCACAACTCCACTGCCCGTCTCCACGCTCCGCATGGCTTCCCTCCTCGCCTGTCACTGCCTCTCTCGAACCCTCCCTTCCCTTTCCAGGAGCAACCACTTCTCCAGAGCCAGCAGCTCCCTCCCCGTCCCAACTCTGGGCTTCCGTTGCTCCTCCCAGAGGCTTCCCAGCCTTGATCCCCGAAATGGGCAGGTTTGGCATTCACGTTACTTCCTTAAAGTTTTCTTCTTTTCGTCATCTCTTTCTTTCCCTGTGACTGATGAGTGAGAGCACTGATGTTTCGGTTTGGCTCGTTCATGTTGATTTTGTTCAATCTGTTAGTTTTGGGAATTGGGTTTTTCTTCACGCTTTTTTTAATCTTCGAAAACTAGATTTTTGTGGGAAATGGTTCGTGGCATTAAACAATTGTGATGGAGAAGGGGTTACGTGCCACTTTGATGATCTTGGATGGAAGATTTCTTGCCTCCAAGATGCGAAGAATGCGCTCGCAAGAGTGCTGTATCTACTAAAATAATTAGTAATCAGTGTTATAGATAGTCTATGTCATCTCTATCCCGCTGTAATAATTGAAACAAAATTGAGAGTTAGTTGTTCTTTGATTAATTATGGTGTTGGAGGCGGCAATGGGTCAACCTTTTGTTTGATGATAATGCTTAACCCATAATGTCATCTACACCAGCACTGATTATTCGATATTTGATTTGGTAGATGGCAGGGGGCAGGATCTCCTTGGTGCACCTCCAAGAGATACTTACCATATCTGAGACCTAATAGGCTATCCCCAAAATACCTAATAGTTGATATCCAAGAAATACTGTATATAACTTTTCCAATATCTTCAACATACCTGACATATACTCTTGTTAGAATCATTTTGTTCCAATTCCCCCTCACCGTCATCTATTGTGCCCACTGTCAATGCAAAAGTCAGATTTGCTGTTAATGTAGTCAAGTCCGCTTACCCAATTCTGAATATCATATTAGGGATAACCTAGTGTTTAGTACTTACCCCTCCTTATGGGATAGGTGTTACTCACACGCATCCAGACACAAGTTAGCATCTTTTGAGAGAATAATCCTCTTCCCATTAGTGAGGAAGATGTTAAGTGGTGGCTTGCTCATTGCATTCTATACGTTACCTGACAGTGCAATAAACAATTTAGGTGAAATGTAATAGCACAAGATGGATTAAGGTCAGAAACGCGATTGGGATATGGTATTCTTTAGTGAAAGGTTGTTTCATGATTAATGTGAATTTTCAAACTCTGTAGTAGTCAATACAAAAGGTTGATATTGAATTGCTGATGTGGGATCTCAATATACTTTATGTTATCATCATAAATGCAACTTCAGGTAATGTAACCCTACATATATACCTCAAGTTGCATAAAGTTAAACCATATTTTATTTCATTGCATTTCCTGAAATTGCATTGTGGCATATTGTACTAATAATTCAATTTTTTTGTGGGGACAAGTACTAATGTTTTTCTCTTTGGCAGAAAGATGCTTCATTTCACTTGAAGGAGTGTGCACTGTCTTTGGCTTTGGCAACTGCATTGGTTTTCGGTGTGCCTACATTTGATTTCCCTGCCAATGCAGCCCCTTTGGGGCCTGCCTTGCCTGAATTATCCGTGCTAATATCCGGGCCGCCAATTAAAGATCCTGGTGCATTATTAAGATATGCATTGCCCATAAACAACAAAGCGATCAGGGAGGTTCAGAAGCCACTCGAAGACATAACGGAAAGTCTGAAGGTTGCTGGAGTTAAGGCACTGGACTCAGTTGAGAGGGTGAGAATGCTTGGAAGTATTTTACTTTTTTGAAAAAAAAACTTATGCTGATGTTAATATTATTGTAGAACTGGAATTCTTGCATATTATTGCAAATGTCAGCCTCTGTAAAGGAGGCTGTTTGATCAGGAAAACTGGGCTTCTTATCTGTTTCGGGAGCTTATAAAATGTGAACCCTATAAACTTTGTAAATTACCTTCTCGACCTTTGAAACAAAGTAACTCCCCCCTCAACCCCGTAAACCTGCTAATTCTTACCACTTTGAACCCTGCGGTTAATCTATTTGAAACTTGTGGGGGTTCGTGGAGTAATTTACGGGGTCGATGTGGTAATTACATTATGCAAAAGGTCGTAGAGGTAATTTAACAAGTTTTTAAGGTTCGTGGGGTAAAAATCTCTTATAAAATTGTCGAGAGCATGTCACATTACCTTTCCAAATTTGTTATGATCGCATATGGTTGGGCATCTTAAAGAATGCACTACCTTTTCAATTACTATGGCATTTTTCGCCTAAAGAGCTAAAGACAGAGGGATGAACTCTTAAAATTCTGGGGTTAGTGAGGATAGCATTAACACAGTTTACTACCACAGATGAGAACTAAGTTGTTTATTGTTTCATCATACTACAATAGTACATTTTTTCTGAACTCGATATGACCTTGCTTATTATTTTCCAGTCTGAAACTTATTTACCTGAATTGTTCTCTTATGCTGTAAATATAGAATGTAAGGCAAGCATCTCGTGCACTTATCCAAGGGAAGGAAATGATTTTGGCTGATATTCCAGAAGCAAAAAAAGCACATGGCCAGGAAATGCTTGACAACTTAGCAGTCGGAATGGATGAACTCCAACGTATCGTAGAGGATAGAAACCGGGATGCAGTTGCTCCAAAGCAGAAGGAGATTCTTCGTTATGTTGATGGGTAAGAACTCTTAATTCCTCTTAATTAAATTTCATGATTTTTTTTTCAAGTTTTTTTGCTTCCTCTTTGCCTCTTTGGTATTCCTATGTCAATAGGGCATCTTGATTGATGTAATGGAAAATTTTGCTGTTAATTCATCTCTGTTGTTATAAAAGCCAACTTTGAGAACTTCCAGCAGAAGGCTTTCTAAGGAATTAGACTTTTTTTCCTTTCCGTCAAAATCCACGTTTAGTGGGAGAAAACAAATCCATCAAGAGAAGAGAAAAGAAACCGTAACTTTAACCTTGTATAAATTTACTTTTCACAGATCCTCTTCTGTGAACAGTTGTAGATCGGGTTGGCGGAATGCCAAACTCTTGTCTGCATAATTTTAACAAACGATGCACTAGTTTGCACTTTGCAGATATATGTGGGAGTTTTTGTATTCGTACCTCCATTTGTCCCCTACTTATTATGTTGGTTTTTCAGTTCACAGTATTCTTTCACATCAGAAGTGATAACTATGCCTTCCATATTGCTAGTGAAGTAAAGACAAGTCTTGTATTGTGCGTTAAAGCATTTGAAATATAATGTTTATTTTATAGAAAACTGACGAATCAAAGAACTGCTACAGATTTGTGATAGCTTTACATGTTGCTGTTGGAGTTCCCAAATAAACTATAAATCATTTCCGGTGCTTGCAAATCCTACCGAGAAAAAAAACCATGTTCTCATATATGCCCTTCTCATTGACTGCAGCTGAGATCGAACATTGGGTTTCTGCAGTGTTGAAGAGGACATGGTAGATGGTTTCCCATTCGATATACCGGAGGAGTACAGCAGTATGCCCCTTCTAAAGGGGAGGGCTACCGTGGATATGAAAGTAAAGGTCAAAGACAACCCAAATCTAGAAGAATGTGTATTCCGCATTGTCCTTGATGGATATAGTGCCCCTGTTACTGCTGGAAACTTCGTCGACTTGGTGGAGAGGCATTTCTATGATGGGATGGAAATTCAAAGAGGTGATAATCTTTGAAGCATTAAATCCTTTTTATATGGTTTATGCTCTTTCAGAATTTCATTTGCAATTTTCTAGTTGTATCTATGGACCCTCCATATAAAAAAATTAAGATATGAAAGTCTCAACTGCAAATCCACTGATTAATGTTGATTTCTGGCTGCAGCGGATGGCTTCGTAGTGCAAACGGGAGATCCCGAGGGACCTGCCGAGGGCTTTATTGACCCCAGTACAGGAAAGATCCGTACTATTCCTTTAGAAATCATGACCGTTGGTGATAAAGCTCCTGTTTACGGTGAAACCTTGGAGGTAAGTTTTGCATTCCGCTCATTCAATGAAAATCTTGTTTATGTTAAATGCTAGTGTTAGAGTAACTTTATTATGTAGGTTTTGTTTGTCCTCTTTATGTAAATTACCCATAGGGTTTTTCTCCTATATAAGAGAGCTCTAGGGTTAATGGTAATGCATCTTGCTTATTCCTTTCAACATGGTATCAGAGCGACGGTCCTAGACCGGAGTTCTTGAAACCCTAGCCCTAACCCACCCCACCCGCCGGCCTCTCTCTCTCTTCGCCTCTCTTGATCCACGCCGCCGTACGCGCATGGGCCTGCAGCCCCCCCGCCTTCGTGTAGTACCTGCGCGAGCGAGAAGCCCTGCGGGAGCGTCAAACCCCTGCAGGCCCTGCATCGCCAAGTCCATGCGAGCGAGAAGCAACTGCGCACCTTGAAGTAATCCATCGTGCGCCAGTACTCTCGCGCGCGTGAAGCCCTGAAGCGCGCCTCCATCGAGCGCGACCTCCATCGTGCGTGAAGACCCATTCTGTCTGCACCTCTTGTCTTCATTGCGATCTCCGAAGGGTAGCCTCAGTTCTGCGCACCCCAGTTCACGAACCCAGAGGCGCAACCCTCGACACCATAGTGGTGCCCTCATGCATCGTGCTGCATAGTGCTGTGGTGCCCTCATGCATCGTGCGCAACCCTCCATCGTGCATAGTTCTGTCTGCATAGGCGCACCCCAGTTCACGAACCCAGTGGTGCCCTCATGCAGTCCTGTGGCGCATAGTGCTTCTTCTTAGCATCCTTGGAGCAGCGTGTCGAAGACTCCTGTAGCGTGCCTCCCTGTGCACGCAAGGTATGCGCGTATGCACTATATGCCCTAGCCATGCTTCCTTGAATGAATATGTTCTGTACGCGTGACCGCTGGTTTGAGTCTATGCACAAATAGACATTGTCTTCCGATTTTGTAACCCCAGTTACAGGTTACTGTTGTCGTCATGTTAGACAACAAGGTAGATTTCCATCTGAGGGTGCTTTCAAAGGTTCCGCACCCATTGCATTTACTACATGTTACAAGGCGGATCTGTCAGAATGGATCATGGATTCAGGTGCATCACACCATCTCTGTGGTGACAGAGGTCAGTTTAGTGTTTTTCATCCTGCTCAATCTGAACGATCGGTGGTGATAGCTGATGGTACATATTCCCCTATTACTGGTCAGGGGGAGGTACAGTTGACTCCTACCTTGAGACTGTCCAATGTTCTCTATGCACCGAAGTTCTCGATGAATTTGTTGTCTATTAGTCAACTCACCAAAGATTTACATTGCCGTGCTATATTTGACCCATCTACTCTTGTGCTTCGGGACATATTAACGGGCAGAGTGATTGAGACTGGCCATGAGCAAGGGGGTCTTTATAGACTGGTGCAATCTCCTTATGCTGGTATCTCTTCTATGAGGGCTGGATCGGTGTCACCCTACACTTGGCATCTTCGATTTGGCCATCTTCCGTTGCAAAAGATGGTCCATATTCTTCCACAGTTTCTCCCAAGTCTAATTTTCAGTGTGAGGCATGTCAACTTGGCAAACATCACAGGTCATCTTTTCCGAGTCGTATAGGTCCAAGTCATCATGGTCTTTTTGAGCTGCTACATTTTGATATTTGAGGTCCCAGTCGTGTCCCTGATCTTCAAGGGCACAGGTTTTATCTTGTTGCTGCCGATGATTTCTCTAGACTTTCTTGGGTCTTTCTTCTTAAAAATAAATCTGATGCTAGTCATTTCATTCAGTCTTTTCTTATTGAAATAAAAAATATCTTCTCTGCTAAAGTGAAGTACATACGGTCTGACAATGCTCTAGAGTTGTGCAGTACCCAATTGACCAAATTTCTTATGTCTCATGGGATTGTGCATCAGACGTCGTGTGCTTATACCTCCCAACAGAATGGGGTGGCTGAACGAAAGCATCGTCATTTGTTGGATATGACCAGAACCCTTTTGATTCAGAGCCGTGCCCCTCACTCCTATTGGGGGGATGCGGTTCTCACTGCCTGTTATCTCCTTAATCGTATGCCTTCGACAGTGTTAGGAGAGAAGATTCCGTTCTTGACTGCGTTTCCCGAGAAGGATCTTTTCTCCCTAACACCGCGTGTTTTTGGGTCTGTTGCATTTGTTCATTGTTTTTCTCCTGGTCTTGACAAGCTCTCTCCCATAGCTGTCAAATGTGTTTTTGTGGGTTATTCCAAAACCCAGAAGGGATATCGGTGTTTTGATCCAGTTAAACGTAGGTACTTCGTCAGTGCAGATGTCACCTTTTTTGAGTCCATTATGTATTTTTCTCCTACAGGTGACAGACTCACTCACTCAGAGAAAGGAGATAACATCTATGTGCCGCCTCCACCTCCATCTGTTCCATGCTCTAATCTACCACCACAGTCCACTCCACCACCACCACAGTTTACACCACCACCACCACCGCCGCCACCACCAGCTACTGTTTATTTTCCTCAGGTCTATCAGCGACGACCTTCTGCTCATATGCCTCCTCCATCATCCAGCACGCCCGAGGTATGTACTGATCATTTGAGTTCTACTGATGGCACAGGTGATTTGAATGCGCAGATGGATGTACAGGGTACTGATGATACTGTCACTCCTCCAGTCGATGACCTACATATACCTATTGCTCATAGACGGCAGAAGCGTGCTCGGACGATGAATCCCAAATATGGGATGGATTTTTGCTCTCAAGCATCGTTGGAGCGTTTGTCCCCGGACTTTCGCAAGTTTGTTGTTGGGTTATCGGCAGTACACATCCCACGGTCTTATCAGGAGGCCCTACAGAGCAACCCGTGGCGTTTAGCTATGGAAGAGGAAATGGCGGCGTTGCAGTCATGTGGTACGTGGAGTGTTGTGCTTCCTCCACCAGGTGCATCCATTGTCGGAAGCAAATGGGTTTTTACTGTTAAGCATCGGGCAGATGGGACGGTACGGTTGGTAGATACAAAGCCAGGTTGGTTGCTCGTGGGTTCACCTAAACATATGGGGTGGACTATCAGGAGACGTTTTCTCCAGTAGCCCGTCATTCTATCTTACGGATTCTCATTATAGTTGTTGTTGTCCGAGACTGGCCCCTATTTCAGCTTGATGTCACGAACGCCTTCTTGTATGGTGACTTGCAGGAAGAAGTCTATATGCAGCAACCACCAGGGTTTGCTGCTGAGGGGGAGCAGTATGGTGTGCCGTCTCCATAAGGCCATATATGGCCTGAAGCAGAGTCCACGGGCTTGGTTTCAGAAGCTCTCGGAGTTGATTGAACAGAAGGGCTTCGTCAGATCTACAGCAGATCATACTCTCTTTGTAAAAAGAGATCAGCGAGGTACTGTGATCGTCTTAGTGTATGTTGATGATATTGTTATTACAGGCAGTAATGAGCAGGGCATTCAAGCAGCCAAGGAGTTCCTTGGCGAGCAGTTCGTTATGAAGGACTTGGGTACACTTCGCTATTTTTTGTGGCTGGAGTTTGCACGGAACAAGCAAGGTATGGTAATGACACAAAAGAAGTATGTTACGGATCTCTTATTTGAGACAGGTATGGCAGGATGTAGACGAGCTGCTACTCCTATGGATTCTAATGTCAAACTTTATGATGATGACTCTGAGGAGGTAGACAAGAGACGATATAGAGAGCTAGTGGGAAAGCTCTTGTATGTCACTATTACCCGACCGGATATAGCCTTTGCAGTTAATAGGGTAAGCCAATTCATGGAGCAACCCAGGCAAGCTCACATGAATGCTGTTTTTATGATCTTGAGATATCTGAAGTCGTCTCCAGGTACTGGTCTTCTGTTTAGAAGAGATACCTCGTTATTCGTCACAGGTTATGCTGATGCAGACTATGCCGGGTGTCCTAATGATAGAAAGTCAACTTCAGGCTTTATTGTATTTGTTGGCAGCTCACCAGTAGCTTGGAAGAGTAAGAAGCAAACTGTAGTGGCTCGATCTAGTGCAGAGTCAGAATATAGGGCAATGGCCCAAGGTAGTGCTGAGATGATGTGGGTTAAATCCGTTTTAACTGATTTAACTATTGATGTTCCTCTTCCCATGCATCTGAAATGTGATAATCAAGCAGCCTTGTTCATAGCCAATAATCCAGCCTTCCATGAGAGGACGAAGCACATTGAAGTGGATTGCCATTATACACGGGACTTAAAAAGGGCTTATTTCAACCTCTCATGTATCATCAGGAGAGCAGGTTGCAGACATGTTCACCAAGGCCCTTGCTAGGGGTCCATTTCATCTTTGTTGTTCCAAGCTGAGCATGTTGGATATATATGCTCCAGCTTGAGGGGGAGTGTTAGAGTAACTTTATTATGTAGGTTTTGTTTGTCCTCTTTATGTAAATTACCCATAGAGCTTTTCTCCTATATAAGAGAGCTCTAGGGTTAATGGTAATGCATCTTGCTTATTCCCTTCAACAGCTAGAAAAGTAGATTGATCTAAGACTAGGAGGTAAACATAAAGTACTTGAAAGTTTGGAAACTCCAAACTAGACTTACTAGCCCAAATTTGATCTGGATTGGCCAATCTGGTCACAATGGCTGAGCACCAAATCAAATTGAGCTGCAAAGTCTGGATCAATTTGTCTTCAAAAAATGAGAATCTTTGTTGACCTGGATGACAGTCAGATCGCAGCAATCTTCTAGACCATAGTGTTAGCATATGCAATCAAGGGTATCATTCTGCTGGCAGTATTGCTTAGTCTCTAGTTTCTTATGTAGTTTTTTTGAAGCTCAGATCTTCAACTAGTAGTGTTTCTGACATTTTGACAAATGATCCATACATCCATAAGTATGTTTTTCGACTTTTTTGTGCTTTAACATATTAAGATACGCATACACCTTGCTAAAATCTGGTCGACATTGTTTATATAATGATCTACCCAGAGTTGGGTAAACTATGTTGGTATTTCCACGTAGCATTTTGCTTGTTGCCTTGAATCTTCCTACCTAGACTGTGCATGGTGTCAATCCTGTTTTCAGAAATTGAATGACGATTAGGATCTCGTCATACATGTGATACACCCGCTTTCATCAAGACATGTTTTTGTAACCATCTTATCTGAAATCATGGACGGTCATTCTCAATTTCAGGAGTTAGGTAGATACAAAGCTCAAACACGGCTTCCATTTAATGCGTTTGGAACGATGGCAATGGCAAGAGAGGTAAGACAATCTATTGTTTTACACTTTCGTTCCTTCTGAATCCATCTGTCCAGACTTCTGAACCTGTATCTCTATCGCCGCAAACAGGAGTTCGAAGATAACTCTGGATCAAGTCAAGTCTTCTGGCTCTTAAAAGAAAGTGAACTGACCCCGAGCAATGCCAACATATTAGATGGACGGTATGCTGTCTTTGGTTATATTGTCGAGAATGAGGATTACCTTGCAGATGTGAAGGTGGGGGATGTCATCGAATCAGTCCAAGTTGTCGCAGGCCTGGACAACCTTGTGAACCCGAGTTACAAGATTGCGGTATTACCAAATGGAAGCACCTGATTTTGAACTATTTGTATGTCTCTCTGTGAGGTTGTTTTTGCATCGGGTTCCTGTTCATTCCTGAGGTTTTGTTCCATACATCTGTTTCTTCATGAACTGCTCCTGTACCATGTTTTAATAAATTACCCTTGCAAATATTTGCTCTCTCGATTGTCGAGATTCCTCTCGGCTGCGTGCGATTGCGGGTTTGAGTCATGGTGATAGTCTCTGGCAACAATGAAATAAGCCTGAATGATTTCACCCTCCTTGGGAACCTTTTTCTTTTTGCTGATCCGTTAATTTGTACAGATACATACAGATGGTGCCATACATATCATTAGAGGAATAGCATCTTGCTCATTGTTCGTTTGTATTGGATGTGAGAACTGATCGTTGGATATAAGTTATCTTTTCTTTGAGGATTTTTGACGTACAGATCTCCATTGTAGAAACCTTTTTATCTTTGCATTGTATGTCCCAAGCTCAAGTAATAAATATATCACACAACATATATGTATTTAGTAGAATAAATCAAGGTTTTAAAAGTCGAACCGAACCAACTGGTTCAACCGGTTAAAGCAAGAACCAGAAGAAAAACAGTCCAACCTCTCGATTTTTATTCAAAAACTAAAAACCAGTCAAAATTGATCAAAACCCGATTAGATCGCTTAAACCTGATTGAACCAATTGAACCAAACTACCGGTTCAACCATCCATTTTTGACAAAAAAAAATATTTTTTGATAATTTAATAAAAATAGTACTCCTTTATCTCTTCTCCTTCCACGTGTGTCAATAACCCATTATCATGTCTCACTTCCTTTCATGTAAGCATTGTCTCTCGTCTCACATATTACATGCGTTTGTCTACTTTCAACAACTACAAAGGAAGAATATGTCATAGTTATACTATGAGAAGTAATAAATTGAAATCACTTATTATTAATTAAAGTTTAAATAGTTTTAAAACTGTTAATTTTATACATCACACACATAAATTTTACAAATTATGTTTATTATGCTCTTTTGAGTTTTTTCTAATAACATTTACATCCCTAATATTTATCAATGTCTCTTGTATTCTTATATTCTTAAAAAAATCCATAATATAATATTATTCTATATTGGGGTTTTTTTAAATAATTATTAAAAAATCTTAATTAATTAAATAAGTATGGTTAAAAAAATTTAAAAAAATAGGTATCGATCGGCACCTGAGGTGTCGATTTGGGGCGCCCCCTCCAAATCGGCACCTGAGGTGCCGATTTGGGCGATACCCGTTGGCCCCCGCTCCAAATCGGCACCTCAGGTGCCGATTTGGGGAGGGGCTCCAACGGCCCTCTCCCAAATTGGCACCTGAGGTGCCCATTTAGGAGAGGGCCGTTGGAAATTTGCCAACGGTCCCCTCCTCCCCCATTTCTTATATACCCCCCCCCTCATTCCATTCTCCTCACATTTCCCCCCTCTCCTTCTTCATCTTCTCCCCTTACTCCTCTCTTATTTCACTCACTCGGTTTTCTGAAGCGGGATTTCTTCTCTCAATCTACTAATCTTATTCAAGTAAGAATAAGAAATTTTTTTGTAGCCTATTTTTTGTGCATTTTTTTGCAGGGTCTTATCAGTGAGGGCGATATATACGTTCGGATATCGGATTATATTTTTATCTTTTGGATAACATTTCTTGTAGAAGACATGCGTCTTTCAGGTAATTTTACTTGTATTAAATTTTTCATAAATTTAATAAGTAATTAGATGTACAAAATTGATACTTAGTTAAAATATATTTTTAAAGTAATTCATATTAACATTTTATGGTAAATCATTTGTCTATGAAGTAACCTAAAGATGTTGAAAAATAATCATTGTAATGTAATATGATTTTTTTAATGTCAATTACATTAGATATTTTATTAGGAGATGTTTTTAATAATTATTAAAAAAATCGAAATTAATTAAATAGGGGACATTAGACATTACATTAGCATTGCATTCATTTAGATTTAAAAGTGCATATATTCATGTTAAAATTACTGTCATTTAGAGTTGGAATCGAGCACCGGGAGGGTCTCTATACAGCGCTGGCAAGACTCACTGTGGTGAGCACCGATGAGCCTCCTCCATCAGAGCCGCCTCGCCATTCAACAAGTGTACGGACGTCAAGAAATCAGGAATCCCAAACAATCGAACCGTCACGGAAGTCGTCAGCTAGACCGCATCCTCCAGGGCACGTTCCAATGCATTCAGAACAAATGACCAAGCAAAAGAAGAAGAAAACAACACACGAGGAGACTCACAAAAAAATTGGGAGATGGAGGGAAAGGAAACGACAAAGGAGGAGGTGCAGGAGGTGGAGGAGGAGGTCTGAAGGGATTTCTAAAGATATGGAAAGTTTAAGTTATCGTACAATTTTTTCTTATTATTTGTAAACTCATCTTTTTTCTCTTATGATTTCAATAAAATACTTGTAATTTTTTCAAATTAATTCATGTCAAGTTCTACGTTGTTGAGTTCACATATGTCAATGGTAAATGAAGTTGAGCACACTCTCAATTTCTTTATATTTACTATAATATTGTTGATATGTCAATTACAAATATTCTAAGTATGTCTCAATAATGAAGAATATAATTAAAAATAGAGATATTCTTCACATTTAACAATAATGTTATCGGGGAGAAGATGAGAGCACGAATCTCTAGCGATAGATAAAAAAATTGTGATGAAGGAAAATATTGAAAGCCTATTAAATTTATTAAATTTTTTTAAAATTATTTACAAAATTCCGTAAATGTCCTCATTCACATCTAATGAAAATAATAAAAATTTGGAGTATCCAGTGGTATTGAAATAGAATTAAAGTATTAACGGGGTGTATTTTGTAAAATGACTATCTCCAAGTCGACACCTCAGGTGCCGATTTGGAGCCTCTGCCCAAATCGGCATCTCAGGTGCCGATTTGGAGGGGGCGCCTTAAATTGACACCTCAGGTGCCGAACGATACCTATTTTTTAAATTTTTTTAACCATGTTTATTTAATTAATTAAGATTTTTTAATAATTATTTTTAAAAAATCCCCTATATTGGTATAATATAGGAGAACACTTGTACTAATAAAATGTCACTACTATCCATTTTGTAAAAATACAGAGGAGTGCATAATTGTAAAAAAGGAGTATAAGTGTTATTGAAAAAGTAGGAAGGACACGAGTATATAGATCCTTCAAAGATATGATGTAGTATTTTTCATATTTATTTGTATGATACTACCAGTCTAACTCGATTTGACCCAGTTAAACCATATGTACAAAACCAACAGTACAACAGTTCAATCTTTTTCGATTTTTATGAATTGATGATGTCATCACCGGTCCGACCGGTCAATCTCATTGATCCAACCATAAAAACCAAAAACTGGTACTTGCTCGATTTGATGTCCGGTTCGATTTTTAAAACATTGGAATAAATCATGAAATCAAGACAATAAAAAATACTAGAAATTATGTTAAAAAATAACGTAGATATAAATATTTTGTATTGTTGGTCGTTATACGTAGATTTTTACACAAAAATCCGCAATTTTATCCAGCTCTATATCAACAACAAAGTTAATATGAATTATTAGGAATGCAAACAAATAGGTGTGGATATAGGTGTTATCATATCGTTTATCTATTTTTAAATATGAATACTAATGCATATACATATATTGACGGATACGAAAACTATATTAAAATGGATAAGATACGGTAACACCTACATAATAACTTTGATGTACGTGCATTGGATGGAATATGCATCATACAAATACGCTAATGTGCTTAAACAATAATAATTATAGTAAATATGATGAAAGAAGGTAAAATATCATTTTATATAATGGTTAAAAATAAATCTACATCTATATTTATATATGAAAATGGATACATGGATACAGATGCAAATATTTGTAGATATCAAAATAATATGAATATCCATCTTAAGATAGATACGCATGGCAAATTTTGTATAAAACAGATGTGATGATGGATCAGATAGGGTTGTATTCGTATCCGTTTGCATCTTATGAATTATACCCTTAACAGTACGTTTTTTAATCAATCAAGATTCCGTCATAAGATATTAAATGATATGTATATAGACATCCATGCTAAGATAATCCAAAATATCCTAAGATATAATTTGATATATAATGTCTCTATTAGTGTTCATAATACTGAAAAAATGAAAATAAATTGAGGCCAGATTGCAATATCTTATATTGTTATTTTATTGCAATTAAGCAAGCACATATATATTCCAAATGTGAAAGTTATTACAGTCGGCAATTGTCATTAAAAAAAGGTCAAAACAAGATATTCCAATCGCATGCATTCAATATAAAACCCGCGGTCACTAATTGCCATTTCAAAGGAAATAACGGGGTAAAATGCAATTGTAATTAAAACTCACGGTCTCCAACTGCTATTTCAAAGAAAAATGGGCTAAAATGCAATAAATACTTATCATGATTGTCAGCCAAACAAAAGATACAAATTAACCTGAGCATCACAACTTCTGCACCTCCCAACTACTCATCCTCATCCCATCTACTTAAAATATTCCCTAATTTTCCATTCTCCATTTTATCATCTCCCTCTTTGTTCCGCTTTTCTCCCGATGGCTTCTCTCCCGTATGATCTGAATTTGCACTTCAACGTAAACAATAATTTTCTCTTGTTTGACATGGATTTACTATTCAACCACGATTACAATGATTACCACGACAAAGTTGAGCACAATGCCGAGTACAAGAATTAGAATGAGGACAGGGCTTCTCCCTCATATGACACGAATTTACATAACTTCAGTTATTATTTTTCCATGTAAACATGCTTTAAATTCTAACCATCTGTCTTTGTTGGACCTAGTTGAAGAGTTGTCGTCTTCACCCCCTTATGTTGTACTCTACTCCAACACGATGGAGTCTCGTTGGAACTCACAGTCACTAATTGTTGTTTCAAAGGAAACAAATGTGTAAAATGACATTGAAATTAAAATTTGCAATCTCTAATTGTTATTTGAAAGAAAATGGGTTCAAATGACATTGAATTCTGATCATGCTTGTTTTTTAAGGAAATAAGCTTAGAAGATGATTTGTATTCTTTAACCTTTTAAAATTGAGTTCTTGAGAATTTCCAGCCACTCCTATATTAACACATTTGGAAACAAATCTTGTATGAATAAATAATCAAATTTATGATTTGCAATAAGGTTCAAAATATCACGATATATCGGTGATATATCGATATCTCTAGAAGGAGGGTCTCAATATTCTTGTGTATTTCAACATATATGATATATCACAAGATATCCATGAAATATCGGCAATTCATTTCATATCGAGAAAAAATTGAAGATTTCAGTACAAAATTTTCATAGGTATCGGTCGATATCAATCGAATACCACTGATATGGTGTCGATATTGCTGAATATCACCTATTTTTAAATTTTTGACCGATTTCTTTGGGATTTTTCTTTTGTATCTATTCCTGGTGTAAAAAATACATTATGATTTTTATATATATAGGGCTATGGGAACGTTAATGGGGAGCTTTGCCTGCTTTTGCAATAGAGATAAAACAACTCTAAAGCAGATAAGAAATGTCTACATACATATATGTTATTATGCTCATTAGCTTACTCGCATGATATCCGATATATCTGGGCATTTTATTTAAATATAATATGCGATGTGATGTAAGATTAATGTGCTAAATACACCTCCTTAATGTCAATAAGTTATTATTTGAATTTCATCGTTTCCTTTCTAATATCTCGATAGCAGTCAACAGTCAGCATTGACAGCAACGATATATGCAATATAATTCTATTGATCTATTAAATATACCTCATTCTTGCATATAAGTGTATATTTATATGTTATTTATTGTTTTAAGAACTATACGACCTTAATTTGTGAAAAATCACTTTTTGCACAATTTCCAAGATTTTCAAGATTTCCACAGATATTGTCCCAATATATCTCTTTTTGGGTTGATCGATACGATGCTGATATCAATATTTCAAACCTTGCTTCTATCTTCTTCCTCCTTCATCCATTTTGCTCCCGATGGCTTCTCTAATGTATGACTTGAATTTACATAACTCTAGCTATGATTCTCTCTTGTTGATACGCCTTGATTCCTAACCTTTTGTCTTTGTTGGACAGAGTCGAATAACCGTCGTGTACACCATTCTTGTCGTACTATAGCCCAACGAGAAGGGGGTCTCGTTTGAACTCCTAGTCATCGATTGTCATTTCAAAGGAAAAAATGGTAAAATGCAATTTTAATTAAAACTCTCGATTTCTGTTAGCTAAAATGCAATAGAAACTTATCATTAATGTCATCTCACAGAGTATCCTAACTAACATAAGTATCACAACTTCTACAGCTCCCAACTATCCATACACATCCCATCGACTTCAGATATCTCCCATTTTCCATTTTCCCTTCTATCATCTCCCTTATTGGTCCACTTTTCATCTGATGGCTTCTCTTGCGTGTGACCTAAAGCTAGGCTTCAACATCAATAATGATGCTTCCTCATTTGACCCGTATTCACTCTTCAACCATGATTATGATGATCACCACGACGAAGCTTATCACGACGCCCGAGCATGAGGATCAGGACGATGTCGAGGCTTTTCCATCATATGATCTGAATTAACACAACTTAAGCTATGATTCTCCCCTATTGATATGCCTTGAATTCTAACTATCTGTCTTTGTTATACACAATTGGAGAACCATTGCAAGCACCCCTTCTGTTGCACCATACCCCAACAAGACGGGTGTCTCGTTAGAGTTCTCGATCACAAAATTAGCATTTCATCAGAAACAAAATGGTAAAATACAATTTTAATTAAAACTCATGATTTCTAATTGATATTCCAAAGAATTATGAGCTAAAACGTAATAAACACTTGTTATAATTATCAACCAAACAAAAGATCCCAACTAATCTAAGTATCACAACTTCTTCCCCATTTGAACTGAGTTTACACTTCGACATCAATACTGATGCTCCATTGTTTGACCCCAAATTAATTTTTCAACCATGATTGCGATGATTATCACGACGAGTTTGAGCTTGACATTGAGCATGAGGATAGGGACGGGGTTGGTGCTTATCCCGCGTATGACCCGATTTTGCACAACTTTGGCTATGATTCTCCCATGTTGATATGCCTTAAATCCCAACCATATGTCTTTTATGAACCCAGTTGGAGAATCTTGCATGCACACCTTCCTTATGTACCATACTTCAACATGACAGACCTTTCGTTGGACCTTGCGACCAACAGTTGCCATTTCAAAGAAAACAAATGGTTAAA
Organism: Ottelia alismoides; assembly: GCA_037367405.1. Classification (NCBI taxonomy): domain Eukaryota; kingdom Viridiplantae; phylum Streptophyta; class Magnoliopsida; order Alismatales; family Hydrocharitaceae; genus Ottelia; species Ottelia alismoides. Next base: position 83,559 of record JAZKJV010005955.1, on the reverse strand, counting down.
GGCAATTGAATTAAAATTTATGGTCTCTAATTGTAATATCAAAGAAAAAATGGTCTGGAATATAATAAACACTTGTCTTGATTATCGGTCGAACAGAGGATCCCAACTAACATGAGCATCACAACTTCCGTACCTACCAACTGCCCATCACCATCACACCATCTTTAGAGTCTTGGGGTTTAGAGTCGTGGGGTATGCACAATACTTTTTTTATTTTATTTATTCTTTTATTTTGGATTCAAATACATATACCTATGTCCTACTTACAAACAACAGTTAGTTTGTTAATTTGTACAAGTTAGATGTATTTACATGTATTTTGAAAAGAATTTAAAGATAAAATGAAAGAATAAATGTAGATTATATTCATCACCCCTATACTTTACCTTTGCTAGTCCCTAACACACAGTTATTAGAAGAATAAGTGATGCAAAAAGAGAAAATAAAGAAAAGGAAAACGAAGAATGTAGAATGATTATAACGTTTAAAGTTGTCTTTACAAAATCAAAGTTTGGAGCTCAGTTAGGACCTTTGGATTGTTAGTTTGTTCAGAACCTTATTGGGAATAGGATCTCAAACTTAACAGCCATCAAGTTCCACGAGTCCCTATTCAGGTCACCTCAATAACTAGGTCAGGATAAGTCTATTCATACACAAACCCTTATGACTATGAATCTTACTTGTACAGGGTAAGTGGATGTATCTCTTCTTATCAGAAATAACAAGGTCTGTCTCCCTTAACAGGATAACCCTAATTCCCATTCTAGCTATTATTCCCTTGAGGACTAGGGTATTCTCTTATAAGTTCAAGTGTACCGGCTCAAGAAGAAGGGGTAAAGAAAATAATAGATTGTGACCAATGTAATCACATATTCTATGGAGCTTGGTCAATGTAGCCAAGTCTCCTGCTGCAAGCGACCATGAGATATTTGACTTTGAAGCATAATGCCTTGCTTCTTCTTGAGACATTAGACTATCCCTCTTTTGAAGCTTTATTGCAACACACATCGTCCTGTCTTTAGACGTCCATGCCACTAGACTGACTTGGAGGGGTATTGGCCACCTATTCCACACGCGTGCTTCCTCAAGCTAAAGAATCTTGCTCTCACCACCTCCTCAGAGTTGATCTAAGTGTAGAGTGTGGTGTCTAAGTTAGGTCATTATCAACAAAAGTCGTGTGTGCGCTCCTAAATACTCTACTTAGGCTAATCAACTAGATGAAACATGAACATAGTCTTGCAGACTCAAAGAATTAAGTTCCATAGACCTGAAAATCTTATTTTCAGTTCCTAAAAGGTTCTTGTGAAATTAAGTAGATTAAGGTCTAGACCAAACTCTAATCTTCATATTTTATTTTTACTTGTTCAATTGTCAAAATCATTTAGAAAAATACTTATGTACAATATTTTTGCCACGTAATTTTCTGGCTTTGATCTTTTTGTGGATATTTGAAAGGGGTCTTGCAATTTTTCATGGGATTTTTGAAGTAATTTTTCAAAATTTTAGGTATTTTGGAATTTTACAAATTTTTATGGAATTTTTGAAAAAAAAAGGTTAGTAAATTCACAAGGATTTTACACATATTAACAAAGAATTTTATACAACTTATATGCAATTTTATGTACATGTTTTATTTGAAGAATTTTTTGTGAGGATATTATCTATATTATTTTCAAAATAATTTGAAACATTTTTGTAAAAAAATATCAAATATTTTTTAAAGCTATTTTACAAATAATTTTATAAAGAATTTTTCAAAAGTTTTTTGCAAACAATTTTTGCAGACTTTTTACAAACATCTACAAAGAAGTTATTTTTAAAATGGTTTGAAAATATTTTACAAATATTTTTCAAAGGTTTTCAAAATATTTTTGTAGAAATTGTACAACTACTTTCCAGATAATTTTGCAAAATAATTTCAAACCAATTTTACAAACACTTTTTTTAAATATATATATATATTCACAAGAGCTATTCATTATAATTTATCATATACCCTTACCCATTGTAGTATATTAGCCATATTATTATTGAAACTACAACACTACAAGTTATGGCTAACGTGCATATGTCATATACATGACCCCCATATACTTAGCTCGAACTATGTGCTCATAGTGATCAAAAAACAATAAATGAAGCCATAACTCGTGCTAATTATAGAAAAGTCTGCTACAACGACTCCAAAATGAAGGAATATGAAGTCGATCACCCCCTCCCCCATACTTAGGATCAACTAATATTAAATATAGAAGATTGTACACTAAGCACAGATGATTGAGGGTTGTAATATATGAAATCAACGGTTGGGCTGGTTTACTCCTATACTTAAGGTAAGGGATCCCTAAATATAGAACATAATATAAACAAGTTAAGGAGACAAGCGAGGGGGGAAAGAGACAAAAATTCGAAAGAATGAACCGCATCACTCCCCCTATACTTAGGGTAAGAGATCCCTAAGTATAAGAAATGACGGGAGCAATGGAACGGAATGAATAAGAACAATATGTTATCTACACCCACAAGGTTGCAAAAGTCGGTAGTCGGTATTGGATCGGTCAGGTCACTGACTAAGGATTAATCGGAAGTCGGGCGACTAATCAGATTTAGTCGGACTTTAATCATCTCTGAATTTTATGATTATTTTAAATATATAACTCATTTTATACATATATTTACATGGATTTTGTATATTTTATACCATCATAATAAAATAAAAGAAGTAATTGAATTTAAATAAAATATTAAGCATATTATAATAAGTTTGATTATTAAAAAAATAAAATATAAAAATATAGTATCTCCAAGGAAAATTTGGGCAACTAGTGTGTCTAGTCAGAATTAGTCAGTATTCAGTCGATCACCCCATTGACTGGAGTAGTCAGACCTTTTAGTCGGGCTAGTTGGGCGACTTTTACAACATTGTACACCCCTATACTTAGGATAAAGTACATCCTAAGTATAGCCACAAATATCCTATGTGAGACCTAGAGTATAATGCAACAAACAGAAGAATGAAGGAATAAAATAACGAAACACGTATATAAACGAGGTAACCATTGTTGAGGTACCTCTCAACAAGCGCTAGATTTTATGCCTTTACTGGGCGCAAATGTTAGGATAACAGTGTATTAGGGTTCAAGACGACAAAAATAAGGTGAATGCCGCATGTCGAGTTCATGGTGAAAGACCCACAACAAACTCAAAAAGCATTGAAACACCTGAATACGGGTATTCTTATCCATTTTAAATATATATACAGATATTGACAAATATAAAAATTGCGTTACAATGTTCTTAAAAGGTGGATAAATATGTAAATCGAATACATATCGAATATAAGTAATATTGAAAATACTATATAGATTAGCTTAAATATACATATATTGGTTGGCTTCCAAATGACACACACACACACACACACACACACACACATATATATATATATATTAAATGCATTTAATTCATAACAATTATATCAAACATGATAAAAAAAGGTATGAAATTATGTTACGTATACTTAGAAATAAATATACATCTACAATTATATATATATATATATACAAGGATAAAAATACGGATATTCACAAAAATTAAAGCGATATCCATTCTACATTTATTTTAGATCGGATATGGATCCTAAAATGTATATAAAACATGTGGTAACAGCTCAAATACGGATATATCCATATCCATCTACATCCTTGTATGGCATTAGGAATCCACCTTTTCTTGACGTGATCTCTTTTAATTATGGCTGAGGGTATGTATATTGTAAGTTAACGTGAGACCTATATATGTTGTGTAAAGGTACTATCATGAGCATGGGCCGGAGCACATCGCCCTCCATCGCTTCTTCTTGTCAGGTGTTTCATGGACTTGTGCTTTGATTCCCTACATTCTCAGCTGCAGGTTTTCAAATGCCTCAGATACGACTTCAACCTACAGATACATGTAAGGAAGACAAAGAAAACAATGATCTATTATATGATCGAGTGATCACCGAGGATAGCATTCACTGACCAATTAGGGTTTCTTCGAATACACTCTAACTATTCTGTCCTGGTAATATACAGGCAACGAATGGCTGATGCGCTCATCCGGGATTGTAAACTTGTCGTCACTGTCATAGTCCTGATGGACAAAAGATACAGATGATACCAATCTGAAAGAAGTATTATCCATAACAAATACAATGCAACGGAGCAGATAACATCTGAAAGCAGCAACCCCACTCCCAGATGAGCACTATCCTATTCCGACCATCCCCGGATCCGAAAGTAGCACAACTGTTTAATCAGGGGCGGAATCAAGAATTTTATTAAGAAGGAATCGAGTATACAACTATTATAAATGCTCAAAAACGAAAAAATCTATGTATATTCCAACGAAATTTTAAATAGAATTAATATTTTTAATATGAACTTCTTTCAATCTTGACAAACATAGAATTTAAATCTATTATTAATGTTAGAATTTCAAATACATTGGTATTTTCAATGGATATTTTTAAAATTAGATAAATTTAATAATTTGTGCATCTCTAGATCCATCCTAAAAAGATGAAATTACCGAGTGAAATTTTGAAACAAAAAAGTTCACGGTTAAAAGGAAATAGTAAAATTTATTTTATTTACAAGGAATAATAAAAACAATGGGAGAGATAAATAAACTTGAATATAATTTTATATCAAATTATTTTGATACTTTAGAAGTGATTGGATAAACCATATAAAAAAAGTAAAATTGATGAAAATAAGATTCGAACCCTGTTCTCCAAAATAATAACCATGTCACTCTACCACTTGACCATTTAATAATTTTGTAATTTTCCTTTAACAACGTTAATTATAATATAATTGAGAAGGGGCCGTGTTAAAAACTTAGTACATTGTACAAGTGACGTATAATGATCATAGAGAGGCTGTTACCCCCATAATATATACTAGTTCCACCCCTGTGTTTGATAATATGCAAATCTGTTTGATAATATGCAAAAAAAGGGACCTCTACCCTTCCTCTTTATTGAGGGGCGGATGGGCAGAGGTTTTTTTGGTGCACCATCTTCAATTGTAATGAAAAGGCCAACTGTGAGAGTGCATGAAAATGTAACAAATTAACAATCCGACCAAAAAAATCAAATAGCTTTAAAATGCCCATTTATTTAGAAAGAAATCAAAATCTTGTGACAAGATTTGTTCAGATGCATCTGAAATGCCAAACCGCTCTCTGGATTCTCTGCTGCCAACAGAAGTTGATTTTCAGATATATGGTAATTTGAGTTTTACTGCTCTCAAAGTTGCAGGTTTTAGTTAAGAGGTGTTCGTATTTGCATTTGACAGATTCCGTAAAGAAACTGCTTTTATCTAATGCCTTACTTCTTAGGAATCGGATACAAATATGGATATAGGTGTTATCATATCTTTATCTGTTTTTAAATATGAATATAAATGCTGATATCGATATCAATTGGTATGAAAATTGTGTTACCGTTTCTTTAGAATGGATACAGATATCAAACGGATACATATGGGAAATAGATAATATGCATTCACTATATAAGTCTAAACGTTATATAAATAGACTAAATGTATTTCTTTCATAACAGGTAGAAACCGATGCTATATATAGTTAAATTCATATATGAAAACGGATACGTAGATATTAACAGATATCAAAGTGATATCCGTATCTGTACCATTTTAAGACTATACGGATATCAGAATCTGTATAAAATGGATGGTTAGATCTGGATATATCCCTATCCATTTGCATCCTTACACCATGAATCATTAGTTGTTGATTAGTCATTATATCTCGAAAATTTTGGCATTGTACAATAACTTTTCTAGGACTAACGGGAAGAAGAACGACTGATGGGAGGATTTCATACCTTAAAGAATTTGATGCTGACAGTGGAGATAAAAACACATACACAAAGAACAAGATATTCATAAGAAGACGTGGGATAATGCCAAAGGAGGTGAAGGGAGAGGAGGAGGATGCCTAAAAAGAATTATAAATAAATTGATACCATAGAGTAATGTAAACTAGTTTACCTTATTTCTTGAAAAGTTGAAACTGTTATATGATTTTAATAGAATATATGCATTTCTTTTAAATGGATATGCGTTATGATATTGAATGTTGAGATTATTAATATGCCATGGTGAATGTCTTCCTATTTGATTCTATTGATTTTTTAAAACTTAAGATATAAAGATCTTCATGAGATTTCGAAATATTTTAGAAAAATATACTTCTACCCACAACAACAAGTACTCATTTTAGAAAAAAAATACTATGTTACACCACTGTAAAATAAGAGAAATCATGCATATGCGAAAATTTTGAAAAAGGATTGGTCTAAAAAATAGAAAAATAAAAGAGTATCATTTTTAAAATAATTTTAATTAATTGAATTCGTAGAAGGTTTGAGATTTTTTATATTAACATTACATATATTTAGAGTATTGCCTGAACTAGATTAATTTTTTATGGGTTTTTCATTTTGCAAATGTTTTTAGTTGATCTTTATATTAGATATATCATAATATATGTGGGATATAAATGGATCTTTTTGTATTTTAAAAAGATAGTAAGTAAACTCAAAATGCACAAAGTTAAATATTTTTATGTTTTGTATATTTTTTGTGTCTATGGTATCTTTGAGCTTTCTATGCATTTTTAAAGTTTAAAATACACAAAAAAATAAACAAAAATTACAAGAGCTAAAAATGGGCCTACTAAATAGGAAATATATTTAAATACCTTAATAAAAATTATATGATATAATATCATATAAGGTATTTAAAATTATTTTCATAGAAAATTTTAGAGTACTCAAGGGAGAAAGGGGAGGGGAGGAGGGGAGAGGGGATGGGAGGGTGCTGAGCCAAGGGATTTGAGCCAAATCTGCACCTCAAATGTTGATAGATGGTGGTTTTTTTAAATGCCCAAAGCTCATGCCTATTTAATTAATTTTGAATATTTTAATATTTATTTTAAATAAGGTCCAATTATCATAGGTTCTTAAGGTAATTACAAAACTACTCAGGATTATGGGTGTAAATATTCCTTAACAAAAAATATGCGAAGAAATTGGAACAAAGATATTTTCCCCCACATTTATATTAATTTTTTTGACATTTTTCTATTTTTTAATTTATTTAGTTAGCTAGTTTTATTACATTTATTATTTGTTTATGTTTTTAATTTATTTTATATTTTATTTTAAATGATTAATTAATTTTTTACTTTCATGTTTTTATTCCTCATTATAAATTTTATTTTACTTTTTTATTTTTTTTATTTTTTATTGATTTGTAAATGTTAATTTTTTTACTTATCTTTTTCGTTTTGTTTTCCTATTTTGTATTTCTTATATGTTTGTTTTCTATTTTCTATATTATTATTAAGTATAAGTTTTCTACAAGATCGAGTGACTAATATCACATGGCAAGAAAGATGTTATGAATTGCTACGGTATCATCTAATTCAATCCATTGAATGAATATCTAAGGGGTTGTTCGGTTGCAGGGGTAAACTCCCCTTGCCCACTCCTAATCTCTCTCATGTGGGTCCCGCATTTCTTTTTTTTAAAAAAAATAAATAAATCAATTTTACATCATCAATCCTATCAAAAAATAATATATTATACCATCATATCATATAAAAATTATAAAACTACTCCACTTCTCATATTTCCAAACTTCAATACAATCACATCACAATAAGTACTCACTTTTTCAAATTTCAATACAATCATATCACAACAAACCCACATCTAACCCACCCTCAGTTTAACCCTCTATCCAAATATCAAAACCCAAAACGGGTTACCCTCTACCCGTTTAACCCGCCTTAACCCGCTAACCAAACGCACCCTAAGAGCAGTGAAATGCTTCGGTATTATGAACATAAAAATCTAACCTGATTGTGATCTAACATATGTGAATAGCTGGATAAGTAAAGAATGGGCCAATAATGGAAAGTATTTTCTTCACTGCGCACAACTGCCATATGATTAATGGTGTACTTGGATGGAGATGAATCCAAGAATTTGATCTTTGGCCTCTAGCTCGAAACAAGTTTGTTTTAATCTAATTTTTTGCATGTTGATTCAGAAGCAATTGAATGGGGTTCTTATGCTAACACGATATGAGTTTGAAAGCATTGATAGAAGGATTAAATTGTATTGCTTTTTTTAAAACTACATTGGGGAGCCAAGATGCATGAACGGAAAGAGCTCAAGTTTTGTTCAGGAAATTTAACAAGTTTAGTTTAGTAGGAGTGTTCATCAGATGACATGTGTCCCTTTTATATAAAAGAAATTGCGTGCGCGTGCGTGAGTGAATGAAGCACAATAAGGATTTAGTGCTACAAAATCATAAGCATAGTACGTGGTGCTTACATGAGTGCTCCCTATCTATCTCCATATACATATTTAAATTGCTAGTATAAAACCAAGTGTTGACTTATACACACACATTGATGCACTGTGAGTGTTGAAAATGGAGTAAGATACTGGTGTTACATGCAAGTGTTCGAAAATTAAGATACTAGTGTATCATATATGTATAGTGTAACATTTCTTAATGGTATATAGTTGTAATTAAGCACCCTAAATTCAAAGGATCATTTGAGTTGATCAATCTCTGTACGAATAATTAATTCGAGAACCGACCTGATCAATTTCTTGATAGAATATTGAAATAAGTTGTATGAAGCCAACTTAGAAAAATTGAAATATTGGACGCTTTTAATGGATGTATCAGCACGCTTAATGCATAATTTAAGGGTCATGTGATGTTTTAGCCCTTGATTTTAAGTACAAATATGCTTGATGTATGAATTGAGAACAATATAGTATTTTAACCATCAATTTAAGTACAAAAATATGATTATAGCATTTCATCTAACAATTACTATTTAATGCTTATCGATGCATCTATTGAACATGGATTGCATGAGGAAAGTGTTAGCATATTGGTTGTTGATAGATATTATTTGCTACTCGTGTGTTTATGAAATGAATATTGTGCCTTATTCAAACATTCTGAAAAATTATCCATGGCCCAAGTGAAGGATATAATTAGCTTTCTAGTGATGCTCTGTGTAAAATTTAAATGTGTTGAATCAATTAAGGCATAGATTACTTTGTAAACGTCTTAATGCTTCCTTCAAAATTTTGAATAGCGTATTAAAGTTGGAAACCGTACTTGCAAAGAGGAACTCAAAACGAAGTTAACATCGCTATCCTAAAAACAAGTAGAAACAAGAACTAATATGTTTCGAAAGTTGGGTGCACAAAGGACCCCAACCCTAATTCATGTCGTGTTTGAAAGTCAAACCTCTTAAACATATTTTAAGGTATACCATATGATTTATTATTGGAATGAAGTAAAATGAAGAAATACCCTAAAGTGAAAATTAAACTAAATGGAGTTATTGACTAATAGTACTTAGACCAATTTAAAGATAATAATCCAACGGAGTCATGAACACGAGGGACTTTGGAAAGATTTAGCGGCGAGTCAACTCACACTTATAAAGGGAGAATGAATAATGACTAGGTCTCACTACGAGGTCCAAACATTGCATATATACATTGCAGGCACGTTAACTTTGTCTGATAAGGGTTTCTTACTCGGTCAAATTGTGTACCTCAAAGTGACAAACAATAGTTTACAATCATCCTTGTGGAGCATTTATATGGAAATAAGTTCAATGTGAAAGATTCATAACCCATTCTGAGTGCTGTGATTATTAGAGCTCCAAATTGTAGAAAAAATGTGCTCATTGTTGTTGGGATCTCCTTTATGGCAATCAAAGAGCTTGAGATGCAGTTACCTCGTTTGGATAATGAAACTAGGTTGGAAAAGGTTGGAAAATCCAATGAGCTCAGGAGAATATACTTTGATCAAGTCAATTAAACATAATATAATAACTATACATGGAAATATGACTTATAACACGTCATATAGACAAGAAGATCAAATTAATGACCCAATCATCGATATTCAATCAATGGATCGCGAAATTGTATTAGACCGAATCAATTTGAGGATGTTTATTCACTACAATGATCATTGGAGCTTAGCAACATGATTATGACCAACACACTAGTCAAAGGAGCATGAAATATATTATCGCATTTCTTATCATCATATTCATGCGATGAACTCTAATCATGTAATAAGCTTAACTAATTCAAGTCAAAATTGACCCTACAAGGATATTTGAGTTAAAGGAAGTGATCTAGATAGAACATGAAGTGAAACAATCTAAAAAATACTCGAGTGATGGAGCTCATCAAAGAAAACCACCGAGTCCTAATGAACTTGAACTTGAAAGTATTAAAGTGGACAGATAGACTCTGTGTAGGCTGATGAGATAATATGGACAACAACCTAATCAAAATATCCAACACAAGTTTTTTGAATCAAGTAGAGGATGCTAGAGATGGAATCAATTAAGTCGGAGATGTGGGGGTGGAACATGAATTTTGAGGGTTTTTTTAAATTGAAGAGGATGCAAGAAGAATTGATCAAATAAAGAAATGATACTTAATATGATGACATATTGATCCTAATTGAAAGTTGAAGTGGATTAAGTGATCGAGCAATGAGATTTAGCCTCGATTATAGGGAATCGCCACACAACTAACAAAGCTTCAACCATAACTTGCACAAAAAGAAGCACATTGAATCAAATAGACAACTAACATTAAACCAAATAGAGAGCTCAACAAGTATCACGATAGGAACAAATTAATGATGAATCAATGCTCAAGATGTGAACACATTGTTGTATTTAAAGTAAGTAACTTAGGTTGTAATTGGAAATCTATGTAATAATTATAAGAGTTAATTTGATTTCAATTAGCAAATAAAATGACTTGGAGGGAAGGTTGAGAATTCCCAAATTTAGTATCATACCTAGTATCTCTAAACTTTTGCTTGACTTATATATGAGTTCACACCCCAAGCTCTTGTAGCAATAGTAGAGAGGAGGGATGGAGGACCACACACGCGCCCGCGCTCCGCTTCGTCTCCGACACCGGCTCGGGCTCGGGAGAGTCAATTCGGATCTCGATACTTTTGCTGTGAGTTTCATTTGGCTGATCGATTAAATTAATCAGACATATTAATTTGGATTCGATCACATTAGGAATCTAACTCGATCCAAACGGCTCGATTTAGCCGCGGTTTTGGAATCTGACCCATTGAGGGCGTTTTCGGAAATCAAAAGTTACCGCGCTAGGGCATGCGAGCATCTCTTTTTATACCCCTTTCCCCACATCGTTTTCTTAACTCGCAAGAAAAATTCTCTCTTCTGACGCTGCCGTGTGTGCTCTCTGTTCCCACCGCATTTGTGTCCTGATCTTCTCGGCTACAAGTTCTCGGAGGTACTTTTGAGGACGGTCTCATCGCTATGCGCTGAGGAAGATCGTGGACCGTCGTATCCTGGGAGCGGATCGCTAGTACCCTTGGCACCAATATTGTGGGGGCGATATCCTCTCTAAAGACAATCTATTTCGTGGACTCTTTGGTGATATCTGACTTACTTTTCCTTTCATTTTGTTTGCCACAAATTTTTTATTGCTTTACCTTTTCTGGATCTCGCCCTATGACATGTTTCGGCTTTATTAATCGGTTCCTATTTGCATGCTGTAATCGGATAACTAAATGGAAATGCATGATTAAAATGATGTTAATCTGTGATGCTTTTCTGTTAATTCATTTGAATCCGTGTAATTACGATTTAACATATGCGATAATGATCTTGATAACAACACACATTTTATTAGGGAATTAGGGAGGTATTGATGATGAACGTTGAGAGATGTTGGTTTCAATTGAGGATGAGAATTCAAATGAAGATTTTGAAAGGCCATGGTCGTGCCATGAATCATTGCCTCCACTATCACTATACTAAAATATAAGGCGCTAGTTGCATCATAGAAACAAAACACATATCTCCTAATCAAATTTGACCCAAAAAGTTATGGATTCATCGTTAAAATGATATGTATCAAGAGAGGATGAATGAACTTTTTCACGTGGAGGTGAAAAATCTAAACTTTCATATGCCAATTTCGGGGATACAAGGATGAGTTGTACTAGAAATTAAGTCCACGTGAGTAGGAATGAGAATCGGATCAGGTTGGGCCGGGCTCATCTTAGTCCAATCCGAGTCCGATTCCAATTTTCAAGCCCACGGGTCGGGTCTAAGCTCGCAACATTTCTGAAAATATGGCCCAAATCCAAGCCTGACTCGCAAGTACATGAGTTGGACCGGGCTCAGGCCGGCCCGCTATATTTAAAAAAGATTTGGTTAATTAGGATTGAAATTTCATTTGGAATCGGAATCTCACTATTTGACCTCTCTCTATTACAACATGCACATTCGACATCAAATATATTAAAATCAAAGCTACGTGGTCTATATGCGGACCGACCCACGAGCTTCGGGCTCGAATCCATCGTTGCCCGAGCCTGACCAAAAAATCGATATGAGTCAAAAATTAAATCCAAATCCGCGACTATTGCTCCGACTCGAACCTGGAAGGGGTCGAGCATTGGACTGGGATCCTGCCTGTGAGCTCGACTTCTGACGGCCATATGCATCATCTTCTCATCCATCCGGCCTGAGCTGGTGGGAATCGCTCTGCTTGTAGTCTCTCCTTTTCTCTGGTTTCCCTTGACGATGGCCTCCCTCCTGAGGGGAACACATCTTCCTTCCCTCCATTCGAGACTCCCTTCCCGTCACCTCCCCCGTCCCCTCTCCATCGCTCCCCGTGCCTCCTCCCTCGACACTTCCATCCTCCGTATGGAAACCTTCGCTCCTCGCCGCCCGCTCCCGATCCATAGATATGAACTTCTCGTGGTGTTTGGTTGCAGGAAATGACGCGGACGCCAAGGTTCTTCTCAAGGGGATGGACTACAACGAATTCCAAGTACCCACCCCAACCCATTCGATGCTCTTCCACTTGTTTTTATCCAGATATTCATGTGATTTGTCTTTGTTGTTTTTTGTGCGTGGGTGTTGTGAAATTGCAGAAGTGGGTCCAGTCGAAGGGGTTCAGACCGGGGCAGGCGATGTTGCTTTGGAAACGCATCTACGGTGACAGAATCTGGGCGCATTGCCCCGACCAGCTCTCAGGTATCTTTTCTTTCTCTCATTGCTTCGTAAATTCGATATCGGAATAGCATAATTGTTAAGTTAGCTGCAGGAAGTCCATTAGTGTTTTTTCATGAGCGTTTACCCACGGTCTGCTGAATTTTTTTTAAGCCCCCCCCAAAAAAGGGGAGACACTCAACGGTGTTCGCCCCAATATATTAAAACAAACTAAAAACTAAAAAGAAAAAGATTAATACAAGATACAGGTAGAGAATGTACAAAGAGATACCACAGCCCCCACCAAATGAAAAACGAACTGCGGCCTAAACTGCACCTCAATCATCCACAAGTCTCGCACAGTGAATAAGCACGTTGTCCCTGTAAAAGCATTGGCTTGAGAAGAGGGCCTCATTTCTCCCCAACCAAATCGACCACAACCTCGCAATTGGAAGCAAGATGTCCCTTCTTTCCCTGTTTCTGTTGAGCACCAACGACTCGCAGAAGGCCGTCAAGTCATCCGTCTCACCCAATCTACATCCGGTTCCTCCCAAACTCCTCTGACCGTGGGGCAACCGAAGAATAAATGCTCAATGGTCTCCACTGCCGAATCACATAGCACACATGAATTGGAGATATTGGCCATGATCCTTGCGCAACGATCTCTTGTCATCAACCTCTTTTTGCGGAGAAGCCATAGGAAGAAGCCAATGCGCTCGGGGATCTTCAGTCCCCAAAAAAAACAACAATCACACACTAGAAAGTCAGACCGCTCCGGCGGGGGCCGAGCCAATACCCCATACGCTTTCCGCGTTGAAAAGGTGCCGTCCCTCCAAGCCCAGTGATCCCGACCATCGCTAGGCCTACCTGCATCACCGATGGCGTCCAAAAGGGAGATAAACTCATCAAGCCTCTGATCCGAGAAGTTTGCCAGGAAGCGCGGACACCAACACCCATCCACCCAGCAAGAGGCGACCGAGGCATCTTTGTCAGCCGTCAGAGCAAACAAAAGGGGGAAGCGCTCATTCAAGGATCCCCTTCCCGTCCAATCGTCTTTCCAGAATTTAAAAGACTCCCCATTCCCCAGCACCGGCCTAAACAACGATAAATTCCTATCAAAGACCTCCAGCACACTACGCCAAAAAGGGGTTTTGAGCATCGACCACACCAGCCCTCACCTTCCCCGCCCTTCCTTCCCCGTGAATCTCCCTTAAAATGCCGGTAAAGAAGTTATCACTGGCCCCAAATCCTGCTTGCCCATTTGAGAAGAAAAGCATCATTAACAGCCTCCAATCTCCGCACGCCCAACCCACCTTCCCGCTTACCCCTAGTGACCCACGCCACAAGATGCACTCCCCCCGCCTCACCATTCCTTCCCCACAGGAATCTACGCATACATCTTTCAAGACGCGAGTGGATCCCCACCGGCATACGACGATTAGATAAGAAGAATATCGGAATCGAGGAGAGCACTGCTTTGAGAAGAACAAGCCGACCCCCTCTCGAGAGCAAAGTCACACGCCAACCAGCAAGGTGCGTCCCCACTCTCTCGACGATCAGACGCCAGTTCCTAAGCCTGGCCGTCCCCACCACCAAAGGCAACTCAAGGTAAACAATAGGTAACTCACCTGGAGGAGACCCCAAAATCTGGTCGCACTCAATCGCCTCCGCCTCCGACATCCCAAAAGGAATCACCTTGGATTTGCTTCCATTCATATACGACCCCGATAACTCGCTAAAGAGTTCAAGTGTCACCGCCATACCGGAGATCTCGGATAAGCCTCCCTCAATGAAGCAAATGGTGTCATCCGTGAATTGGAGTAAGGGCACGCTCAGCTCGCCCTTAGAGTATCCTTTCGAGAGTCCGGCATCAATCACACGGTCCGCCATACGAGCCAAGACACAAGTGGCCAGGACAAACAGAAGAGGAGCGAGGGGGCACCCTTGGCGCACCCCCCTTCTAGGCTAGAAGAAGCCCCCAACCGAACGACTATTCACCAAAACAGCGAAGGACACAGTGGTCACGCACCGCCGCATCCACGATATCCACAGCTGAGGGAAACCGCGCCTCCTCAGAACCGACCACAAGAATCGCCAATCAAGGCAGTCGTATGCTTTGGCGAAATCGACCTTCCACAGCACTCCCTTTTTTCCGGACTTCTTCCAATCGGCGACCATTTCCGACACCACCGCAATGCAATCCGATATCTGCCTGCCCTGAATAAAGGCTGCTTGGGCTGGAGAAACAATTGAATCCAGGACCCGAGCAAGACGACGAGCCAACACCTTAGCGACAATAAGATAGATGCCGTTGGAGATCGAAATGGGACGAAAGTCCTCAATACGCTCTGCCGCGGAGGATTTAGGGAGCAGCACAATGATGGCTCTATTAATCTAATCAAATCCTGCATTCCCACTGCAGAACTCCGTAACAACCTCCAACACATCTTCGCCCACCACCTCCCAAAACTCACGATAAAACGCCACCGCGAAAAACCATCAGGGCCCGGGGACCCATCCTCGTTCAAGTCCCACACGGTCGCTTTGGCTTCCTCCAACGAGATCGCCCGAGTCAACACCTCGCAATCCGCATCAGAAATGGAAGGCGCCTTATGCCCCAGCCACCGCCACCTCCTCGGGGAGCGCCTCACAGAGAAGCTTTTGAAATGATCAGCAATGGTACGCCCCATCTCTCTGTCTCCTACAAACCGATCACCATCTACGGAGATAGAGCGCATCACATTGGAGCGCTTCCTTCCGCTAGCCACACGATGAATGAAAGCCGTATTGGCATCACCCTCTTTGATCCAGTTCATCCTCGACCTCTGACGCCATTCAGTAACCCGCTTCTTGTCCTCCGTCGCAACACGCTTTTGCGCCAGAGAGCGCTCATGAAGCTCCTCAGGCAGGAGCTCCCTCTCATTCTCAATAAGATCAAACTTCGCAATGACTTCCTCTGCCTCAACCCTGGCGGCACCTCTCGCCATCCTCGAAACCTTCTTGAATAACGCAAGTTTCTTCCGCAGCGAAACGAGCTTCTGATCCAACCTGGAAGCCGCATACCCCACAAAGCACGACTTAACCCAGTGCGACGTCACCATATCCTTGAAATTTACCTCCTGTAACCAGCATTTCTCGTATCTAAAGAGGTCCCTCACCCGAGGGACCTCACCGGACTCCCATAGAATAGGCGAATGGTCCGAAAAAGAGCGGTGTTAACGTATACAATAATAGTAGTATCTGTACCTTTCTTTATTTTGTTTTCCTCTTAGTATGCTTTATGTAATTTACCCATAGGCTACTCTCCTATATAAGAGAGCCTAGGGTTCATGGAATAAACAAGTCATTTGTTTTTCCCAACATGGTATCAGAGCGACGGTCCTAGACCGGAGTTCTCGAAACCCTAACCCTAGCGCACCCCACCCGCCGGCCTCTCTCTCTCCTCTCTCTCTACTCGGCGTCGCCCACCTCCGATCTGCTGCGGCGGTCTTCTTCTCCAATCGCGGCGGTGCTCCAGCCCTAGCGCATCGCCTGTGCGCATCTGTGCGCGCGTGTGCGCACTCCAGCCCTAGCACCTGCGCGCACTCCAGCCCTAGCGCCTGTGCGCATCTGTGCGCATCGGTGCGCGAGTCCTGTGCGCAACATCTGTGCGCGAGACCTGCGCATCATCTGTGCGCATCGCATCAGCGCACCGCATAGCACATCGCGTGTGCATCCCCATCTGTGCGTCTCTTCGCCCCAGTTGCACACGTGAGTAGCGTGTTCTTGCCGCCCCTGCGCGTGAACTCTGTGCGCCAGCCCACAGTTTGCGTGCGTTATTGTGATTGATTGCGCGTGTCAAGACCGTAGCGCGCACATATACATGGGTTTAGTTGCTTGAGGTCTACACGAGCAACTAAACCCGTCTATGTCTTTGTAGACAAATCATATTCTCTATCAATCGTTCCGGTCTTCAGTATCAAGTATGTCCGAAAGCAAGGCAGATATCCCATCTAGTGGCGCATTCCGTGGTCCAGCCGAGAGGAAACCGAGCAAACATGGAATATCTCCAAAAGCTTCCCAAAAGCCAAGAAACGATCAATCCGAGAACAGGAGGTATTATTCCTCCAAGTGTAGATAATATCATCCGCCACCAGACCCTCTAGAGCCAGTGCGTCCACCACCTCAGCAAAATCAAGGGACCCCGGGTCCTGGCCACCCCTGGACCGGGGGCGATCCGACGAGTGGAGCGTAACATTGAAATCTCCCCCAATGAGCCAAGGAATCCCCTCAAATGCATTGCCCGCAACACGTAGGTCATCCCATAGTTCTCTCCTTTTAATGTGGCAACAGGGGCCGTATATACACGATAAAGCGATGAGCAAGGCAGTGTCACCCCGAACCAGCACAACAGATAACATATGTCTCCCCACAGTCACAGAGATGAAGGAGAACGCCGCAGATCTCCATGCAATTAAAATACCCCTCATCGCCCCGTCCGCATCCACCGCCCTAAACTCATCCAGAGCACCCACACCAAAAGAGCGCCAGAGGACATCATCAATCCCCCTCAACTTCGTTTCTTGAATGAAAACAATATCACAACCCCATTCAGAAAATCTAGAACCCAAGGTCCTTCGCTTATCGGCCTCCCCAAGCCCTCTAACGTTCCAGGAGAGAATCTTCATCAAGACACATGTGGATGACCCCCTAATGAGGATGAGACCAACCGCCTCCGCCACGGAATCCCTCAAAGTCGCGCAGGTATGCTTCAACGAGAATCCCGCCCGCGATCTATTCTGCCTCCAATACCTTTTCCCCGACATCCTGTCAGAAAGGCTCCCCACATCACTTGCAATGTTCACGTCTGGAAGAACCCCCGAGGGGCTTGGAGATGATACCACCACAGAAGAGCCGCCCTCGCTCACGAGCATAGGGTTCAAGGAGGGCCTGCTAAGCGACGCATCAACCGGGTTCGAATCTCCCCATGAGAAGTCAATGGTCCCCATAATGGCTAGATCGCAACCAGAAGATGAATTCATAGCCGAAAAGGAAACCAAGTCCTCAAGATGTTACCTGCGGGCCATACCCGGATCCGACACAGAAAGGCCAATCGAATCACGGGTCACTCCCTCCCTTTCCATGATCCGAAACCAAAATGCCCGCCGAAATCCAAAGCCGCCTGACCCGATATCGGATCCGTATAGCAAAATTGGAGAATACTATCCGATTGCCACGAACGAAAACCAAGAAGAGAATCAACCTCGGACGCCACCTCATCATGCAAACCGTCTCTTGCAGAAGAAAAGCACGACACCCGAGAATGCACCCCGAAGGGACGTCAGCAATCCATCAAAAAGGGCGACACTTCGGAGGAACCCCCATGCAGGGCCACCTGACGGCCAGAAGACGAGGTGACATCACCAACCCTGGAGACCTCTGGGCCGGCAACAATGGCCTCCGGAGCAAGCGCCACCGCCGATGGAGCAGGCGGCTCGATGAAAGACAACTCCACCCGAAAACGGAAGCGACTAACCTTCAAAGATTCGAAGAAGACCTTGCCAACCGCGTCGTCAAGTAGCCGCTTGCTGCACTCCATCAGGACACACGTGACCCTCCAGTCCGAGCCCGGCTTGAGACCATCCTCCACTATCGCAAGAACTTCCCCCCACCGCCGGAGGGTCTTGCTAAGGCTGTGAACAATCCTAGAGAGGAAAGGAACTCCTCGCACTTCCGCAACACACACCTCTGCGTTCGACCAGGCACCATCCGCAAAGCGCAACACCCTCCAAAAAATGTCTTCAGTTGCACCATTCCGAATAAGCCTTTCCCGTTGATCCGGGGAAAGGCCACAAACATTGGAAGTAAATTCGCCTGGATGGTTCTTGTGGAAAGTTACTCCAATTAACCTCCAGACGAATAAATAATTTGTTAAGTTTGACGAGGAAGCCGTGACCTCAACTCACGGCTCCTTTCTTAGAGAGCCGTGGTTTGAAGTCACGGCTCTCATCAACGGAAGCCGTGATTTGAAGTTACGGCTTTCCATGCTCCTTAACCAGGCAGTCTGCCTTTCCAGGGGAGCTGCAACAGTTCCAATTGGGCTTAAAAAAGATCGTATTTCAGTGGACCATGATTAATATAATAATTTATTAACCCCTTACAAGGTAAAAGGAGGGAGAAGCGGCTCGTTCTTACATGATTAATATAACAATTTGTTATCCTCCATCCTCTCGGATTCCTCTTGATTAAGATCTTTCTATTCCGTTTGGGTTGATCTCAATTCACATCCTATATTTTGTGGACTTTCTATCTTGAGGAGTGATACTATCACTTAAAAAAATGATTGCAAAAAGACTCATATATAAAATTGTTACTCCATGATTCGGTCTGGATACATGGAACTATATAAACTCATAATATAACAAAAAATTATCAATTTAATATACATTGTGATAAATAGAACTATATAAGACAAGTAAATCACACACGTTTCCTTTTACGAAGGAATCTAAGCTTCAGTAGCCTTTCGTCAGGTTCTTGCGGAGGCGCCTCGGAATGCAGTTGGGTTGCGAGCACGATCTGGCTAGCTTGGCCAATATCTGAAATTCGAGATCCACTAATAACTTCAACGACATCCATATGAAATGCCGGCAGCGGAGAGCAACGCGAAAGGCCGACGTTAGTAGGACTCCTCTCCTTCACTGGGACTGCTGACGTGGACGGACTACCTGAGATGCAATGGACCTGAAAAAGAGTTTGAAAATCATCACCACTAGATGCTTGGACATGTTGCTGCCGACCTCCAACTCTTGCACCATCACATCCTCACCCATGTCATCGATCCCACTCAGTAGGAGTTGATTTTGCAGACTCTCCTTCTTCATTTCCTCCAGCATCCTCCTCATCTAAGTCATCTTTAAACTGTCTCTCGATGATTTCTACCAGTTGACTCTCATAATCAACTGCCAAAAAGGCCACACGATCTAGGTCATCCTTCGCCAGATGGATCTCCCCAAACCTTGATACATGAAAAGGAGAAAGACTTAGTCATATTCTTGATTTGTTGGAAAAACAAGGATATTATAAGTGTTACTTACAACAAAGTCCATTATGCACCCATGTCTACCGATGAATTGTCAGGTGATACAGGTGTACCAACTCATGTAGTCGTCTATTACCCCATCTCCTCCCATCACTATAGGGACCGTCTCCACAATATAATCCATCATATTCTTCCACATCTCCAAGAAGTTGGCATAGAATTGAATCCAATCAACACTGATTTTCCCTCAAAGATCTATCGAGTGGAGCTTTGTGCACGTGTTGCACGGACATGGGGTTCCTTGCACTACTCCAAATTATTGTAAGACACGATTCGGAGTATATAACTCAACCAAACGGAAATGGATGAGGATACCCATGCGACATACAGATCTTGCGCTTATAAGCAGTATAGAGAAAGTATCTGCATCACATTTGGCATGTAAGACATCCAAACAACTTAAGCAAATAAATCGAGTTATTTTAGAACCATGCACAACTACTCCTATTGTAACATCATGGTAGATTTAGTTTTATACTTATGAGGTTGTCTGAAGGTCAAATACGTCATGGTATGGCCGTACCACATGTATGGGCTCAGTAGTGACCTCAAAATCTGTCCGCCAACGGCATCCTACGGGACTCCATGTGGGGAAATTGTTCCCATGCCCATAACTGCAGTAAGACAAGGGGTCACAAATCTCTACTGCTTCTGCTTTGGATGCGATGCACAACTGCTTGTAAAGGAAAGCCAGGCAAGCAAACCTCCAGGAAAATTGTCCGCATACCTCCATGTCTTCGATCATAGGAAGGTAAATCAGGGATATCTCATTGCCCGACTTGTCTGGAAGGACAATCCCTCTTGAGAGATGTAGTATGTATGTATGAGTATAATGTAGAGTGGTCTCCTCATCGACATATTATGAAAGTACGTAGAAGTGATTTACAAGCCACGCCATGCAGATGTGTGCCATCAATATTAGGCTTCTCAGGCCTCACTCCGAGAAGCCTTTCGTAAACTCCCGACCAGCTATGGGACGATGTGTATCCAATCATAGAATATCTATTGATTTTCAATCCAAATATATAAGCCATGTCTTGCAAAGTGATCGTCATCTTCCCATGGCATATGTGAAAAGTATGAGTATCCGAGTGCCATCTCTCCACCAATGCAGTGATCAAGTGCCAGTCAAGTGATATGAAGTCCAGTTGCGCCGCCCAAAAAACCCCACATTATATACATGGGCCACAATCCGCTCGTCAATGTGGGCATGGCACAATATACCCTCTCTGCATCGACATCGTAGCCATCTCGCCACCTAATGTGCATTCACGAAAGAAAATGCATCATATAATAAAATGAAATAAATGGTAAATACGAGTATAATTTTAATAACCACGTACATCTTCCTTCCAAACATTCTTGGATCTATGATTATACTGTAGATGAAAAACAAATCGATTAATAGGCCCCAGCTCCATCTGCAACATTTTGTAAGTTAAATGCTTTAATAATAGATGAGAGAAACAATAAACAAAAGATCACAAATAATAATAAATAAACAACGTCTACCTGTACGATTTGGATATTTTCTCCTATTGTGGCCACTTTCTCGACACAAACCACATTTGTTTGTACTTGGTGGAGTATGATTACAATGCCGACGATTATGACCAAGTTGACGACAAGTTCCATGCTGCTGCTGGACGAGATCCTCACAGATATCCATCTCATTGTGAATCTGCGTTATTTGGGTCAACCCTTAGATCTTATTCTTGTTGGTTATAAAATTATTTTCTCCGTTGTGAATTTTGGCCTTATCTCCCTATCACCAATGGGGTAGAAGACACCTTCATAGATGCAAAGTTGGTCATGCCATGTGTAGCACAAGCCCCTGCATTCGTCCACATCAATATTTAGATGTGTCAAAACATCACATGCATGGGAGCACAAGATTATGTGAACTTGCCACTTTTGGCAAGTGCAAAACAAGTCACCGATTAGAACTGAATGTTTCCTTCTGCCCTTCAGACCAAACTATGTCATCCGTTGCACTGTGATCACCTCATATAAATATAAAGGAGCACCCCTGATTTGAGTGATTTAATGACTGTTTCTTCTATCCATCCACCTCTTTAACATGTCAACCGCGTATTTGGTGAAGCGATCACCACGTGCCAAATGAGACATTTTCTCGCTACAACGTTTGTAGAAATATTGAATGCAGTTGTAGTATGTCTTCTGTACCAATGCCACAACTGGGAGAGATCTTGCATCTTTTAATACTGTATTATGGCTTCCGGAGAAGTTGGATGTCATGTGCCCGAAACGGTGGCCATCATCAAAAGCCAAAGCTCATTGCTCTTTGGGGCAGTTATGCGTATCAAACCAATACAATGCACTCTCATCCATCTCTTTCAACTTGTCCATGTAAGCAATCTTCTTTCTCTGTGAATAAGCCTTCATAACCCTCATTACCAGGCTCTTCATTGTCTGATTTTTCATAACATCATTGAAGTTACTAGCAACGTGACGTAGGCAGAAACGACTATACACGTAAGGCTGTTGAAACTGCACTTTTGGGCGACGTATGGCAGAACGAGTTCTAGGTGCGGTCTTATATGACATAAATTGGACCAATACGATCTCCGAAAACATGAAGCCGTACTCTCTCCAAAAATCAAGTCCAACTATCTTCATTTTCATCATTCACAAAAGCAAAGACAAGAGGTAGGATGTAGTTTGCTGCATCGACGACACATACAATGAGCACATTTTGCTTGCACATACCATATATATGAGTACTGTCAACGCTAATAATGGACCTACAATGTCTTCAAGCACTGATACATGGACCAAATGCCCAAAATGCCCACGTGAAGACCTTCTCGTACCCACCAAATAGATCATCATAGAGACCGATCACAGTACCAAGGATTGATGCCTCCAATGCACGAAACAAATACAGTAATTCGTTGTATGGTTCAGCCCAATAATCGTATATTGCCTCTATTCCCTTTCTCATGGCATCACATATCCTTATACGACTCACCATGTACTCGTGCTAATAAAAAATAGATTGCCGCAAGTATGAAACCATCACGGCTGGTGAGATATTGATCTGATTCAGAAATTTATTTGCTATGAAGTTGCAGTCAAGTTGAGGGTGATCTTGGTTTGCTACACGATGCAATCAAGTATGTGGTGCATCCAATTCAGATATCACAAAGGGGCCATCTAGTGTATGGAAAGAGAGAATGAAAAGTTGTATTCCATCTAACCCTAGAGCTCTCTTATATATGAGAAAATCTCAAAGGGTAAATTACATAAACGGTACAAGAGAAATAAACAATATTAATAAATACGAAGAATCTTAACACTCCCCCTTAAGTTGGAGCATATATATCTATCATGCTCAGCTTGAACAACAGTGATGAAATAGACCTCTTGCAAGAGCTTTGGTGAACATATCTGTAATCTGATCACCTGAAGCAACATAAGAAGTTGAAATAAGACCCTTTTGGATCAAGTCACGAGTGTAGTGACAGTCTCCCTCAATATGCTTTGTTCTCTCATGAAATGCTGGATTATTAGCTATGAACAAGGCTGCATGATTATCACATTTGAAGTGTATAGGAAGATGCACCTCAACCGTTAGATCAGTCAGGACAGACTTGACCCACATCATTTCTGTACTCCCTTGGGCCATGGCCCTATATTCTGATTCAATGCTAGACCAAGCAATAACAATGTATTTCTTACTCTTCCACGACACCAATGAGCTACCAACAAACACAATGAAGCCTGAAGTGGACTTCCTGTCCTTAGGACACGTAGCATAATCTGCGTCTGCACACCCAGTAACTGTAAAAGAAGTATCTCTTCTAAAAAGAAGACCTGCACCTAGAGACGACTTCAGATATCTCAATATCATGCACACTGCATTCATGTGTGCCTGCTTGGGTTGCTCTATGAACTGGCTCACTCTGCTCACAACGAAAGATATATCAGGCCTAGTAATAGTAGCATATAATAATTTCCCTACCAGCTCTTTTTATCGTCTCTTGTCCACCTCCTCAGAGTCATCATCATAGAACCTAGCATTAGTATCCATGGAGTAATAGTTGGTCTACATCCTGTCGTGCCTGTCTCATATGGATTATCAGTAACATACTTCCTTTGCGTCATAACCATACCCTGTTGATTTCGTGCAAACTCCATGCCAAGGAAGTAACGAAGCGTGCCAAGGTCCTTGGTAACAAACTGTTGCCCAAGAAAATCCTTAGCTGCTTGAATGCCCTGTTCATCGCTGCCAGTGATAACAATGTCATCAACATAAACTAAAACAACTACAATACTTCTTTGATTTCTCTTAACAAAAAGAGTATGATCTGCCGTGGATCTTACAAACCCCTTCTCTTCAATCAATTCCGAGAGCTTCGGAAACCAAGCCCGCACACTCTGCTTAAGGCTATAGATAGTGATGCAGACTCGGTAAGCCAAATAACCTGACTTTATATGCAAACTCCGAACTTAATGCCTACTGCAACAATCCAAACTGAAATATAAAAGTGCATCCACCACCGGACACTACATCGTCAAACCACAATCCCTAGTAAGGCCAAACAATAGTATTAAACAGTGAATTTTTGAGAATTAAGCTTTGTAACCTCACAGGAAAACAAGATATAAAAGAAATCCAAATAGACAGACCAACGAGATTAGCAGGTAACAAGAACCCTAATCAATGACACCCAATGGAACATTTAGAACAATAGAAATATTTAAAGATGATTACTGGAAACAAGTGAAACCATGAATCATAGTGAACATCAGTGTTGCAATAGTCGGCCGACTATCCCGAATAGTCGGTCCGACTATGAGGTGCGGTGGGGTACCCGACTGAACAAACCTCCAGTCGGGCAATAGTCGGCCCGACCGAATAGTCGGCCGACTATTCGGCCGACTAGCCCGACTATGAGGCCGACTGGAGTTTGACTCTTCATATTTTTATTTTTTTTATTTTCAATTTTCAATATTTATGGGTTACATTTTACCATGGTATCTCTACAAATGTCAAATTCTATATGTCTATTATATTGATTAATACTTTTATCTTGGATTCATGTTAAATAATGACCATATATGTATAAAAATATAAGAATATATGTATTATAAATATTTTTTATATTAAAAAATACAAAACCGAATAATTCCGAATAGTCGCCCGAATACCGTTTATTCTCTATTCAGTGACCCCTCCGACTGAATACCGAATACCGTCTTCTGCAACACTGGTGAACATGAGCGGAAAATAGTCAGATTTAATTAAATGAAAATTCCAGAACTCTAATTTCCAAACCAGACACTGAACCAGAGAAAAAAAGGGGGACACGATCCAAATTCGACAATAAATACCAGAGACAGCAGCAACTTGGCGGGCAAGGGTTGGTTGGGCGGTGGCTCACAAGAGTGCTGGGGTTGTTGGGCGATGAGGCGAAGGCAAGGGGCAGCGTGTTGGCGGAGTCCAATGGACTTTGGAGTGGCAGGCTGACAGTGATACCGACGGCAATGGTGATGGCGTGACTAGAAGCATGATCGTGGTGGCAGAAATAGGTGGAGAAAGGGATGGCTTGGTTGGTGGTGATAGAGAGAAGGGGAGAAGGAGGAAGAAGGAGGTTAGGGCTAGATGGGGAAAAGGTGGGAGAAGGAGTTTCGGGGAGAGAGGAAGAGAATAGAGGAGAGGGGGGCCCGTAGGGTTTTTTTGTTGTCTTCCAAAAAGCTGCCATCCTTTCTCCCATAAGGGTCCTTTTATAGCAATGGGAACAAAACCCTAGTCTATTGACTCAAAAAATAGAAAATTACATAAATAATGAAAAATAAATTGCAAGAAGTCCCCTGAGATTCTTTCTTTCATGGTAAAATTCTGTTTAGCCCCTCGAACAGGGCATGAATTTCATCAATTCCCCCCTGTTTGGAGAGAATCTTGCTCCGACAAGATTGCGTTGTAGTAATTTTGCAAAAGGTCAGGACAAAGCTTTTCTATTCACGCTCTTCAATCCACGAACTATCCTCCAAGCGGCATCCCGTCCATTGTACTAGGAAGCGTCGAGTAATGCCGTGGCGTGTTGCCAAGTCACGAACATCCAAGATATCTTCAACAACATCTGGAGATGGTGCAGTTGCAGTGGTTGTTGATGATGAACTCATTGGTAGGATTTCTTGACCAACTGCGTCTTTCTCAAAATATGGGCATAAATCAGATATGTTAAATATTGGTGAGGTGCTGAATTCCGACGGCAAATCCAAGACATAGGCATTCGGACCAATTTTTCTAATAATTTTGAAAGGACCAAATTTCTTTGGGCTTAATTTATGGTGGGTTCTCTCAGGGAAACACTCTCTCTGAAAATGGGCCATTACCAAATCTCCTTCATTGAACTCAACTTCCCTCCTGTGGATATTGGCTTGGGTTTGGTATTTGGTGGAAGTTTTTTGAAGTTTGGCGTGGATTTCTTGGTGAAGTAGGTGGATATGATCAACCAACTCGTCCGCAGTAGCACTTGCCCGTCCGGGTCGATCTAGAGGAACTCTATCAAGGACGTGAGGAATGAGGTAACCGAAGACACATTCAAAAGGAGATTTTCCGGTAGACCGACAAGACGAACTATTGTACGCAAACTCAGCATGAGAAAGGACCAAGTCCCACTGAGTGGGTCGTTAGCCTGCAAGATAACGAAGCAAGTTTCCCAAAGATCTGTTTACTACTTCTGTTTGGCCATCAGTTTGGAGGTGATATGCAGTGCTGTATTATAGACGAGTGCCCAACTTAGACCATAATGTCCTCCAAAAATGACCTAAGAACCTAGTGTCCCTATCAGATGTAAATGAATGCGGTATGCCATGCAAACAGACAACTTCTTTAAAGAAAAGATCAGGTATATGAGATGCATCAGATGTTTTATTACATGGGATAAAATGTACCATCTTGGAGAACCGATCAACTACGACAAACACGGAATCCACTTTCCTAGCTGTCTGAGGGAGCCCGATAACAAAATCCATAGTGAAGTCTTCCCAAGGACGTGCAAGAATGGGTAGGGGGGTGTACAAGCCGGTGTTCTGTTTTTGACCCTTAAAATGTTGACAAGTCTGGCAACGTTGAATTGCCTGCGTCACATCCTTCTTCATTCGTGGCCAATAAAATCTCTCTTGAAGGAGGTTTAGAGTTTTGTCAATCCCAAAATGTCCACCAAGACCCCCTCCGCGCAATTCCAAAATTAAGCTTTCCCGTAATGACGTGGTTGAAATGCATAGTTGTGACCCACGGAAGAGATAACCATCTTGGAGGAGATACTGATCAGTAAGATGATTCAGATAGTCATGGTATGGTTTGCTGAAGTCAAGGTCCTCTTGATATAACTCTTTGATATGCTCAAACCCTATGGTCTCTACAGTGACTGCTGCAAGCAGGTGGGCTCGACGACTCAAAGCATCAGCTACTCGATTCTTAATGCCAGCCTTGTGTTTCAAATGGAATGTGTATTCTTGCAATAAACTTGCCCACTTTGCGTGCCTTTTGTTGAGATTTTTCTGGGACTGCAGGTAGCGTAAGGCCTCATGGTCAGAATTGAGGATGAACTCACGTTGGATGAGATAGTGGCGCCAATGCTTAAGAGCTTGAACAATGGCATAGAATTCCACGTCGTATGTGGAGTAGCGTGAGCGTGCATCATTCAATTTCTCGCTAAAATAAGCAAGTGGTCGTCCTTCCTGGTTAAGGACGGCGCTAGTACCAACATGCAAGGCATCACAGTTAACTTCGAACGTCTTGTTGAAATCAGGTAAAACCAAAGTAGGGGCCTGAGTTAGATGTTCTTTGAGCTTTTGGAAACCCTTTTCAGCTTCCAATGTCCATGAAAAGTTACCTCCACGTAAACAGTCTGAGATTGCACCAGCTTGGCTACTGAAATTCTTCACAAAGCGTCGATAGAAGGAAGCCAAGCCAAAAAAACTGCGTACTCTGTAAGGGTCTTGGGGGTTGGCCAACTTCTAATGGCTTCAATCTTAATCGGGTCAACCTTGATACCATCAACGGAGACAATGTAACCCAAGAAGTTAACTGAGTCGGTGAGGAAGGCACACTTTTTGATGTTAACAAAGAGCTTATGTTCTCTTAAGATGGTAAGCACCTGACGTAGATGGCTCAAATGTTCGCTCCGGTTGCCACTGTAGATTAGGATGTCATCAAAATAAACAACCACAAATTTTCCAATAAGAGGTCTCAAGACATGGTTCATTATACGCATAAAGGTGCTAAAAGCATTGGTCAGGCCAAAGGGCATCACTAACCACTCATACAGGCCCTCACGGGTTTTAAAGGCCATTTTCCACTCATCTCCAGTCTAATTCAAATCTGGTGGTAACCACTCCGCAGGTCCATCTTAGAGAATATGCAAGCCCCAGTCAACATATCCAGCATGTCATCTAGTCGAGGTATCGGAAAGCGGTACTTTATCGTGATATTGTTGATGGCTCGACTGTCCACACACATTCTCCAAGTTCCATCTTTTTTTGGAGTTAGGAGGGCAGGAACAACAACAAGACTCATACTTTCGCGTACATATCCTGTACTCAACAACTCCACTACTTGTCGTTGCATCTCTTCATGTTCCTTAGGGCTCATTCGATAGTGGGGCAGGTTGGGCAGGCTAGCTCCAGGGACTAGGTCTATATGGTGTTGTATGTCTCTTAGCGGTGGAAGTCCTTCGGGGTGGTCGTCTGGCATGATATCTGCATACTCTTCCAGGATCAGAGCGACTTCTGGGTTCTGAATCCACAATGTCACTCTCAATCTCCTTTCCAATAAGGGCAAAGACAACCTGCGATTCTTGGAGTTGGCGTTGGAAGGGAGATGCTTGGAGAACCACAAGTGACTCACCTGAGTGTAGTGGTGTTTGGGCAATTACAGAATTTTGACGATAATTGGAAGTGCCTTTGTAAGAAATGGTGGTTGTTTGCCTAGGGCTAGGGGCATCTCGCTGAGGTTTGAGGGTAATTCGCATCTTGTCCATCAAAAATGTGTAGGTGTTCTTCCTTCCGTTTGATTGTGTGGTCGACCGCGCAGCTCAGGCTCTCTCATTCTATCATGTTCTTCAGGTCCGACGTCTACGAGGTAGTCGATTCTCACCCTCCTCGTCACCTGAGCGTGGCGGCGATTCCTGATGCAGGGATGGTTCATCGCTAACATCGCTTTCAGAATTAGGATCAAAGACAATTGGGTCATGTCCACGGTGTCGGGGATTACGAGGGTTATGATCCCGCCTACTTGAAGTTGAAGAGCGGCTAGTACCCCTTCTACCGTGTTCCCTTCTGTACTCCCTATCCATTCTGTCAAAATTCGAAACTTCCAACTGTTGAGTGTTATTGGCTACTGTCTCTCTATGTTTTCTAGACGGGTGTTAGTGCGTCGGATTTCCTCAGCCAAGTTTGCTATCAATGCTTCCAATCGCGCCATGGGATGTGGATCAAGGTGACGAGCCATAGAAGTTCGGTTCTCACGGGTCTAGGGACTCAACAAATGCAATATGATTTTTTTTTGTTTTTTTTGTGAAATGCAAGACAATGAATATGACTCGGATCTCTCTCTTTGATACCACTTGATGCAGACTCAGTAAGCCAAATAACCTAACTTTATATGCATACTCCGAACTTAATGCCTACTGCAACAATCCAAATTGAAATATAAAAGTGCATCCACCACCGGACACTACATCGTCAAACCACAATCCCTAGTAAGGCCAAACAATAGTATTAAATAGTGAATAGAATTAAGCTTTGTAACCTCACAGGAAAACAGGATATAAAAGAAATCCAAATAGACAGACCAACGAGATTAGCAGGTAACGAGAACCCTAATCAATGACACCCAATGGAACATTTAGATCAATAGAAATATTCAAAGATGATTACTGGAAACAAGTGAAACCCATGAATCGTAGTGAACACGAGGGGAAAATAGTCAGATTTAATTAAATGAAAATGCCAGAACTCTAATTTCCAAACCAGACACTGAACCAGAGAAAAAAAAGGGGGACATGATCCAAATTCGACAATAAATACCAGAGACAACAACAACTTGGCGGGCAAGGGTTTGTTGGGCGGTGGCTCGCAAGAGCGCTGGGGTTGTTGGGCGATGAGGCGAAGGCAAGGGGCGGCGTGTTGGCGGAGTCCAATGGACTTTGGAGTGGTAGGCTGACGGTGATACCCGGCGGCAATGGTGACGGCATGACTGGAAGCAGGATCATGGTGGCAGAAATAGGTGGATAAAGGGATGGCTTGGCTGGTGGTGATAGAGAGAAGGGGAGGAGGAGGAAGAAGGAGGAGGTTAGGGCTAGATGGGGAAAAAGGTGGGAAAAGGAGTTTCGGGGAGAGAGGAAGAGAATAGAGGAGAGGGGGCCCGTAGGGTTTTTTTGTTGTCTTCCAAAAAGCTGCCGTCCTTTCTCCCATAAGGGTCCTTTTATAGCAATGGGAACAAAACCCTAGACTATGGACTCAAAAAATAGAAAATTACATAAATAATGAAAAACAAATTGCAAGAAGTCTCCTGAGATTCTTTCTTTCATGGTAAAATTCTGTTTAGCCCCTCGAACAGGGCATGAATTTCATCAGATAGCCTTATGAAGACGACACACCATACTGGACTCCCTCTCAACAGCAAACCCAGGTGGCTGCTGCATGTATACCTCCTCGTGCAGATCTCCATATAAGAAAGCATTCTTTACATCTAATTGGAAGAGTGACCAATCACGAACTACAACAACAACAATATAAATCCGCAGGGTAGAGTGACGTGCAACAAGAGAAAAGGTGTCCTGATAATCCACCCCATAGGTTTGGGTGAACCCACTAGCAACCAATCTAGCCTTGTATCTGTCTACTGTACCGTCAGCCCGATGCTTCACAGTAAATACCCACTTGCTGCCAATAACAGACGTACCTGGTGGAGCATGGACAACACTCCATGTACCTCGTGACTGTAAAGTTGCCATCTCCTCCTCCATAGCCAGATGCCATTGATTGCTCTGTATAGACAAACCAACAACAAATCTATGAAAATCCTTGGAAAGACGCTCCAAGGAAACATGAGAACCAATATGATGCATAGTGCATGCCCGTTTCTGCCACCGTAGTGCAATAGGCATATCAAAACCCTCAACAGATGTAGAAGACATAGTGTCCACATCCTGTACCTCAGTCCGTACATGCAAATCATCAGTGCCATTAGAAAAACTCAAATGTTCAGAACATACATTGGGCGTGCTGGATGACGGAGGATGCACATGAGCAGGGGGCTGTCGTCGGTAAACCTGCGGAAAGAAAGTAGGTGGTGGTGGAGGAGGTGGTGATGGTGGGGGTAGTGGTGGTGGTGGAGAAGGCGTCATAGGTGATAATGATGGAGGAAGTGGCATATATATCTCTTCTCCTTCAGTAAGCCTGTCACATGTGGGAGAAAAATAGATAATGGACTCGAAAAAGATAACATCTGCACTAACATAGTATCTTCATCGAACATGGTTAAAGCAACGATATCCTTCTTGGGTCATGGAATACCCAACAAACACACATTTGACAGCTCTAGGAGAGAGCTTGTCAAGTCCTGGAGACATTCGATGAACAAAAGCTACAGAACCAAAGATACAAGGCGTTAGCAAGAAAAGATCCGTCTCAGAAAATGCAATCAAGAACGGAATCTTCTCCCCCAACACCGAAGAGGGCATACGATTTACCAAATAACACGCAGTTAGAACCGCATCTCCCCAATATGAATGAGGGTCACGACTCTGAATCTAAAGAGTTCTGGTGATGTCTAACAGATGACGGTGTTTTCTTTCTGCTACCCCTTTCTATTGGGAAGTATTTGCACACGATGTCTGATGCACAATACCAAGAGACCTAAGGAATTGAGAAAGCTATGTACTTCAAAACTCTAATGCATTATCGGAACGAATAAACTTGACTTTTGCAGAAAAATATTTATTTCATTAATAAAGGATTGGATAACGGACCTGCATCAGACTTGTTCTTAAGAAGAGATACCAATGTAAGGAGATTGCACCAGCCTGTAGAGACCCCCTTGCTCACGGCTAGATCTAATCACCCTACCCGTGAGAATATCCTGAAACACAAGAGCAGACAGATCAAATATGGCATGACGATGTAAATCCTTAGTGATTTGACTAATTGATAGTAAATTCATTGAAAATTCAGGAGCGTAAAGGACATTCTGAAGCCGCATTGCGGGAGTCAACTGCACCTCCCCCTGACCAGTAATGGGAGAGTGTTTCCCATCTGCTATCTCAACAGATCGTCCCGTCTGAGATGGACGAAAATCACTCAACTGGCTTCTGTCACCACAGAGATGATGAGATGCTCCTGAATCCATGATCCATTCTGACAAGTCTGCCCTGTAACAACTAGTAAGAGCGTATGCTGTACCTGACGTAGATGCTGATGCTGATGTAACTAACTCTGATGATTCTGAAGGAGAACTTGCTGACTCTGAGGTAGGCATAATCTCTCTGAGTCGCACCACAAGATCATCAAACTTCTGATCAGAGACATGTGAAGGACCTCCTGCCTGCTGAAACACAAGAGCCGACAGATCAAATATGGCATGACGATGTAAATCCTTAGTGATTTGACTAATTGATAGTAAATTCATTGAAAATTCAGGAACGTAAAGGACATTCTGAAGCCGCATTGCGGGAGTCAACTGCACCTCCCCCTGACCAGTAATGGGAGAGTGTTTCCCATCTGTTATCTCAACAGATCGTCCCGTTTGAGATGGACGAAAATCACTCAACTGGCTTCTGTCACCACAGAGATGATGAGATGCTCATGAATCCATGATCCATTCTGACAAGTCTGCCTTGTAACAACTAGTAAGAGCGTATGCTGTACCTGACGTGGATGCTGATGTTGATGCAACTAACTCTGATGATTCTGAAGGAGAACTTGCTGACTCTGAGGTAGGCATAATCTCTCTGAGTCGCACCACAAGATCATCAAACTTCTGATCAGAGACATGTGAAGGACCTCCTACCTGCTGAGTCTGCTTTGCAACACGAGCTGTAGCTGGGAACCCATGCTTGGAATAACATGTTTCCTCAGAGTGACCTGTTTTGTGACAGTAAGTACACGGCTGTCGAGAGGGCTGGCTACCACCACCCCTGCCACGACCACCTCATCCTCGAAATGATGGAGGTCCCCCACTACTACGGGATACTGCCATGGCTGAGGACGTCTGAGACAATTGGGTGCCACCAGGAGATATGGAAAGTCTACTCAACCTACGATATGCCTCCTCCATAGGAGGTATAATGGCATCAGTAAGAATATGTGCTCGGGCTACATCATACTCATGATCAAGTGAAGATGTCATGCTGAAGCTGCAGAATCTTTGACTCGTTCTTTGCAGGGGAATATGTAGCGGCGAGGATATCCCACATAGCCTTTACCGTAGGCTGACTCAGAATGTCATTTGCTATATGATACCGTGCCAGATAGCCATACACGTGCATAGGCATCGTTTGCCTCCCATGAGGCATTAATCCCAGTCTTGTCAACTGGTTCCTCATGTGTGAGGATATACTTCTTGCCATTACACTACATCAGGCTCATGAACTGCATGGTCCACAGTTTATAGTTCGTTCCATCCATCTTCACAATGAGTGCTGGACCTTTGAAGGCAACCAGGGATGGAATATCTGCCTTGTTGTCTGACATTATGACAACAATCTCTAAAGGCTGGCGTTACAAACTTAGACAAGGATGTCTACACGGACATGTATGAAGGTGGTTGTGGGTATACACTCATACCACACACCTTTCCATTCTTCAAGGGCTCCTTGTAGTCCTTCGCAATACAAGCGTCACTCAGAGACACACGGGAGAAAAGGACCACGAGATGGGGGCTACACACGAGAGATGACGCGTGGAGGAGCAAGCAGAGCCACGCGCGTGACACGCTGTGCGCAAGATGCGCTACGCGCGTGAGGCGCGAGAAGAGGGGTTGCGCGCCTCTCGAGAGGCAGAGGAAGCAAGCACGACAGAGAGGAGGGGCGACGCTTGGCTGAGCGCTGCACGTACGGAGGCGCAGGCGCAGGGCGACGCTCGGTTGGAAGAGACGCGCGACGCACAAGAGGGCTTAAGTGGGGTCGGGCTCTAAGGTACATGCTCTGGTCTAAGACCGTCGCTCTGATACCATGTGGAAAGAGAGAATGAAAAATTGTATTCCATCTAACCCTATAGCTCTCTTATATAGGAGAAAAGCTGAAAGGGTAAATTACATAAACGAGACAAGAGAAATAGACAATATAAATAAATACGAAGAATCTTAACAAAGTCGGTGGTAATGTCCACGCAACCACCACATGCATCCCCTGCTCTTCTCGCTACAATAAATAACCCATACATGACTGTCAAATTCATGCACCTTAAAATTGTAGTGGTGGCTAATGTAAAACAATCTAGCAGGATAAATCTAGTCTTCTTTCGATTTGAAGGTCATCACATTCGTTAACTCGTCTGAAATAGCCAATCCATCATGAATATCCATCATGTCATCACCATTTCTGATGTAACCATTACCGTCACGTTTGTTATAGAAAGGAATGTCAGACTCAACATGCACCATTTGATTCTCATCGTTCGACAATTCACCATCGTCATTTTTCATTTCATTATCGGTGTTCTGCAGGGTATCCTCCATCATACGATCAATCTCGAGATCGTGGTCCTCCCCCATAGTGGAGATGATGTCATCTGAACGGAGTCCCAAAGGTTGGGGAAAATATACTGTAATGTTGCCATCTCCACAGGAGTTGGAGATACATGAAGAGGTTCGCGAGCTATGATTGAGGTGGGTCGTGGCACACTGGGTGTATGAGACACATAATGCGTTTTTGGAACCGCAGTCGCATATCGACGTATCAACGTACGATCTCGTATGCATACGAGGTCAGTAAACAAAACTGGTCGGTATGAGCCTCTTATCATCGCAACATACTTCAAAATATCGTCAATATCACCATCATACTCGACATCAACCCAAAATGTGTCATTTTTCTCCAACATCCTATGAAATACATGAAGTTCTGTACTATTAGTTATGTCGACACGAAACAATGTTACAATCATTCTGACCAATCCATTAAAGGTCAAACCCATCCCGATTCTTATGGATTTCACCCGACCTCCCTCGTATATGCTTATTTACCATCCCTAACTATCTTCCCACCAACATGGTACAAGCACATTACTTCCAAGGCTTCAACTCTCTTCAAAAAAGGATAACAATTAACATTACACATGAAGAGTACACTTTCAAATACACCACACGTAATAATAGACACTGACACATGACATACACAAAACAATAAAAAAATTCCATTGCAAACAAATGTGATTACGGTATACTCACAGTAGAAGAAGACAACAATCCAACGGATGAGGAGCAGGGGGCGGCGATGGAGGAGATGGTTGGAATGATGGAGGCTGTGATTTTGGCCGAGGAGGCGGAGGAGCAAGAGCAGGAGCAGGATCAGTCACGGCTATGGAGGGTTCTGTTCGCGTGGGGCATTGGGGAGGGCCGCGGTTGGGGCTATATTCAAGCCCTACCTGTGACTTCAAAATTTCAAATCATGGCTTCACTTGACGGGAGCTGTGACTTCAAACCACGACTCCGTAGGAAAGGAGTTGTGAGTTGAGTTCACGGCTTCTTCGCCATACTTAACAAATTATATGTTTGCCTGGAGGTCACGTGGAATAACTTTCCACTAGAACTGCCCAGGCGAATTGCCTTCCTCTTCAACGCGAATTCTGATTTGAATAGTTTCAAATGTATAGGCCCTGATGCGATGAATTATGAGAAAGCGTGGCTAATTATCCTTTTCGGATAATTCATGATCCATGCGTTCACATGCGCTTATAAAACTTAGGGCAATTGACTTCTAAAAGTGAAAATGCTATCCATTGTTCTTCAAGCCCTTCGCAACAAACAATCACTTGCAAATTGAAAATGAGCAGAATGAGACCTCATATCGACCACACTGATTGAAACTAGAAAAATGGCATTAAAACGTAACGTTCAGTTTTGCCATTGCCATCGGGTTCTGGTAACCTTGCATGATCTCCAGCGCCAACTGTACACTGAGATGTCACAACTGCCATTGGTTTCCGTGGCTTCCCTTCCTTGCTGGCCACATACAACGAGACACGATGGCCTCAGCTTGTTGCAGCTGTGCGTCACATCTGGATTCGTGCATGATGTGTTCTTGCCACATGTTGCTGCCATGAATCATCCGGTAGTGGCCTCTTTTCGTGGCCTTTCTTCTTTGAGAATGAACTTCAAACGTCTCAAAATGAACCTCAAACCTTGGTGGTTTGCCATGACTCAACGACTTATGACTGATGTTGCCCAATCTTCAAGAATCACACAAACTTCATGGTAAAAACTAATTTTAAGAATAACACGAATTTGAACTGATTTGTTCTGAACAACTTCCTTTGATACCAATTGAAAATAAAAAATAAAGTGGAGGAATCACATCAAACAGAATTTACATGGTTTGATACGGTCAGATTGACCACCCTACAGCTGGGAGAACGGTTTCATAGCCTTGTTATTTGTATTGATCTTCTACCGGAACATGCACTACAAGGCTCTATATATAGCCCCATTAACGCCCACCTTCACCAAAATAAGCAATATGGGACTAAACACATCAACATAAACCATGATAACAACAATACCTCTGAGAGTCTTCTCAACAAACAAAAAATGATCTGCATTTGATCTTTCGAACCCTTGCTTCTGAATTAGATCAAAAAGTTTATGAAACCATCCCGCGGGCTTTGTTTAAGGCCATATATTGCTTTGTGAAGTCTACACACCATCTAACTCTTCCCCTCAGCAGCAAACCCCGGAGGCTGCTGCATGTAGACTTCTTCCTGTAGATCCCCATACAAAAATGCATTTTTTAACGTCAAGCTGAAACAAGGGCCAATCACGTACCACAACTGAAAGGACACATAGAGTGGAGTGACGCGCAACTGGAGAAAATGTGTCCATATAATCCACGCCGTAGGTTTGAGTAAACCCACATGCCACCAGCCTTGCTTTGTAACGATCAAGGCTGCCATCTGCATGATATTTGACATTAAATACCCATTTACAACTGACAACAAAGGCTCTTGGAGGAGCAGAAACCAAGCTCCATGTACCCCGTGACCTCAAAGCAGCCATTTAATTTCTTCCTCCATGGTAGAACGCCAACATCTCTCCTTCATGCATCCTGATAATTTCGTGGTGTTTCCACGGTAGATAGGGCCACAACGAACCGCTGAAAATCTCCAGTGAGGTGATGGAAAGAAACATGTGAAGCAAGTGGATAAGGTGCACATGTATGCTTTTGCTTCCGTAAGGCAATAGGTACATTCAAATCATCAACAATAGTACTCGTCGGTATGCTATTCTCATGCAGAGATCCCTGCACATGTACATCGTCAGACCCATCGTTAATAATGTTACCTGGACAATCCTGAGGCATGGTGAATGATAGACGAGTTCCGTGAGCATGAACATGACGCCGAATATAGAATCGTGGTAAAGGTGGCACAGATGGATGTGGAGGTGGTGGTGGTGGAACAACAAGAACTGGTATGGGAACAGACGGACGCATAGGAGGAGGTGGCACACAAATCTCATTATCAATAGTAGAGGAAGTCAACCTGTCACCTGTAGGGAGAAATACGTCACACACTCAGAATGTGAGATTGGTACCGACATAATATTTCATGTTCAAAGGATCATAGCAGCGGTAACCCTTCTGCATACGAGAGTACCCAACAAATACACACTTGATAGCTCTAGGTGAGAGCTTGTCAAGTCCTGGAGAGAGCTGATGGACAAAAGCCACCGAACCAAATACACTGGGAGTAAACGAGAATAATTCATTATCAGGAAAGACAAGTGAAAGAGGAACTTTGTCACCTAAGACAGAGGATGGCATACGATTTACCACATAACATGCCATAAACACATCATCCATGGAAGGACATATCGATATCGATATCGTTTCGATATCGTGTCGATATCGATATATCGGCGATATATCGCTATATCTAGGAATCTTTATGAAGAAAATGCCTGAAATCGGATATATCGATATATCGATTTCGATATCGGTCCCATGTCGATATCGATATATCGGCGATATATCGCCGATATATCGGGATACAGCCTTCCATGACATCATCATCCCAATAGGAAATGGGTGCACAACTCTGAATAAGAAGAGTCCGAGTGATATCAATGAGATGACGATGCTTTCTTTCTGCAACGCCATCTTGTTGGGACGTGTAAGCACGTGTTGTTTGGTGGATAATGCCTCTAAACAAGAAAAAATGAGAAAGAGCACGGGTACAAAATTCCAAAGCATTATCCGTACGCACAGTTTTCACAGTAGACGAAAAAACATTCTGCACTTCATTTATAAAATTTTTGATAACATCCCCTGCTTCAGATTTATTCTTCAACAAAAACACCCAAGGCAAACGAGAGAAATCATCAACCTCAACTAGATAAAACCTGTGTCCCTGGTGACCAGAGACACGACTAGACCCCAAATGTCAACATGAAATAATTCAAAAGCGGAGCTACTGCTTCGGGGCTGACGACTAGGGAAAGTAGATGTTGGATGCTTTCCCAACGGACATGCTTCACACTGGAAGGAAGAACCCGGTGGGATCTGGGGCAGGATATGACAATCTTCTGAATAGGGAGATGACCAAATCTTAGATGCCATGTGAATGGAGAAACTGGACTACTTGACTGAGAGGAGACACCAACATAGGGAGTTCGGAACAAGCAATAGAGACCATCCTGCTTCATGCCACAACCAATCACCTTGCCCATAAGAATGTCCTGAAAAACAAGAGACGATGTGTTAAAAATAGCTCAACAGTGTAAATCCTTTGTAATCTGACTGATAGATAATAAATTCATTGAAAAATCTAGAGCATGCAAGACATTCTGGAGACGTATAGAGGGTGTCAAACTGATCTTCTCCTGTCCAACAATAGGTGGATGGGTCTGTTATAAAATATGAAGAATGCGGAAGCGTAACATGGAAAAGATAAAGAACAAAATAAGAACGCGGGATTTAACGTGGAACCCTACTCCGTGAGGAGCGGGATGAAACCACGAGAGAAGCCCCTGAATTGGGCGTGTTTGTCTATTGACTTTCTCAATGAGTACAGGAGGTCTGGGGCTCCTTATATAGCCTTCCCAGAGCCTCCAAGTCCCACCATTGGGCGGTATGGGACTAAACACAGGATGGGGTAAATGGATCTTCTCCAGGATCCATTTACCCACCTATTACATAAGTGACGCATGCTTCAAATACTCTAACACTCCCCCTCAAGCTGGAGTATGCAATGCTCAGCTTGGACGAACAGAAAGAAACTCAACTCACAATACATGACACTACAGACAATATCAACCCAACGCGCACAACTGCTGCAGTCGAGGACGTTGCTTCTCATGACGTGCATGTGAGGAGGACGAACGGGGCTGGAGTGTCTATCTGGCTCAGAGAATGGTACTCTACTGTGGAGTCCCTATGATACCACATGAAAACCCTTGCCCTTAATGGCATAGGGAATAGTCCTCTGCTTTGGAGTCCCTATGGCTCACATGAAAGCTCTGGCCGACCAACAAGAATGACTGGCATGCGTCATCATCGAGTCTGAAATTTGTAGAGTCTGAACATCTGACCAGTCTGGAAAATCTGATATCTGAATCTTAGAACAAGACCTGTGACTCTACATATACTCCCCCTTTCTCCCATACTGGTTGGAATGACATTGTATGACCACGTTGGGAGAAGATAAATAATACATAAACATTGGGATGAATAAAACATCACTTAGCCGATAATGATTTTTGTTTTTTTTCTAATAATTTTTTTTTTCAAACCACATTTTTTTTCGTACGGCTTTTCTTTGTACGTACCTCTTTCATTTTTTTTAAATATGCGTACGGCTTTTTCAAATGTACGCGCCTTTTTTTTTTCTTTCTTTTTTTTCATAAAAAAAATCCTCGACCCATTTGGGCCTAAAAAAACAAACCTTAAAAAAAACATCTCTCTTCTCTCATTTTTTTTCTTTTCTTTTCTTTCTTCTCTCTCTCTCTCTTTTTTACACACTAGCTCTCGGCCCACCTTTGGGCCCAAAATATTCAACCTCTTTTTTTTTTCAACATTTCACCGGCCCATTTGGGCCCAACTCTCACTTCAACCTTTTTTTTTAATAGTGAACAACCCCCCTCCAATAGCAGCCTGCCCTCTCAACAAAAATAATAATAATAATTTTTTTTTAAAAAATAATGCAGGCCGCTCTTTAGGGTTCCCACGGGGGAAACCCCTTCTCTTAAGAATCGCCACCCCCGATGGGGGGTTCTATTCGTCGCCGCCGCCGCCGAGAGTTGAGGGATTGGGGAGATCGCCTGGGCCTGGTGGCTTCTTGCGGCCTGGAGTCGCCGTTGCTCTCGGGGAGAGAGCTCGAGCAGCCTTCGCCGCCTTGGATGTGGAGGATCTCGAGGAGCGACGCGGGCTGGGATTGAAGTCGTTGCCGCCTATGCTTCGCGCGCCGCTGCTGAGGAGGAGGGGGGGCCCTGGGGATCGCGCGCGGGGTTGGAGGAGGTGCTGCGATGGGGAAGAGCACCGCCTGAGGTTCAAGGGCTGCCGCCAAAGACCTGTGACTCGCCATCGTCGTTCGCTGGTGCGGCTAGAGAAATCGCGCCTGGGGCGTCGCCTGGAGATGAGGGAGCCGCCTGGAATGGTTTCGAAGTAGCGCCATGCCTGAGAAGGAGCGTCGCCGTTGGAAGATGAGCGGTGGTGAGATCCACCGCATGGAGAGAGGTTGCCGCCTCCAACGAGTTTGCTGCTGGCACATGTGCGCTCGCTGGAGGAGAACAGAGGATGCGCCATCGCCTGGATTGGAAGGGAGATGCGTGCCTGATGGAGGACGAAGGTTGCGCCTGGGCGCTGCTGCCGCCTGCGCAACAGAGACGTGGCTGGACTCTTGCAACAAGGGTTTCAGAAAACCCTATTTTCAAAACTCTTGGATCGAGATCTTGTTGCAGGACAGGGAATTTACTACAGAAATTAGGGTTTCTAAAGACCCAAAGAAAAAATTGCCGAACATGAACTCCGAACAAATCTCGAATAAAAATAAAGAACCAAAAACTCCTCGAGGATCGACCCGCTCTGATACCATGTTATAAAATATGAAGAATGCGGAAGCGTAACATGGAAAAGATAAAGAACAAAATAAGAACGCGGGATTTAACGTGGAACCCTACTCCGTGAGGAGCGGGATGAAACCACGGGAGAAGCCCCTGAATTGGGCGTGTTTGTCTACTGACTTTCTCAATGAGTACACGAGGTCTGGGGCTCCTTATATAGGCTTCCCAGAGCCTCCAAGTCCCACCATTGGGCGGTATGGGACTAAACACAGGATGGGGTAAATGGATCTTCTCCAGGATCCATTTACCCACCTATTACATAAGTGACGCATGCTCCAAATACTCTAACAGGGTCCCATCTGCTATGACTACAGATCGCCTCGGCGGAACCTCTTTGTAGGATGTAAGCTTATCTTGTCTCGACAAAGATGATGTGTCACGCCGGAGTCCATAATCCATTCTGAAACATCAGATCCATGACATAAAGTAAGGGCATAAGCGCTACCTGAGGTGCTAGCAGTGGCCGATGTACTAGCAGATGCTGAAGCAGCTACATCCGAGGAGCCTCCCTGAGAATCTGTAGTGGCAGGAGGCATGATATCTCATAGCCTGGCAACAAGATCCTCAAATCGCTGGTCTGAAGTGGATGGCTATGGAGATGCAATATGCTCGGCTATGGTCTACCCGTACCGATGCGGGAAACCCATGCTTAGAATAGCATGTATCCTCTGTATGTCCTGGGCGATGATAGAATGTGCAGGACTCACGAATGCGGCCACCTGGACCACGAGGTCCACGGCTACGAAAGGAAGAAGAGGCTCCTCTACCTCTGAAAGCTGCCATCGCCGAAGGAGGCTGAGTAGTAGTAGAAGACGAGACTGTAATTCTGCCGAGCCTGTGGTACACTTCCTCCACTGGAGGAATAGTAGCATCTGCAAGAATTTGCGAGCGGGCATGATCATATTCAGGGTCAAGCGCCACTAGTAAGACCCCCACCATGGTAGCATTTCAAAAAGTCTTCTATTGCTCGGGAGGTGCCATAAGGGGAATGATACTGTAGAGGTTCTCGAACATCGCTCGCAAGGATGTATACAGTGAATGCAGAGGTCGACCATTCTGCTTCACCGTAAAGATGTCATGCTGGAGTTGATGAATCTTGGTCTCATTTCGCATCTGCGAGTATGTCGCTGCAAAGATGTCCCACATCGCCTTAGTAGTGGGCTGATGGAGTACATCATTAGGAATCTCCATCGACAGTGTACCAGAAAGCCAAACTTTGGCATACGAATCATCGGCCTCCCATGAGGCATAAACCCCGGTTTTCTCTGTTGGCTTATCTTCGGTAAGAATGCGCTTCTTACCATTTGACTTCATGAGACTCATGGACTGCATAGCTCTTAGTTCGTCCCATCCATCTTGACAATGGGCGCTGGACCTTTAAACACGCCTATGGAGGGCATGTCGACCTTGTTTTCTGACATGGTTGCCGGGTAAGAAGAACTAGGGTTTGTAAACGAAGAATCAAGTGTCTACATAAACATCCGAGGATTTAAGTGCATATGTAGACTGATGCACTCAAATCCATAGAAGAAGGGGAAGAGGGAGGTGGCGGCAACGAGAAGGTGGTGGGAGAGAGGAGGTCGGCGGTGGCGAGAAGGTGGTGGGAGAGAGGAGATTGGTGGGGGGGTCGATGCCTACGGTGGAGAGAGGAAAGAAGTGCAGTGTTGGTGGCGGGAGGTGGGAGGGGGTGCGACGGTGAGAGGTGGAGAAAAGGGGCCGACAACGGGAGGTGGAGAGAGGGGGGGGGGAGGTTAGGGTTTTGGTGGCTCCGATACCATGCTGGAAGAAATGAGAGAGTTGTTTTTTCCAAAGAATCCTAGGCTCTCTTATATAGAGAAGGCCTATGGGTAAATTACATAAGACGGAAGAAAGAAATAAAGCATAACAGAAGAGTACATAAAGTCTAGAAATATCTCTACAATTATACTACACAATAGATGGATCTTTCACAATATCCAAACTCCAGTTTCCCATTTAACTCAATCTTTCACTACTCAGAACACATGTAGCATCCCAAATATCAGCATCTATTAGTCTCCAATTTTGAGGCTTTCTTATATTTTTGCTTTCAGGTTTGAACAAAGAATTCAAAAGCATGATAAGTGAACATGCTTCTTTCACGGCTTTGTCCGTCAAGGATATTCTGACAGCTTCAGATGGCACTAAAAAGGTACTTTGATTTTCATTTCTATTCTGTATCATGGTTCTTCTCTCTTTTGTGATTTTGCTGTTCAATGGTTGGAGTTTTCTTTCAAAGAATTTCCATCTGCATGCTTCACTATCATCCAGAATAGTATGTTGTGTACTGAAACTCACTTAAGATCACAGATATTATTCTCTTTGTTAGATGGATCCGTCATTGAAACTGTAGTGATTCCATCTGCTGGTGGAAGAAACACCGTTTGTGTATCAAGTCAAGTGGGTTGTGCAATGAACTGTCAGTTCTGTTATACTGGCAGGTAAGACCATTTTTTACTTTCTGTCTTTTATGATTGATATTTACTTGGAAATCGGTAGTCAAAATGATATTAAGTTTTTGTTGATAGAATGGGCTTACAGAAAAATTTGACGACAGCAGAAATAGTGGAACAGGCAGTTTCTGCGAGACGATTGTTTTCAGCTGATATGGGACCTATTAGTAATGTTGTTTTTATGGTGAGTGTAGCTGCTATGACACCTGC
This sequence comes from Ottelia alismoides, assembly GCA_037367405.1. Taxonomy (NCBI): domain Eukaryota; kingdom Viridiplantae; phylum Streptophyta; class Magnoliopsida; order Alismatales; family Hydrocharitaceae; genus Ottelia; species Ottelia alismoides. The sequence continues at coordinate 39,365 of JAZKJV010005955.1, read as the reverse complement.
AATTTTGATGTCTTTTTGTCAACTGGTGTGAATTTTACTTAGTCTTTTTTATTTGCAATTCAAGTATTATTATTATTGTTATTTTTTGAGTAAAAAATAAGGAGTAACACTCAAAGGTGTCCGCTCCAACGATTTATTGAAAAAAGAGAGATAAGAGAAAGTACAAGAAAAGGAACTACATGACTCACTCCGCCACTAAACATGTAGCCTGTACCCAAACATTTTCCTTATAGAATCTTTGGCACGCATTTCTGGCAAGCCAGATAGCCCAAATAATAGAGAGAGGTAGAAGGAGAGCCCGACGAGGCCGCATTCTGTTCGCCACCAAGGATCTGCAAAAAGAGGCCAAGTCATTTGTACAGACCCAGTCGGGGGCATCCCCACCCCAGATTGGGGCGGTTTTATGACACCTGAAGAACAAGTGGTCAAGCGATTCATTCTCATCCGCACACAGGGGATACCTGTCAGAAACCGTACCCAGAAGTCTAGTACAACAGTCTCTCGTCATCAATCTTTGCCGCCGGAACAACCAAAAGAAGAATCCAATCCGCTCAGGGAGAGCAAGACTCCACAGAAAGCCACAATCCTTACGTAAAGCCTCGGAGCTTGAAGGGGGCGGCCTGCGAATCGCCCCATACGTCTTCCTGACGGAGAAAGGACCCCCACGCCATATCCAATGATCCTTGCGCCCAGTAGGTCTCCCAGACTCACGTAAAGAATCCGACAGTATGAGGAAGTCTTCAAGGCGCTGATCCGAGAAGTTTGAAGAGAAAGTAGGCATCTAGTTTCCCTCCAACCAGCACGAGGCTACACTGGCCCCCTATCCGTGACCAAAGCAAACAAACGGGGAAAACGCCCACTCAAAGGCCCCTCATCCGTCCAATCATCGGTCCAGAAATCAAAGTTGTCCCCGCAACCAAGAACTGACATGAAAAGAGCCTGAAAACGGGGAAGAATCCCCAGGATCCCCTTCCAGAAGGGCGTCGGAGGCAAAACGCGGCTGCTAGGCATAGGCGAGGCACCATTAATACCATAGATCCGATGAAGAAGGTTGCAACATAGATCATCAGAGGTACCCCAGAGTCTGCTGACCCACTTCAGGAGTAGGGCTTCATTCATAGCATCTAGCCTCCGAACGTCGAGACCCTCCTCACCCTTGGGAAGCGTGACCTCATCCCACTCCACAAGATGGATCCCACTAGTCTCCCGACCAACCTTACCCCAAAGGAATTTACGCATCAATCTTTCCAGACGAGAACGGATCCCCTTTGGCATGAGACGAGAAGACATGAAGAAAAACGTGATCGAAGACAGAGCCGCCTTGAGGAGCACCGGGCAACCTCCCTTGGATAAGATGGTCGACCTCCAACCATAAAGCCTGCTTTCAAGTTTCTCAACAACCTGTAACCACTCCGCCAATCTGGACCTCCCCACAGTCAAAGGCACCTCGAGATACTTGACCGGGAGGGCACTACAATCAGAACCCAGGACCCGAGCACATCTTTCAGCCTCCCTCTTCGATAACCCGAAACTGATTACCTTGGACTTGCTCTCATTTTTAAACAGACCAGGAATTTCACTGAAAACCTCAAGGGCCAAAGCCATGCCAGAAGCCTCTCCAGTCCCCTCCCCCTCAATGAAGAAAACGGTGTCGTCCGCGCACTGGAGGAGCGGGATCTCAATTCCATCCATAGAATATCCCGCCGAGAATCCACCATTGGTAACACAAGTCACGAATCGAGCCATGACATCTGAAGCAATGACGAAAAGAAGAGGGGCCAGAGGGCATCCCTGCCTGACACCTCGCCTCGGCTGGAAGAAACCTCCCTCCGGATGGCCGTTCACCAGAACAAACATAGAAGAGATCGTGACACAACGCTTCATCCACAAGATCCACAAATCCGGAAACCCCCTTCGGTGCAGGACATACCAAAGAAATTTCCAATCCAGAGTGTCATAGGCCTTCACAAAATCCACCTTCCAGAGCATCCCCGCCTTCCCCCGCCTCTTCCAATCCGCAACAATCTTAGAGGCAAGAACCAAACAATCCCAGATCTGCCTGCCGGGGACGAAAGCTGACTGCAACAACGAGATAATGTGCTCCAGCGTACGGCTCAATCTAACCGCAAGAACCTTCTCCACAGTCAAATAAAGAGCATTGGATAGCGCAATGGGCCGAAAATCCTCGATACGCTCCGTCACCAAGCTCTTAGGAAGGAGAAAGATGAGGGCCCCATTGATCCTCTCAAAGCCCGCATTTCCGCCACAAAACTCCGAGATGACCTCCAAGACATCCGCGCCCACCAGGTCCCAAAAGTCCCTGTAAAAAGCAACCGGAAAGCCATCGGGTCCAGGGGCCTCGTCAGCATTGAGAGACCAAACCGCATCCCTAAGTTCCTCCATGGAAATAGCCTGGGTCAGACTCGAAGCCAAAGAGGGAGGTAGACACGGAGCCCCCAGCCCCGTCCACCTCCACCTTCTCGCAAAAGTGGCAGCCGAGAAATCATGGAAGTGGTTCGCAATCGCTTTTCCCATCTCCTTGTTGCCCTCCACCCGCGCACCATCCACAATCACAGATCTCAAAGCATTACTCCTACGCCTACCACTGGCCACCCGATGGAAGAAAGTCGTGTTTGCATCACCCTCACTGAGCCAGGTGCTCCTAGACCGCGCTACCTCTATTCTATAACGCGCTTCCGATCCTCATCAGCGATTTTCTTCTGGGCAAGCGCACGCAGGGCCAATTCCTCACCAGTAAGATCCCGTAGATCCTCAATAGCGTCTAGCCTAGACACCTCCGCCTCAGCCTCCACCCGAGCCGCACGACATGCATCTCTGGACTCCCTCTTGAAAGCAGATAAGCGCGTACGCAAGGAGACCAACTTCTGCACAAACCTGGATGCCACAGAACCCGACACTGACATGGAGGACCAATGCGCCCCAACCAGATCCCGTAAGGAGTCTTCCAAAAGCCAGCTCCTCTCATACCTGAAAAAACCCCTAGGCGGCTCCAGGTCACCCGAGTCCCAACAGATCGGAGTGTGATCGGACCGAGTCCTTGGCTTGGCAACCGTAAAGGCCAAAGGGTAAATATCAAACAGTTCCGAGGAGGCCAAGAATCAGTCAATACGAGAACGAGAGGCAGAATTTCTCCAAGTGTACCTCGAGCCCGCCGTATCCAGCACCTCCAGATCCATGGAGTCAATAGCCTCCGCAAACTCCTCGGAGCCCAGATCCTGCCCCCTAGACCGGGGCCGATCCTCAGACCGAAGCGTAACATTGAAATCTCCGCCAACAAGCCAAGGAATCCCCACAAAATTTGATCTTGCCTCTTGCAACTTCGCCCACAACTCCCGCCGCTCATAAGAATTACACGACCCGTAGACACAAGAGAGTGCCAGAAGGGAGGAAGAACAACTGCATTCCAGGACGATCGTGAGTACATGTCTACCCCTGAGCTCCGCACGAAAAGAGAGAGCCGAGTGCCTCCAAGCCAATAGCTAGCCACCCGAGGAGCCAAGGGCATCGACCGTTCGGAAATCATCAAGGCCTCCCGCATCAAAGGAGCGCCAAACTAAATCTGACATAGACTGAAGCTTCGTCTCTTGAAGTAAGACAACGTCACAACCCCACTCCCGAAAACGCGGACCGAGAATCTTCCTCTTATCCGGGTCCTCTAGACCCCTAACATTCCATGAGAGGACCTTCATTGGGCGAACGATAATGATCCCTGAGTGCGAACCACTCCCGCCACTTCCGCAACTCGGAGCTTCTGCTCCGAACAAGGTGGAAAAAACCCCATGAGAGGTCTTGACCACTGTCTCCTCCTGTATCGCTTACCCGACCGCCTGTACGCAACATGCCCCTCACCGAGACCCGGGGCTCTAGCATTCAACGACCGAGAAGAAGAGATCACCCCAACCGACCGATCTCCCAAATCCGAACCACACTCCGATAGGGCGTCAAAATCCGAGGCCGCCGAAGGCGAGGCAATCCCCTCGACAGAGGGCAGTGGAACAACACAGGTCATCGAGGGGCCGAGCAGGAGAGCTTCCGACCCCCCACTCGTCTCCTTACGACGGGACACGAGAGGAGAAAATGAAAGGCTTGCAGTAAGCGCAGGAGGACCCAAGCCAACCTCAGTGCTCGATAGCGCAGAGCGAACCATATTCGGGTCGCCAAGAGTAGCATCCACCGAAAGATCCGGAAGCCCGACTGTGAAAGGGTGGGCCAGAGCCCGCGAGTAAACTCCACGAGAACCAAAATGTAGCCAACCGTCCTCACTCACAAGCTAAGAGAACATGTGGAACGAAAAGAAAGGCCCTCGGGACTGGATCGCCAAAGGACATCTCAAAGCCTCCTCAGACTCCGCGCCAACGTGGCAAAAATAGGGAAACCAACCGCCAACTCGGAATTTGAAGCGTCAATCGATGAAGTTGGAGCCTTTGGCACCGGCACCTGAGACGTCGGAGAGGCAGCGGAGGATCGAGAAGCTGGAGCTCTAAATGGAAAGAGAACCGGCCGACTTCTAAAACAACGTAAGAAGGCGAGTTACCGATCTCCGCCCCGATGCAATCCATCATCACGAGCGTGACATCCGGGTTAAACCCCGGGCACCTGCCATCCTCCAACACCGAGACCATAGAGCCCCAACGTCTGAGGGCCGGCCCCAAGCAACAGGCTGTGCGAGAGAGGAAGGGGACACCAGGAACCCGTACCAAGCATCTAGAAGAGTCACACGAAGCCCCATCAGTAAAGCGCATCAATCTCCATTCAATCTCACCCACGCCATTAAGAGAGAGAAGCTGGTCCTTCTGCGACGAAGAAAGACCACAAGTACAACATCTACGAATCGCCAGCGGCACCACATCCCCAGAGAAATGGGGACCAAAAAGCTCACACAGGAATGCCTGCACCGATTCCAGCGATATGGAATTCACCAACCAAGCACCCACGGGCACATGGGTGCAGTGAGCAGTTTCCTGGCCCGCCACAACCGAAGCAAAAGAGCGACCATCACGCAGCGATTCACCACCAGGAGCAGGAGCAGCCCTCTTCAGCCTACGCGGTGCCCCACAACCCAGAGCAACAGGGCAAGAGGACCTTCGATGACCCACCTGCACGCAAACAAAGCAGCGTGCAGGGGCCGAGCAGGACGATGCCAAATGACCCGGAGAACCACAACGGAAACACCTTCTCCCCGGCTTCTTGTGGGAGACGCACAACCAACCATCGTCAGCAGCACACACCGCTCCCCCAGACAAGCCACCCCCCACCAGGCACTAACTCTCCAACCCCCACCCAACGATGAATCACCCATCACGAGACCATTTCTCCTCAATTCAAGTATTATTTTGTATTGCACCAATCAAATGTGTATCGATCAAGGAGTTTTATCGGGAGCGAATATTCAAATGAACACACTTTATATTTTTTGTGGAAATCCATTAATGCATGTCTATGCACATTGTCATGTCTTTGGTTGCAATTAAAATATTCTCAATTGATGGTGCGATTTGGTTGCATGTTGATGAATATGCAGTTCGCATGTTGTCTCTTTCTATAGGATGAACTTTTCTAATTTTTGGTTTAGAGCTAGAATGATGATCATATTATCATGCAGAAGGCTCATGGATGATAGATTGGATGGAGAATATATGTTTAGTTTAAATCTTGTTTTACGTTAATTTGCAACAAAAAGAATGCTCTAGAGTTCATAATTAATTCCCCTGAGCTCTATAATTAATATCTGACAAACTTAACTCCCCAACATAGTCTCACATCAGAAACTTACAAAATGTTAGAAAAATCTTATATCAGAAACTTACAAAATGTGAGAATGTGTTATAAGAATAGGGGACTACTACTTGATAACTCGGACTTAAGCATTTTGGGTGGTTGTCAAACGCAACAAGTTGTCAGGGTCAGTTTTTCTCGATAATTGTATGCATACCTAAATTTAGGATGTTTAGAAAGGTGCCAGAGCCAATTTCCCATTGATAGTGGGAATGGTTACCCGAAAGATAGCGCCACCTCTACAAAGATATATAAGAAAAAGGCTATTCAAAGTGCGCAATCGGCGCTATTGCTAGGGTTCGGGTATAAAGGCCGTATCGATATCGTGTCGTTACATATTTCGACGATATATCGGCGATATATCGCCAAAATATCGCCCATATCGACACACTTTTGTGAAGGAAATGCCTGAAAAGGAGGATATATTGCCATATCGATACCGATATCGGTCTCGTCTCGATATCGGTATATCGACGATATATCACCGATATATCGTGATATTTCCTTCCATGAGCCCTATTACAATGGGGACACTGCGAATATAGTGAAGGTGTAACTCCCTAACATAGTCCTACATTGGAAACACATAAAATATGAGAGTAGGTTATAATAATGGGGACTACTACGTGATAACTTGGACTTAAGCATTTTGGGCGGTTGTTAGTGGGTTCAATCGAGCTCGACCTAACAAGTTGTCAGGGCCAATTTTCCTCCGTAATAGTCTGTAGGCCTAAGCTCGAGACATTACAAAATGGTATCAAAGCGAGTTCCCTCTTATAGTGGAAAGAGCTACTTGAGGGAACCTACGCATGGAGCGTGCAATTACCATAATTACCTGGAATAAGCGATGGATCATCACAACGAGAATGTTACGAATACGAGTGGCGGAGGTTGTAACATTCAAACATAGTCCCACACTTGGAACTCATGAAGTGTGAGTGTGGGTTATAAATGCGGAGGTCTACTACATGATAACTTGGGCTTGAGCATTTTGGGCCATTGTCAACATGTTCAATAGGGCCCGACCCAACAAGTTGTCAAGATCAGTTTTCCTTAATAATGGTATGGAAACCTAAGGTTGGAACGCTACACTTTCCCCTATGAAACCTAATGGTGCGGACTTATAACATTGCGATACATATATATGATTTCTCATTCTTCATTTCTATTTCCCAATCTAATTGCTTTGGCGTTGCAAAAATTTTCTTTCGTTTATCAATACAGGTGTCCCAACTATATGCTCCCAATTTTTTCCTTCATCTTTAATCTCTTATTGCCATGTCCTCTGTACTAGTAAAAACAATAAGTTTGATTAGATGCAACCATCACACTTTATTTAAAAGAATACAAACTAATTGTTGCAAATGTGTTGGGCAAACGAAGGTTAAAGATGGATGGTCTTATGATGCAAAATGCATATGTATATAATTAAGGGGAGGTAGATGGTAGATAGTTTCGTGATGGCCTCAAAGATGGTGGCAACTTGAGAGAGGACAACCACATTCACGTGGAAAGTGGATTTTGATGGGGCGTATAACATGGTGGATTGACACTTCTTAGAGACATCATTGAAGTTGAAGGGATTTCCTTAGGAGTGGGGATAATGGGTGAGGTGGTGTATAATCACGATGTCCTTCTCATTGTTGGTAAATTGTTTACTACATGGTTGATTTGGCACAACCTCATAAGGAGGTCAGTCAGTAGGGGGTGCCTCTATGAGCATCTATTTGACTTATGTGGCGAGCCTCATTCAAGGTTTTATTGTTGGAGAGAAGGTGACTTTATTGCAGTAGCACATTATACATATGATATTTAATTGCGGGATGGAGGTTGTGGAGAAAAGTTGAGAATGAATTGAATGATTTATTCAACGGATATGTTATTTCTTATATAGTGTAAAACCCTAGGGAAAAGATGAGAAATAAGATGGAGGATGGCTGTCTCGAAGATTTCATTCCGAAGGATGGATCATTAACCTTTTGTGGAGGACTGTGTGTACCCAATGATGAAGGGCTAAAGAGAGAGCTGCTAAAAATCATTCCCGAAAGCACTAAGATGTATCAAGATTTAAAGAGAGATTTCTGGTGGGATGGTATGAAGAGAGATGTTGCTGAATTCGTTAAGCGTTGTTTGGTTTGGCAACAAGTAAAGGCTGAACACCAAAGACTTTCAGGATTGTTGCAACCACTTCCAATTCTTGAGTGGAAGTGAGAAAGTATATCTATGGATTTTCTAGTTGGTTTACCTCATATACTCTTGGGATATGATGCAGTGTGGGTCATAGTAGATCGATTAACCAATTCAGCACATTTCCTTCCTATCAAGCTTACATATACACTTCCAAAACATGTGAGCTTGTATATTAAGGAGATTGTTCGCCTGCACAGGTAGCCGAAGGAGATCATATCTGATAGAGATCCTTGTTTTACCTCAAAATTATGGAAAGGATTGCAGAAGGCTCTTGGAACAAGATTGAATATCAGTACTGCCGATTATCCTCAAACAGATGGTTAAACGGAGAGAACTATCCAAACATTAAAAGATTTATTACGTTCTTGTATGTTAGAATGGAAAGGAGTATGGGACGTGCACATTCATTTGATTGATTCACTTACGACAATAGCCACCATTCTAGTGGTTGGAGTATTCGTTGTTTGCGTCATCTATGAGGCAGATGGGTAAATGGATCCTGGAGAGATCCATTTATCCCATCCATATGTTTAGTCCCACATCTACCAGTGATGGGACTTGGAGGCTCTGTGGAGGCTATATAAGGAGCTCCAGACGTCCTGTATCCGTTGAGAAAAAGCAATGAAGCATAAGCCCCTTTAAGGGCTTCTCCCGTGCTTTCATCCCGCTCCTTAGGGAGCAGTTTTCCACGTAAAATCCCGTCTTATGTTCAAGTTTTCTATCTTTATTTCTGATACGCTTCTGCATTCTCTATTTTCTAACACTAGTATATGAGTGGCACCATATGAAGCCCTATATGATAGGAGAGATGCACATCTCCCTTATGTTGGACTGAAATAGGAGAAAGGAAGATGTGGGGACCTAAGATAGTTCAAGAGACTACTGATGTGATCATTAAGATCAAGAAGAAGTTGTTAGCAACTCAAAGCTGCCAAAATAGTTATTGTGACAACCGAAGGAGAGGCGTAAAATTCAGTTCAGAGATTCGGTGTTCGTCAAAGTATCTCCTATGAAAGGCACTCAAAGATTTGGAATCAAAGGAAAGATAAAATCAATGTACATTAGTCCTTTTGAGATACTCGAATGTGTAGGACCAATGGCTTATATGTTGGCGCTCCAACTACACTTATCTGAAGCGCATAATGTCTTTCACATATCAAACCTAAGAAAGTATATTCTAGATTGTGGCCATGTAATCCACTGTGAAGATTTACAGTTGGAGCCCAATCTTACATATCAAGAACAACCGGTTGAGATCATAGATAGAATGGAGAAAAGCTTTACAAAAAGACGATGCAACTAGTAAGGATTCTATGGAGAGATCGAAAAATCGGCGAAGTTACATGGGAACTTGAGGATGAAATGCGCACAAAGTGTCCAACATTGTTTATCATCAAAGGTATGATAAATTTCGAGGATGAAATTTCTTAAGGAGGGTAGAATGTTACAACCTAATGTAAAAAAAATCAATAACATTAACTTGGGTAAGTTGCAAGGACATCCTTGCGACTTTCCCACCCAAATGAAAAAGGGGGATTGGGGACTCGACGCCACATTTCTAGGAAACTTCGGCACTTCTGCCAGTAAAGAGGGAGAGAAAGGAGAGAAGAGAAAAAGATGAGGAAAGAAGAGGAGAAGAAGAGAATAGAAGAAAAGAAGAGAAGGAGAAGAGTAAGATAAAATCCTACTTCAAACCTTCTCCCTATTTCCATTTTCTCCTTATATCTTGAGTTTGATTTAGGGATATTAGGTTTTGGTATGGTTTTAGCGTTGTGATAAAATATGGAGATAAGATTTCGAATTTTTCATAGTATTATGGGAGGGGGATATGATCTAGTTTATATGTGAAAATTGGGATGAAGGAATGAAACTTGGATTAATTTTTTTTATGATGGGATTTGGATTTTTGCTATGCATGCAACAAAAATATGTGTTATTGTAGGGGATATGATCTAGTTTTCATGTGAAAAATATGAGGATTTGTGTTATTGAAACAAAGTGTGGATGATAATGGGGGTTTGATGTTATTGTAGGGGATATTTGATTGTTGGAACAATATGATGAATGGTGTTAGAATTTGATTTAGTTTTTCATGAGAAAGTTACGAAGATTGTTTATTTTGTTCAAAGAGAATTGTGGACAACATGCTGAATTTGAGTTTGCATGCATGTTTTCTTAACTTTTGTGGGCGAATGATGGTGGTATAAAATCCATTCTTGTTGATTATATGATGATCATTAGGATATGTTGATTTTAGTGAGTAGAATAGTTTAAAACAATGACTAATGGTCCATTTGAGTGAGAAAATCGAAGATGAATGGAAGAGACTCTATGGTAAAAAGCTACCACATGGAAGGGGTAGATGTGTAGGTGTATGTGAATGCATGTGATTGCTTTGATAATTAAAAATTTGATGAGTTGAGACGAAAATAAATGATGAGATGAATAATGTTATGTGCATTGTCGAAAATTTCTTCAGAGTGTACTGATGTAAATGAGCGAGGAACATGTTGGTTGGGATGAGTGATGTTATTAGTGGTTATTGAAAAGATTAATGGAAGAGAAGATGGAAAGTGATGATGATTTTGGGAGACATAGGTGTATGGTTGTATAAATATGATGAAAAGCTAGATTTATGTGGATTTTAAGAAGATTATCTTGAATTTGGAGATTTTCCACTGTAGAATATATTTACCTTTAAGTGTATGAAAGAATACATGTTTAAGAAAAGCAGTGGATTAGAGGACTCTCAATAGTATGACATTGGATCTTGAAAAATGAGAGGATTATTAGGAGGGTATTTATAAATTATATTGGATTATTCTTGTCGAGGAAAACGAAAAAAATGATGAGAGATGGATGGACGATGACAAGGGATTAAGATCACGTAGAGTTATTGATCTTTAATTTCCCGTTCTCCAACTGTTTGGTCTATCATAATGTAATCCTATCTATATTTGCAGTGAAGCCGAACTCAGACGGAGTTTGAACGCAGAGACTACACATATCAAAGGTGAGGATTTCCTTGAACTAAATAATATATTTTTACCATTCCTCTTCCTGAGTTGATTGTCTATTTAGTTATCGTATTTTTTTAGATTAAATGGATACTTAAGTGTTAAGATAATATTAAGACTATTCTTGTCGAGAGCGTGGGCTTTTCCACGTGTTCATTCGGACCATATGCCAATCTTTGGTCGTTTGGGGAGGGTGGACGGTACAGATTCTTCTTCCGTTTTGAGAGATCCTGGATTCTGAAGGAAGGGTTCAAAGAGAAGGTGGAGGAGCAATGGAGAGGGGGTCCAACGGAGGGCTCGACGGTTTCGAAGTTGGCTGCGAAGTTAATGTCTTTGAGGTCCTTCATTACATCCTTCGAGAAGGAGGTGAGGGCAAGACAGATAACGAAGAGAGGAGAGGTACATGTCGAAATGACTAGATTGGATGGTTTGGATGATGAAAGAGGGCTTCTTGAGATGGAATTCAAGGAGAGGCAAGACCTTCTCGAAGAGTTGTTGCTAGAAGATAGAAAAGAAGATGTGGAGTGGTGGCAAAGATCTAGGTTGAAGTGGCTTAAAGAGGAGGATGCCAACATAAGATTTTTCCATTCCGTGGCGTCTGAGCGGCGTAGAAGAAATCACATACACAAGATTGAGGTGGGGGGGGGGGTGCGAGCTTCGGGGGAGGCGACAATCGGGAGTGCACTAAGGTGCCATTTCGCGGAGGCCACTCGGAGAAGAAGAGGGAGTGGATGGGGGATGGTTGAGGATTAGAGTGGAAACCTTGTCGAGCGAGCAGGAGGAGGGACTACTCGTCCCTTTTTCGGAAGAGGAGGCAAAGAGAGCGGTTTGGGACCTGAACGCGGATGGCGCTCCTGGACTTGAAGGCTTCCTGGTGTTTTTTTATCGTGAATTCTGGGATCTATTGTAGGAGGAGGTTTTGGACGTGCTGAGTGAATTCAGGGAGGGAAATAGATGACTCGAGAAGATCAACCTAGCGCTATTGTTCCTGCTGCCCAAGAGGGACACCCCTGTGCAGGTGGAGGACTTTCGGCCTATTGCGCTTTCCAACATGATTTACCTCACAATTGCAAAGATTCCGGCGAATAGGCTGAAAGGGGTCCTGGACTCGGTACGGCTTCAGGGTCAATCGGCTTTCATCCCAGGGAGGCAGATGGCGGATGGTTTAGTGACGGCGTCAGAGATTTGCCTTGAGTGGCAACGATCAAAGACGAGAGGGGCTCTATGGAAGATCGACTACGCAAAGGCTTATGATTGTGTCGACTGGAGATTCCTGTGGCTATCTTTTCTTTGCAGAGGAGAGGTTTTCCGGATATGTGGGTGGACTGGATGAAGAGATGCATCACTACCTCTTCCTACTCTATCTTGGTGAACGACAAACCAGAGGTTTTTTTTAAACCGCAGCGTTGGGTGAGGCAAGGGTGCCTGTTGGCCCCTATGTTGTTTGTCTTGGTGGCGAATGTTTTGGGGGTCTTCTTCAGGAAGGCTACTACGGCGGGATGGTGTGAGGGGTTCTGTAGGGAGGACATCTCCATCCCTCCGTTGTAGTATGCCGACGATACGATCCTCTTTCTGGGTGTCATTGAGGAACATAATGTTAATTCGGTACAACTAGCAGGCATTTTTGGCAAGCTCTCCGGACTGGAGATTAACAAGACTAAGTCGACGGTTATTAACTTTGGAATGAATGAGGCGAACCAATCCAGCATTGCGGAGTTAACTAAGTGCACTATGGGGGATCTCCCAATACATTTCTTGGGTTTGCCGCTCGTTGCTGGAAAGCTCAAGAGGGCCGATTGGGAGGAGGTAGTGCATAGTATGGAGTAGAGGCTGGCTAGATGGAAAGCGGTCACCTTATCTCGAGGGGGAAAGTTGGTTCTTCTGAAGCACATCCTCTCTGCTATACCTATCTCTTCTTTTCTACTAGACTGATGCTGGTAGGGGTTAGAAGGACAGTCGAATCTTTGATGAGAAGGTTCTTCTGGTCCAACAGAAAGAAACAGGACCTTGGGATGCACCTGGTAAGTTGGGGTGAGATTACGAGGGGCGCAATGAGGGTGGCCTTGGTGTTCGCAATGTGGAGTGTATGAACAAGGCACTTATCGCCAAATGGGCCATCCACATTTGGGGTCTGTTTACATCTTTGGTTGTGAGGTTGCTAAGGAAGATATATGGGGTTAGAGGCAAACTTGAGCCTAGAAGAGTGCGGTACGAGTCTCCTCTTTGGGTTGGTATCCATGAAGTCCTACCGTGGATGGCGCCTAGACTCAGGCTGAAAGTGGGTGATGGAGACATATTCAGATTCTTGTGTGATGATTGGACTGGAGAGGGCACGTTGGAGGACAGATTCCCTCACCTTTTCCCGTTGGCAGCCTTGAAGGAGGCGACGCTATCGCAGGTGGTAAATGGGGGAACATGGACGCCAGCGTTCCTGGCTAACCTTTCGGACCAGCGCATGGAGGATTACCTTAAGATGTTGATCGAACTTCCACAATGGGGGAATCCTCGCGGGGTAGATACCATTTTCAGTGGAAGAACATGAATTTCTCAGTAAAGAAAGCTTACAATGAGTTGAGGAAGAGGGAAGAGGAACTAGACGGAGAGCTGTGCCAGGACATGAGAGTTGTTTGGGCAGCTAAGATTTCGACCAGAGTTAAAGTTTTTCTTTGGTGCTTGAGAAGGGCCTGCCTATGCGATAATGCACGGAGGGGACGTCTGTTAGGGCTTGCAGACACGCAATGCGACATATGTGAGGAGGCGGAGGAGGATTCAGAACATTTGTTCTTCAAGTACACGATGTCTGGGCGAGTATGGAGAGAGGTAGGGCTGCCTTGGGTGGTGAGCGATGGGAAAACAGATTTCTAAAGATCAGTCTGGATGATCGGCACCAACTCTACTGATGATTGCTCAAAACCATTTGCTATTCTCTAAGCCATTTGGGTCGGACGAAACGACTTAATCTCCAAAAACTAGAGATTTTATAGCGAGAATGTAATGACCCACTGTAATGTGCTTTATAATTTTGGCTCTCACGGTAATGTACTCCAAACTCTTTTAAATGAAATTTTTCTGACGGTGACCCCCCAAATAGGGGGATTCGTTCGTTTTAGTAAAAAAAAGATAATATTAGGACAAATGGGAAAAATCCATGGAAATCATCTACATTGGGAGAGTATTTGATTTTAGGATAGAGCCTTGGGATGCTAAAACATGAAAAATATTTGTGAAAGAAAATAAGAGTGGAATAAGAGAAACTTGGGACTTCGCTCCCTACTGGTCTGGGTAGATCATTCGGATCGAAACTCGTGGTATGACACAAGAAGAGGTGACCGGCCATATATTGATCTGTGATAAGTCACAAGAAAACTACATGCCCAGAAAGTAAACAAGGAGTGACTCTGGGGATAGTCATTCGAGAAATGACGAATTCTCACTCCGTTCAAGTAATGAGCTTGTGCTATACACTCAATGGTTAACAAATCAAAAGACCGCTACTAGGTTAGGGTATCTGCTAGGTACAAGTTATCTTAATCACTAGGGAATTCTCGAGATGAGTTACACAATGCGTACTGTAGAGATATATTTCATGTTTATGTATCTTTTATCTATTTCCTTTTCCCTCTATCTACTTTATGTAATTTTCCCATGGGTCTCTCCCTATACAAGAGAGCCTAGGGCTCAAGGAATAAACTAGTCTTCTCATTTTCCCAACATGGTATTAGAGCGGCGGTCCTAGACTGGAGCACTCATACCCCTACAAACCCTAACCCTAGCTCCACCACGCCGCCTCTCCTCTCCCATCTTTGGCTCGTCGTCGCTGTCGCCACCAAAGGCCGCCGCCGCAGTCAGGGGCCGCTGCCACCGCCGTTTCCTCTCTCTAGGGGAGCCTCCGTCGCCACCGACCTGCTTCCGGAAACATGGATACTAGGATCCAAACCAACACAAATACCTATAGATAACAAGGGACACATCTACGAGTCTGGTGATATTGAAGATGCTGGTCGATACATGCACTTAGTGGGTAAGTTATTGTACCCTATCATCACTCGACCGGATATCTCGCTTGTCGTCGGGAAGTTCAGCCAGTTCATGGACTCCTCAATTTAGCTCACTTCGATGCATGTTTGTTGGTTATAATGTACATCAAGTCCTCCCAGGGAGAGGTCTACAATTCACTAAAGGTAACAACTTCGACTTCATGGCCTATTCAGATGCAGACTATGGATGATGCATGATAGATAGAAAATCCACCACAGATTTCTACACCTATCTGGTATAAAATCTGGTTACTTGGAGAAGTAAGAAACAAGCAATGATCTCTCGTTCAAGTACTGAGAGTGAATACATAGGCATGGCTCATGCTGTTGTAGAACTAGAATGGATTCGATCCGTACTCATGGATCTTTATATCACCCCCACCAATGTTATGGAGCTCAGATGCGACAACCGTGCATATAATGCACATGGCCAACAACCCTATATTCTATGAATGCACCAAACATGTGGAAGTTTACTGTCACTACACAAGAGATCTGATACAGAGAGGGCTACTTTAAACTCACAGTGTACCATCGACAGATCAGACTGTAGACATGCTCACCAAGCCGCTTGCTCTCATGTAGTTTGAAATATATTGTAACAAGCTAGGCATGATTGATATATATGCTCCAGCTTAAGAGAGAGTGTTGAGAGCTTAACTTGTAACCCTACCACTAAGGATATTCCGGATACCTCATCCTATTATAGTTAACCTCTATCGTAACCCTAACTCTAGGTCTCCTTATATAAAGGGCCCTAGGGTTCTATTCATTGACAAGGAATTCCGTCTTCACAAATCAACTTGTACTTGTGCTACTATGGATTGAAGTCTAACCAAGAAGTCCTGTTCAGCGTGGTTCCTGAAACCAGGCAGAGAGAGCCATTCAAAAAACTAATGAGAAGAGCTTGTGGAACTTATTAGTTATTACCATTATAATAAAGATCAATACAGTCAAAATAACTTTGTATTTCTACACTTTTAAATAGCTCCGCTCCTACATCTTTATTGTTTACTGCTGTCACTGTTGGTTGATACTTAGTGCTTAATCTCAAATATTCATTCTTTTTCTTTTTAAACAATTTTAATACGAGTGAAAGCTGCCCTTTTATTTTCTTGTAGGGTATGGGTGAACCTCTTCACAATTTAGAAAATGTTATGAAAGCTGCATCGATAATGGTTGACGAACAAGGCCTGCAGTTTAGTCCTCGCAAGGTGACTGTTTCAACCAGTGGACTTGTTCCTCAGTTGAAACGATATCTCCGAGAATCCAACTGTGCACTAGCTGTTAGTTTGAATGCTACCACTGACGAGGTAATTAGTTTATAATTAGAACAGCAACTTCCTTTGCTTTGATTAATTTTGATTGACCATTTATCTTTAATAGTCATTCTTTGGCTCATACACACTGGATCACATAATTCATTTTTATTGAGACAAGAATCCCTGATTTTAAAACTTAAGCTTGCAATCTATGTATGGTTTAATTTCCGTTGTTCACAAGTCAGATGGAAACTTTTGTGAAGGTGGAGGTGTTTACTTTGTTTGAATAAGAAGAAAAAGTTGTCAAATATTGACTAAAACACTTGTGTTTTAAACTAAGGTACAATCATTTTGTAATAATTTTAGGTCTTATCGTAATAAAAGTGATTATGCACTCTAAGTATAATATTTGTGAAAGATTAATGGTAAATACTCGTAAAATGAGAGCAGTCTTTTCAATCCAAAAGAGCCATGTGCTCATCAAAATGTTTCCTATATACATAAATACGTTATATATAGAAACTCCTCGAATGACTTTATCTCATATTTATTACGTTATATATGGCAACTCCTCGAATGACATCATCTGGTATTTATGATAAAAATGCAGGTTCGTAATTGGATCATGCCTATCAATCGAAAATATAATATCAAATTCCTTCTCGAGACATTGAAGGAAGAGCTCCAGTACAAGCATCGGTACAAAGTACTATTTGAGTATGTTATGCTTGCTGGTATAAATGACAGGTCAGAATTGCAAGTTTTTGGTGATTTTGAAGAGATTATTGAATTCAAATAATGTGGTTAGCAGCCAGCTGGCTGTAGAACAGAAACTCTATTATTATTGTTATTACTCCTAGTAACTTATTATACAATAGTGCGGACTTCTAATTCATCTTCATTGAAGTAGCAAGTCAACTTGCTACACTACCATTTTCTTGTTTTGTAAGTTTGTAACATTTCAAGCTTGTGTAGGTTTTCTGTGCTACGCTCTTTTTTCATAAACTGGAAAGGTGCCAACAACCATATAAAGTAGAAACATTATTGTTTGAAAAAGTATTACAAGTGGTTCCTTGGGGATTCACGATCAAGGTCGAGAAAAAATATCGGATGATCACTGAAGTATATCTAAGCATATTACCATATATAATTTTTTGGAGCAGATATAATGTTGATATACAGAATAGTCTGTTTATCTGCATACTTCATTCTGTACAAACTCTACAACGAAATCTCAACATTTCTAATGTCACCTACACCATCCATAATTTCATAACTTCAGGTTCTGCAGTAAAAACACTCATCCTTCACGCCATATAGAAAATTCCATCTCCATTGTTTCTTCCTATTTAATAGCATAACAGCTGTCCTGAGTGGGTTCTAATTTAAAACTGAGATGAGGAACACTGTCTCTGCTTATGCATAAACTTCACCTGTTCGAGCAGCTATTGCTGTCTTCATCCTGTAACCTCAATAGTTTTTTAAACTGAAACCTTCAAGTTCAGAATATTCTTTGGGCAAAACAGTCCCAGCTAATATATAATGTATTCTCTTTTTTTTCGAAAAAAATCTGAAATGCATCATCGCAATGATGTAGAACGTGAATAGAGGGGGAGGTGCATGAATTATTAATCCATCGACAACAATAACAACTACAACAAAGCCTTTTCCCACATTAAGTAGGGTTGGCTACATGGATTCTTTGCCTCAATTCAGATCTATTTTGGGTCATTCTCGGGCTTAGATCCAATAAACTAAGATCCCTTCGTATAGTCTCATTCCAACACTTCCTGGGCCTTACTCACCCTCTCTTAGCCGGCTCAACATCCCAAAACTCGCATCTCCTCACCAATGCATCAACTGACCTCCTTTGCAAATGCTCAAACCACCTTGAGTGATTTTCTCGCATCTTATCCTCCATCGGAGCTGAACCAACTTTCCTTTTGATTGCATCTTTCCGAATCCGATCTTTACGTGTGCGTCCACACACCCTACTTATCATTTTATTTTCTTCTACTGCCATTCTCTGCACATGTCTATGATTCACATGCCAACATTCAGATATATAGAGCATATCAGGTCTCACGGTTACTTTGTAAAACTTTCCTTACATTTTCAAAGGAATTTTCTTATCACAAAGAACGGTAGAGGCTCTTCTCCACTTTAGCCAACCTGCATTTATTCTATTAGTAACATCTCCATTAATTTCCCCATCATGTTTCAAAATAGATCCAAAGTATCTAAAATAATATCTCTTCTGAATGTTATCGTCACCAATATTCACCTCGATTCCTTCACCATTGCTTCCATCAAAACCACACTCCTTATATTCAGTCTTAGCCCCGCTTATACGAAATCCTGTAGTCTCCAATGCATGTCTCCAGAGTCTAGACCTCAAACTTCTCATTTACTCCATCTTTAGTCTCATCAATCAACACAATATCATCAACGAATATTAACATATACTAAGGTATCTCAACCTGAATGTGACTTGTCAACTCATCCATAATCAAAGTAAAATGGAATGAACTCAAAGTTGAACTTTGATGCAGACCAATGTTGATGTCAAAACAATCAGTCTTCCCATACTGTGTCCTTACACAAGATGAAGCCCTATCATACATATCTGCAAGATGTCCAAAAGAAACTTATTTAGAGTCAATGCCCAAAAGAATCTTAAATGCTTGATATGTGAAGATGTGAGTTTTCTTTGAAGACTCAATCCCATCCCTTTCGTTGTATCCCTTGGTTACTGAGAAAGTCTAGCCCCACCTATTTGTTATCGTGGAACCAAAGTGTAAACGAGGCACAAAGCTATAATGCATGCTGGAATGGTATGGAGAAGCGGCAGGCTGCAAGATTCTCGCAGTGGAGGGAGTGGAGGCACAGAGCTATAATGCATGCTGGAATATAGTAGTTTACGGGTGGGCATTTATCGTTGTCACACCCTCTTTCTCCTAAAAAGAAGATTCCTGGAGTGGATGGATGATGTTTTTTTTGGCTAGGGATGCATATAATGATGCTCTGAGAGACTATCCTCAAGGCCAGGACTAGGTTTTTGCTCTGCCGTATGATTTATAAGACAAGGGTGCTTCTGAAACTTCTGTTTTAGGCTCGGCAGGTGGCACTGGTGAGGAGGTTGTTGACTACTGCATACAGGGGAATGTGGGATGCTGGGTTGGGTAGAACCTGTCAAATTTCTAGGGGGCATTGAAGAAAATGAGAATCACTTGTTCTTTTCCTGGCTAATGGCTGCTATAATTTGTGGTTACCTTGCGATTCTTGGGTGGATGCCTTTAATTTGGATCCATTTGGGAGGGGCTTCCAGGGTGGGAGTTCTATCACAGATGGACATCTTCACAAGACGGGGGGATTGAAGCCAACTCCTGCTGGTCCTGAGGGCTCTGTGGAGCTAGAGGAAATGCAGTGATCATCCATCATGAGAGGTAATTTCGTTGGGACGTGATGCATAGTACTAGGTCCTTGTATTAGGTCTGGGAGCATTCTTTGGTTTCGTGGGGGTCTACTGTACTTTTCGATGCAATTATATCGTTCTTTTTTATTTCGAAAAGAAACACGGATGACCTCTTCTCGAGTAGTCATCCTTTGTGATGCAACTCAAATAATTTCTTTTCCTTTTTTTTGTAATTTTTTAACTAAAACAGTGGGGATTTGTCTTTTCATGTAGGGATGGTCCAAGAGGCACGTCTCTTGATTGAGATTGTCTCTATACAAGGCCACCCATTCTTTTGTAAAGGGGGCATAGATTGAATTATGATTTAGTCATTTGTTTTATCTCTATTTCTCCTTGATTTTCTTTCTTCTCATTTATCTTCCAATCCTATTCTTGATCTCATTTCTTCTCATGCGATTTGTTCTATCCCTCATTACGCGCATCTTTGTGCATTCTCACCCAAATCCTACATGAATGACGTGTCTAAAATTCTTGTTTTTATCATACCTCACTTCTCAACCCAACTCTTCCCCTTTGAAAATCGAGACTATATCATTTGAGAACCTAGCTCAGATAACAAATGAGGCAACCTAGATTTTTAAGGGGTCAGAATGGAGAAAGAGGGTAAGAACAAGAATGATTAAGATGCCAATCGTGTAGGATTCTGAGTGAGAATGCACATAGATGTGTGGATGGGGAATGGAGCATTCCAGATCATGTAGTTGCTTAAGGGACAAGAAATGAGACTGAGAACAGGGTTATAGGTTAGAGGAGAAGGAAAAAGTTAAGGATATGCAAAATGCTAAATCACAAATCATTCATTCAATCATTCCTCAAACAAAAACATGACATACCTCTTGAATCAAAAGAAGCATCCTCATATGAAATGACATGTCCTTTTATAATTAAAAATTATAAAAAGGAAAAGAAATGGTTTGGGATGTTTCATCTTCAAGGAAAAAAATATAATCATTTTTTTGAGACGAAAAAGAAGGAAATACTCGTGCAGTACCTACCCGGAGATTACATTAAAAAGTTGTAACTTACATCAGCCAAATCTTGAGAAGAGATCTAGCAAGGTGGATCACATTATTATCCGAAAATCTCTTAGAATTGAAAATATGGCCCCATTATGCGTCAGCCAGATCCCATAGTGTAGTTACCAATTGCAACAATTCCTTTGTGGGTCTGAATTGGCCATCCACCAAGGACAACTAGAAGTTCATGTGAGAAAAGATATCTACCTAAGAGATGTCAGCAAGTCAGGTTTGGGGTGGTAATTCCCAAACTCGTACCAAATTATATAATTACTACCCAAACCCGTCCGATTATTAAATGGGTAATTTATAGGGGTACCCATATAGCCAACATATACCCGTGCATCCAATGGGTAGTCACATATTCAACATAGTAAAATCTAAGTAATCTAATTGTACACTATTTTCACACATGGATTACTGAGAGGTACAGCATGTAATATATTGGTACACATTTAAAAAAGGAATATAGTATGTTAAATTAAATAACATGTATAACAAACAATTAAATAACACCAAACAATTAAATAACATATATATATATTCCTGCATTTTAAAATGGCTCCAAAATGCAATATATTTTGTGTAACCATGTAATATATTTAGATACATCATACCTATCTATACAATATACACATATATAGATTCAATAATACGGATGTCAATGTCAATATCCATATCCGCCAAAAAAAGCCATATCTATATCCTAAAAAATGAAATAAGTATTTGTATCGTCAGTATCCATAAGCAAATAAAAACTCATCCATGCATGTTTCCATATCCGCCAAAAATCAAAATTACATATCCATAACTGCTTAAAACAGATATAATTGTAAACAAATATGAATATATCAGCTGGTTGTATCCCTTGTAGAGAATACTGAAGATTTACATATCTGGTATTTTAACTCTTTAACATTAGTACTTTTTGTTTGTAAGATATATAAAAGGTAGTTGAATTTGACTAGAGGGATGAAGGGGTGAATCTGGTTGGGATTTTATGTATGTAGATCAAGGACTATAAGATGAAATACTACAAGGAAAACTGGAAAATGCGACTACATTTGTAGTCGCATTGTAATGCCAAAATAGTGGCATTGTAGTCGTATTTCATACTTGCGACTACATGTACTCGTAATTGGTGTAATCAAACATTATTTTCCGCAAATGCAACCGCAATGTAAACACATTGTGTCGTTTTCAGCTAATTGCGACTAAAAAGCTACTACATGTTGTCCTGTTTGTAGTCTGTTAAAAAATATAATGAGGAAGTGTATCAGAATAATAGCGATAAAGAACATAAAGAACGTGAAATTTAACATGGATATTTAACCATATCCTGGGACTTCTATCTGGCTGGCGGTCAGATTCCTTCGACTTGCTGGGGACTTTCGTCTCTTTGTTCACATTGTCAGTGAAGCTGCTACGGAGAGTGGATAGAATTTGTTTGTGCGTCACTAATGTCTATGGTCCGTGTCGGCGAGAGGATGGTAGTTTGGCTGCGGACTTGGCGAGTGTTGCGCGTGAGGTTGGAACTGGAGTGTGGATCATCGGTGGTGACTTGAATGTCACTTTGTTTCCGGACGACAAGATGGGGGGGGGGGTACCGATCCGGGGTCTGTCGATTTTAGGCAGGCGATTGGTTCTTTGGGTCTGTCTGTTGTGGATGCGGTTGGTTGCAAGTACACTTGGAGGAATACGAGATTGAGGTCCAGACTTGACAGGTTCTTGATGTCGGTTAAGGCAGGGGAGGCTTTCCCGCTGGCGAGGGCTTGGGTTCTTCCGAGGACACTCTCTGATCACACACCTGTTCTTTGGTACTATGGGGAGGAACGGTTGGCTCGGTTTTCCTTTCGGTTTGAGAAGAAGTGGTTGTTGGAGGGGGGTTTCTAGGACCTGGTGGTTGATCATTGGCGGGTGTTTGTGGTGACGGGGTCGGCGGTGTCGCGATTTGCGGCCAAACTGGATTCCCTAAGGCGGGTGCTGTTAGCGTATGGGAAGGACGTCGCCAGAAGGCGAAGGGTCGTCAAGATCGAGGTAGAGGCTGGGATAAGCAGGTTAGATGGGCTTGATGATGACCAGGGGTTGACTCCGGCAGAGGTGGAGGAGAGGGCAGTGATGAATGTGTTTTTATCAAGGGTCGTATTAATCCACAAGGTAGATCAATAGTCGATGCGGTAACCGCTTAACAAATCCCAAATCAATCAACAATTAACCCACAATGAAATATATGCAATGAATATCAAAAATGTGGAGTTAAAATTTATTATAACTCTACATGCAAGTGTGTATAGGTGTAAGCACAAGTAGAGGTCGAACACTGGGAGGCGAATGGTTGTGTGATGGAATAGATTATGCAATTATTCAATTCAATGATCATGTCCAAGTCTTTATTGTTTTTGTGGGTTTTTAATTATATATATATTTATTTTATTTTTGGTTTTATGATTTTTATTTTGTTTTTATATTTTGTACTATATAATATATATATATACGTATAAGAGAAGAGAGAGAGATAATATATGGACACACACACATATATATATATACATAAATACTCAAAAATTATTGGATGTAGTATTTTTTTAGGCTTTTTATATTTTTCTAATTTTTTTGTGGTTTTTACTCTAAAAAATGTCCCTAATACGGGACTAATTAAATAGGCCGAAAATAATTTGGGTTTTAAAAATATAAAATAAGTCCAAAAATAGCCCAAATTAATTTTAATACATAAGTACTAATATATAGATAGTTATAAAATAAGAAAACATATTTTTGGTATTTTTGAAGGGTTTTTATATTTTTTTAGGATTTTGGAGCTTCTTGAATTTTTTTTATATTTTCTTTTTCTATTTTTAAGGTTTTTCAATTTCTGGACTCAATATATATCTAAATACACCATATATAATATTTTTGTAATTTTCAAAAATATTTTATATTTTTTTGGTATTTTATAATTTAAACAATACAAAAATGGCTCCTTTTTTCATTTTTAATAATTAGGTTAAATGCAAAAAATGCAAATTAAAATGTGGGCGTGAAAGTACATTACATGAAGCATCTAGCCTAATTTTTGTGGATTTTTAGGAGCTACATACGTATTTTTAATAAATACATAAAAGACAAAAATGACATAGCCTGGCAGGGGCATTTTTGCAAATAAAATAACTACAGGGGGGCTCGGTGCAAAATTACCAACTGAAATAAACATTTATTTAAATTTTAACAATCATTTTACAATAAACAAAATTCGCCAGGTGATACATGCAAAATTCTCGCGCCTCACGTGGGACTGCACGTGTGGCGCGGAAGGAGCTAATTGTAATTACATGAAAGCTTAGGGGTCCTATGGCAAAAATCCCAATTTTATTTATACTAAACCTTTATTTTACATCATTAAATATAAAATACAAAAATAGCGGGGGTGAGGTTTGCAATTTACCCCCAAAAGTGCGCTTCATCCGACGGCTGGTTTTTCTTCACTTATCCACGTGGCGCATCCACGTGGGCCGATGACGGTTCGCCGATGAGTGGTCCAGATCAGGTCTTTCATCTACATCAACGGCTGAGGCGTGGCTAAAATGGACGGCCACGATCGAATCTTGGGCCTTCATTATGATCAGACGGCGATGGAGCCACCTGGAAGAACAGGGAAGAAGCTCGCACTAGGCGAGCTCCGATCTTGAATCGCAGGCTCCTCCGGGCTTCTCCGTCGCATCCAAGGTGCTCTGCTCGTTGCTGAAAGGCCCCCGCGTCGAAGGACGGTCTTCTCTTGGCTCCTTGAGGTCCGAGGTGTTCAGGCGAGGTCGGAGTAGCTTTGGACCTCCAGGATCCTCTTCCTGGTTTGATTCGAGTCCCGAAGGGCTCATTTCTTCGTTGTACCTGCACAGGAAGAACAAGGGGGACGAGGGCTTTCTCCTCGACCCTGGGTTTTGAAGCTGCGACGCAAGATGAGGCGAGGCGGAGGAGCTCCGACGAACGGCGGAGGCGGAGCTCCGATTCGCGAAGACAGAGGGTCTTCGATTGAACAAAGGTGGTCGGGAGATGGAGAATGCGATGAGGAACGAAATGGAATGGTAAGGGGGGTTGGAAACTGTCGAGGGCACGGTGGAGAAGTCGCCGGAGCTGAGCTCCGGCGAACTTCGATTTGGTTAACCTAGGCTACACTAAGGATCTAATTGCGAAATAAACGGCAGGAATGAAATGCAGGAACGAAAAGCTACCTAAATAACGTAAAGGAACAACTCTTATACCTGGGGGCCTCCAGGGAGCAGGACGGACGCCGGAGCTCCGCCGCGACAAAATTATCCCCTCCTCCGGCCGATTCAAGTAGCTGGGACACTCCTCCTGTCACAAGGGTTCGTCCAGGAACCGAGTCGAGGCTTTTAGGGGGATTAAAAGTGGCCAAATTTGAGGAGGAGGTCGGAGCTCTTTATTTATAAACATTGTAGGCGCCCTTATTGACCGGCGAATATTGATGAATCGAAGGGATATACAGTGGATCAAAGAGGACAGCGTGTATGTACAATGATCGGGGATCATTTTGTCAGAAGAAATCGAGTGCAATCGGTGGACGAGACACCCATGAAAATTACATGAAAATCGGGGAAAAGACGCAATGCGTCACATCGGGCGGTTGGAGGTCAAGTTGACTGGGGTCAACTCGCGGGGGGACCTGAGTGGTCCACCTCAGCCCGCTACAAGAAAGAACAATAATTTTATTAAAGAATAAATTATTTAAAATAGTAAATGATTTTATTAATTTTTGTTTATAAAATAAAAAATGTTTATTAAATAATGTAGTATTTATTTATGATTTTTATTTATTTTTAGATGTATTTTATTATGAGTTTATTTTAATAGTGTATTTATAAGCGTATTTACATGTATTTTATATAATTTATTTTTATTTTGCATATTTTATTTTATTATTTTATTTTCTTATTTTATATATTTATGCATTATTTTTATAAGTAGAAGTAGATTTTTATTTAATTTTTATAAGTTTATTTACATATTCAAATAAATAGGTATATATTGATGCAAATCGAGATTCTGGCGCGTCGTCGATAAATAAAATAGATTGGGCAGTGGAGTCTTGGTGGAGAAAAGGAGGGATTGAGAAGAAGAAAACTCGTCGGTAACGAGGGGTTGGGGAAGAAGAACCGCGGAGATCGCGTGGAGAGAGAGGAAGAGGAGAAAGGAGAGAGATAAAAATCTCAATTGGTTATCAATACTGAACTGTCTCAAAACATTGGACTACCATCCCTTTATATTGGAGGGATGGGATTACAAAAATAGAAACTAAATTCAGATTGAAACAAACTTATCCTAATTTGACTCTAACTAATTAACCGACCAAATTTAAAATTCAAATTAAGACTAATTGAGATCACACGCGATCTCTTTAATAAAATTGCGACAACTTAAAAAACGTAAATAAAATTAACTACCATAATTTAAATAAATAGGTGGCCCTATATTTCGGGTCCACGCTGCATCAACTCTCCTCTGCTTTAAAAATTCGTCTCCCGACGAATTGCTGGATCTGCAGGCTTGGAGGTTGGATACGCGTCATCAGTCATTCCCTGGAAGAATTGATGCGGAGCGAATGGCGGGACCCACACGCGGACGTGGGTGATGCGACCTTCGTGGTGGAAGAACAAATGTGGCGCGAATGGCGGCGTCTTTGCGAATGTTGTTTCCTCATTGCGATGATTGAAGAATTGATGAGGCATGAACAACATAGCTCTTGGAGGGTCCATGGCAAAGCAATAGCACAATGAAAGGAGAGGAGGAGCTGTGGCCAATGAAGGGAGCCATAGGGTCCTTATATAGATGAACCCCAAGGTCCTAGTCCTAATAGGGTAAGGACGGTTCCCATATTTTTGATTTGCAGCCTTCCCTTTTAAATAATTCTGCCGCCGGGGGCTTGGGCGCAAATTTCGCGCCTCTTTGTTTAAGCAATTTCCGTAAGAAGATGGTTTGCAGTCCCTGTTCGAAAAACGTTTGTATGGGGGATTCTTTTTGTAATTTACCCGAGTTGGTTCCCAATCCCACAACTTACGGGATTTGGTGATCGCCCCTTTCGCTAGGGCGTCCCCGTCTTCCACGCGAGCGGTGCGCGAACATGGGAGGCAGCGCGCGGAGGCGGGGCCTCGAGTTTTAAGGCGCGGGAGGGCCGCGGGGTTTTGGGGTGGGTGAAGGGTCG
Organism: Ottelia alismoides; assembly: GCA_037367405.1. NCBI lineage: Eukaryota > Viridiplantae > Streptophyta > Magnoliopsida > Alismatales > Hydrocharitaceae > Ottelia > Ottelia alismoides. The sequence continues at coordinate 12,361 of JAZKJV010005955.1, read as the reverse complement.
GTGTAGTGATGCGAGGTCGCGGGGGTGGCCGCACGGGGAAGAGGAGGCGGGCGGCTTCAGGCTGCCAGGGAATCGCTGGGAGGTGCAGGTGGGAAAGGGGGTGAGATGGGAGGTTTATGCGCGAAGAGGCGGCGGGAGGGTAAGGCGGAAGGCGCGGGGAAGAAGGGCGGTGGGCGGCTGGGGATAGATGGGTCGGGGAAGAGGGGGTGAGGGTAGTGAATACGGGAGGGGAAGGGAAGAATGGGGCTGCGGGTGTGGGAGCGAGCGGGGGTGGGATGGAGGAGGGGCGGCGGAGTGGGTTGGAGCCGAGGAGGAGGAGGTGCGGGTGGGAGGATTGTTGGCGAGGGCGAGGCTGGTGCGGCACGGTGGGGAGGCGGTTTTGTGGGATGGGTAGGGGATCGGGTTTGGCGGCAGTCGCGTGGAGGGGAGGAGGGTGGGAATGTTGGTAGCAGAGGAAGGAGAGAAAAGAAGGAGGAGAGGGAGGAGGAAGAAGGTGACGGTGGCGGCCATGGCTAAGGTGGTGGTGGCAGGGTGGCACTAGGGACTGGAAGTAGGGATAGGGGGCTGGCGCGCGGGGTGTGGCAGGGCAGGCGCGGGGGAGGGCGGCGATGCGGGGGCAAGGAACTGTACCTCAACGGATGCCGGGGCGGAGGCGTCCAGCGAGGGAGCCGCGGGCGGTGTCGGGGTCGACTTCGGAGGGATTTTCAAGTCTGAAATCACCGGGGCAGCAAGCAGATCGGCACTTTTTTCTTCCGGGATGATCTGGACAGCAACCGAAACTTCCTCCACAGCGGAGTTTTCTTCGGCAAAGCTCGCGGCAGCGGCTTCGACGGATGGAGGCGTTGATTGGGCATCGCGGAAGACCTTAAAGTTAGCCATGAGGTTCGAAACATGGAATGGAAATTGGTTTGCAAATCACGTAGCATGCACTTTGTCTCCTTGTTGTAGGCGTCGATGGCAGAGATGGCTCGTCGTGTTTGTTCGGATGAACGATAATGCCGGTGCGAGCGCCTGGACGGATCGTTAGATCGTGAGGACGACCTAGATGCCATGCTCTGATACAAAATGATGCAAATCGAGATTCTGGCGCGTCGTCGATTAATAAAATAGATTGGGCGATGGAGTCTTGGTGGAGAAAAGGAGGGATTGAGAAGAAGAAAACTCGTCGGTAACGAGGGGTTAGGGAAGAAGAACCGCAGAGATCGCGTGGAGAGAGAGGAAGAGGAGAAAGGAGAGAGATAAAAATCTCAATTGGTTATCAATACTGAACTGTCTCAAAACATTGGACTAATCCCTTTATATAGGAGGGATGGGATTACAAAAATAGAAACTAAATTCAAATTGGAAACAAACTTATCCTAATTTGACTCTAACTAATTAATCGACCAAATTTAAAATTCAAATTAAGACTAATTGAGATCACACACGATCTCTTTTATTAAAATTGCGACAACTTAAAAAAACGTAAATAAAATTAACTAACATAATTTAAATAAATAGGTGGCCCTATATTTCGGGTCCACGCTGCATCATATATACTATGCAGGTATACTTATAGGTATTTTACCTATATTTTATATTCATTTTATTTATTTAATGAATTTCATTTGTTTTTATTTAGGATTTACATTTTTAATATATTATGAATAATATTTACAATATTATAAAAATATGAAAGAATAAAATAATTAAAGAATGTATTCCCCTTTTATTTATATACATACATAACATAGGTATTTTACTTATATATTGCATAGACTTATTTTATTTTATAAATTCTTTTTTTTGGTTTTCTTCTAATTTAAGTATGTACATGTATTATGTGTATTATTTACAATATTCTAAAAATATAAATTTATAGAAATAATGAATAATGAATATAATGAATATTTTATTCGGGTAGACTGTACAATGAGGGCCAAAAACCTAATTTTCACAGATGGACTCCAAAAATTCTAAAACCAATTTTATTAAATAGTTTTTGGAAAGCTATATACAATTAAAGGTGATTTTGTTGATTTTGAGTTTTTATTTGCAAGACATGGGTCTGTGAAGTTGAGATTCTGGCTTTTTATTCTGTGTATAAAATGTACACTGTATATTATTTTTACATAAACTCAATTTTGTATTTTTATTTACATTATTATCTACAACTTTCATGTACAAAATATTTTTATTTGATGAATAAATAATTAAATACAAAATAGGTGTCAAAATGCATAAATGAATGAATAAATAAATGAGGTATTTATTGTATTATTGGCCCTTATCTCCCCCTACTTTATTCCTTGTCGACCAATTCCATTCTGGCCTTGGTCTCGAGGTTTAGGGTCATAAAATATTTTCAATATTTTATTCCTTTTTTTTTTCTTCTCTTTATTCTATAATTTTGGCTTTAAAAACCTTATTTTATGTACAATAAATACAATAAATAATGAATGCTAATATGTACAAATTGATGTTATTTACAAGCATTTGCTTGGGTTTTTAAGGCCAAAATGATAGAATAAAGAATGATGAATCGAGATTCTTCAGGCAGCGTGGTTGGAGGCGGTGTATCTGGAGGACAGGAAAGAAGAGGTTCATTGGCGGCAGAGATCGAGGCAAAAGTGGCTAAGGGAAGGCGATGCGAACATACATTTCTTCCATTCTTTGGCATCCGGAAGGAGGAGAAGGAGTTTCTTGCACGAGGTGGAGGTGGGGGTCCTGAGGGTGTTGGGCGAGAGGAACGTTGGAGTCGCCTTGCGGGAGCACTTTTTGAGGGCTTCGAGGAGAGTGAGGGAGGAGAATGGCTGGGGCTGGACGGGCCTGGGGGCGGGTTCTTTGAGTAGACCCCAGGCAGATTCATTAGTGACCGCGTTTTCGGAGGAAGAGGTGCGCATGGCTGTTTGGGATCTGAATGTGGATGGAGCTTCTGGCCCGGATGGCTTCTCTATGTCCTTTTACCGGGAGTTCTGGTACCTACTGAAGGGTGACATTTTGGAGGTTCTGAATGAATTCAGGAGCGGCAACAAGGGTTTTGAGAAAGTTAACAGGGCCTTGATATTTTTGCTGCCGAAGAAAGAGACCCCAGTAGGGGGATTACAGGCCTATTTCTATATCTAATGGCATATATCTCATTGTCGCCAAGGTGCTTGCGAGCAGGCTTAGAGCTATTTTGACCTATGTGGTCTTACCTGCACAATCTGCATTCATTCCTGGATGTTGTATGGCGGATGGAATCATCACCGCTTCGGAAGCCTGTCGTGAGTGGAAGAGGTCTAGAAAGAAAGGTGTTGTTTGGAAGATTGACTACGCCAAGGCCTACGATTGTGTTAGTTGGATATTCCTGTAGGCATCGCTGCAGAAAAGGGGATTTTCGGAAGAATGGATTGGTTGGTTCAAGAGATGTGTCACTACTAGCTTGTGCTCTGTGTTGGTCAATGGAAGGCCGGAGGGCGGATGGTTCCAACCGCAGAGGGGGGTACGTTAGGGCTGCCCCCTAGCTCCCCTGCTTTTTGTATTGGTGGCAGATTGTCTTGCGGTTTTGTTTCAGCGGGCGGTTGAAGAGAGTTGGTGTGAGGGATTCAAGATGGGGGACATCTTCATTTCGGTGTTGCAGTATGCAGGCGACACGCTGATCTTCCTGGGGGGGAAGGGGGGGCGGAGGAGCAGAATCACAATGCGGCTATATTAGTGGACATGTTTGGCTGCCTCTCTGGTTTGCAGATTAACAGGCAGAAGTCGGTTCTGGATCCACCGGAGATGGATGATGAGGAGGGTAACAGGCTAGCGGAGTGGTCGGGATGCCCTCTGGGGCGCTTACCGATAACCTATCCGGGGTTGCCTCTGGTTGATGGCAAGCTGAGGAGGTCCGATTGAGACTGTGTTCTACGGAGAATGGAGGAGCGGTTGGAGGGGTGGAAGGCTACCACTCTGTCCAAGGGTAGGAAGCTTACCTTGCTGAAGCATGTTCTTTCAACCATTCCGATTTTTTTCTTCTCGACGAGACTGATGCCTGTTGGGGTTAGAAGGAAGGTGGAGGCTTTGATGAGATCTTTTTTCTGGTCAGATGGGAGGCAGGTAAAGAGGGGGTTGCACTTCGTTGCTTGGAAGGATCTTGCTGTACCTGTTTCGGGGGGGGGGGGTCTAGGTGTCCGGGATGTGGAATTAATGAACGAAGCTTTGTTAGCCAAATGGATGGTGCGCATTTGGGGTTCATCTGACTCGCTGGTTTTACGGATGTTGAGCAAGATCTATGGTGTCACAGGGGAGTTGGTGGCTGCAAGGAAGCGTCATGAGTCTTCGTTGTGGATTGGGATCCGTGTCGTGCTTCCGGGGCTCAGGCCTTTCCTTCGTCCGAGGTTGGGGAATGGTCTCTGTTTCCGATTTTTGCAAGATGACTGGATGGGGGAGGGGGCGCTGGCCCACCGCCTCATTAGGTTGATAGCTTTAACAGTTGACAGGGGGGCGCGGGTGGTGGTGGTGGCTAACTCTGGGTCGTGGGCTCCGAGGTTCCTTGCGATTCCCTCGGATCAAAGGTTGGAGGAGTTTTTGCTATTGCTGTCGGAGATTTCCCCTGTTGGGGAGATGTTTGACGAGCTAGATCATTTTGATTAGGCAGATGGTAAGTTTTCGGTAAAGATTGCCTATTGGAATTTGTGTGGTGGTGCAGTGGAGCGCGACGAAGACCTATGTGCGAACTTGAAGGTGATTTGGGCGGCTAAGATTCCTACTCGGGTTAAGATGTTCCTTTGGTGTCTAAGGAGAGACCGTCTATGTGACAAAGTGAGAAGGGGGAGACCGTTGGGTGTGACGGATTTGAAGTGTGATAAATGCGAGGAGGACGTGGAGGATGCAGACCACATTTTCTTCGGGTGCAGGTCTTCGGCAAACGTATGGGAATCTTTGGGGCTGACGTGGGTCCAGGCATCCAGCGTGGAACAATTTTGGAGATCTATTCGAGCGGTGGGGCTTGGGTCCTCCGGTGATGTCTCTAGGACCTTTGCCGCTCTTTGGGCTATTTGGCTTGGCAGGAATGATAGCACTTTCAAGGGGCAACAATTTTACTGTGAAAATGTACTAGCGCACTGTAATGCTTTGTACAATTTCTGGATATCCAAGTGATGTACGCCTTCCTTAATTAATGAATGCTCTGGTGTGGTGACTCCGCCTTGGGAGGGCTCCCCTTTTTTTCTATTAGAAAAAACCTAATACTCCAACACTCTCCCTCAAGCTGGAGCAAGCAATGCTCAACTTGGACAAAAAGAAAGAAATCTCAACTCACGATACATGACACTACAAACAATGTCAACTCAACGCGCACAACTGTCGGCTGCTGTCGAGGACGTTGCTTCTCATGCCGTGCAGTGCAGGTGAGGAGGACGGACGGGTTGGAGTGTGGGTCAAACTGAATCTCCTCCTCGGAGAGCATGTGCTCTGTACTGTGCCTGTCAGAGTCACAAACACACACACCATGCACGCGCACGCGCACCCACACATACACCCACCCCCACCCCCCCGCACACACGCACGCACGTACGTACGTACGTACATACGTATATACATTCATACATACCTATACATACATACATACATACATACATACATACATACACATGTTTATACAAACACATCACACACACACTATTACATACATTAATGCATGAAACATGAAAGCAAACACATGAAAATGGAGTACACACATGTTTGAATATTACATATGTGCATTCACTATATATAAACATACACATACATGCACATACAACCACTTACATTCATACTCATTTACTCACGCATACATGCTTGCATACCCACACACATTTACACCCATCCACATATGCACGTATATCAATGTTGCAAAAGTTGTCCGATTGTCCCGACTAGAAGGTTTGACTAGTCTAGTCAGCGGGGTGGCCGACCGAGTACCGACTAATTTCGACTAGGCACACTAGTGGACCAATTTTTGCCTTGGAGATACCATATTTTTTATATTTTGCTTTTTTATAAGCAAACTTATTTTAATATGTTTAATATTGTATTTAAATTCAATTACTTCGTTTATTTTATTATGATAGTATAAAAATGTACAAAATATATGTAAGTATATGTATAAAATGAGTTATATATTTAAAATAATCATAAAATTCAAAATCGATTAAAGCCCGACTAAATTCGATTAATTGTCCGACTGCCGATTAATCCTTAGTTAGTGACACGGCCGATCAAGTACCGACTACCGACTTTTGCAACCTTAACGTATATTAACACTCATTCACAAATGCACATACACACATCGCACAAATCACCAACTCACAGATGCAAGAACACTGTCACATACTCATAAACACATATTTTTACACGTACATACACATGTTCATACAAATACATACATGCACACACTTTCACACATATAGCTACTTTCAAACATATCCAAACATGCATACACACCCTCATACACTCAGATTTACACCCACTCACATCCACATATTTGCACCCATTCACATACACACATACACACACATTCACAAATGCACATGTATTTGCACATAAGTACACACATGTTTTCGAACATATTAAGACACATATACTCTCATTTACTCATGCACACATGTTCATACACCTTCACACACAATATGTGTGGGTGCACGTGCACTCACACAAACGCACGCATATATACACATTCACACTTGTTCAACCCATGTACACACATATTCACACACATTCAACCCCCCCACCCACTATTTCACTCGTTTACACATACACATGTGTACTTGCTCATGAATACACACATACACATGTATACACACACGTGTTCGCACATATTAACACACACATGTACTATCTCTCATTTAAACAAAGACATGTTCACACACCTTGACACAGATAAATATTCACACGCACATGCATGCACCACACACACACAAACACATTCACATACACACTACAAACATACAATCATTCATTCACACAAAAATAATCTAATTCTAGCACATATGTTCACATTCTCACACAAGCATATTCACATTCTTATACAAAAATGCATATTTTGACATCTAAAATGAACAACTCTATACAAAGAAGATGAAGATGATTTGAAAATTTTCCTTTTTTTTCCTAGCATCATTTCAAGTTAGGTGGTGAACAGGTGGAGGAGCAGCGACAATGGAGCAGAAGGCGATAGAGAAGATGGTGGATCGGAGGAGCAGTGGAGGAAAATGTAGCGGAGAAGGAGGAGATGGTGGATCGGAGGACAAGGAAGCGGAGGAGTGATGGAGGTGGATGCGGAAGAGTTGATGGTGGAGGATGAGGAATGGTGGAGTAGGGAGAGGTGGAGGAGAAAGAGGGTGAGGAGGAGAATGGGTGTTTTTTAGGTTTAGGATAGAGGAAAATGAGATGGAAATTGGGGATTTTTGCCATTGGAAAGGGGGTGGGGGTGGGGAGAGAACAACGCACATTTGAAATTTTAACAGACATTGTGACTACAAATTGCGACTACTTGTGGTAGCAATGTGGTGCCTAGAATCTAGGGACCGCATTACGACCACATGTGGTTCAAAACTTCAAATGTGGCCTCATTACATTGTGACTGCATTACCACCACATGTAGTCGCAGTGTTGTGGTGGTAAATAAGCCATTTTTGTAACGAAATATTTATATTTATATTTACATTATGTTTATATTCGGGTTTGGGGTGGGTTCATGTACCCATTAGATAATTCTAACCCATACTCTCATGTGTAGTTACTTTAAAACCAAACATGTCTAAAAATAAATGGGATAGGTTTCTTTAAAACCAAACCTGTCTAAACATAAATGGGATAGGTTTCTGATCCTTAAATGGTGTGGGTTTGGGTTAGGTACTCAATAGATAGACCCAGTCCCTAATCCACCCATTGGATGTCTGCTGCCTGCTAGATCTCGGGCACATGTGCGCAAGAAAAGAAAAGATGACTTAGATCCTCGACCTCGTTGCCACATAGAAAACACGTGTTTTCCTTCATAACAAACATGGATCTTCTAACATTGGTCAATAGCCGCTTGAGTATAAGAATCCAGAGGAAGATCTTGATCTTAACGCGTGCCGTAAGCGTCCAAATAAACTTGCTGTCTCTTTACCTAGTACATGGATCGAAAACCAAGTTAACAATAAGAGCCGAGTATGCTTTCTTCACCATAAAATATCTGTTATGCTAAATGGTCATGACCCTCGGATGGCTCTATAAATCTAGCAATCTCTTATGACATCTGAAAAAACTCCTAAAATCCCTGTTCGGAGTGGGGAGGGGATACAAGGCACCACTGGTCATCCACCCACATCTCCTCGATAGTAGTTCACGAACCTCTAGAAGAGCAAAAATATGAGAGAAGTGCTCGTGCAAAGGCTCCTCTCTGGTCCAATTATCAGTCTTGAATATCCTAAGGAAGAAGGATCTTCCAGTGTCGAGCGTATATGGATAGTCAACACTTGAATATTCAAAAACATCCCTTTCCTGAAAGCATATGAAAACTGTTAGAAAGGTACGGGGATGGCAGAGTGAGATTGGATATCATAGATGCCTCTAATAAGATGGCGAGCAAGGTCGTCACTGTCACCCCACAATCGGGCCGCTTACTTCATAAGAAGGATCTTATTCATCTCCTCCATGCGTAGCAACCCACAACACTATGATCGCGGGGCATGGTAATTCTATCCCATTTCACTAGATGTAAACCCCTCAAGTGACTGGTAAAAGATCTCCAAATGAAAATACACATACAAGCCTCCATGCGTTGTCAGATCCCAACAAGAATCTCGGAGGAGGTAAATAAATAGAGATGCCGTTAAAACATCCTTCAGGAGAACCAATCTCCCCCCTCGGGAAAGGCACGGAGCCTTCCAATCCACAAGCTTCTGCTCCATCCTTTCAATCATCGAAAGCCACTCCGACTGCCTTAATCTGCCACATGTCAAAGGAAGGCCCAGGTATGTAATGGGAAGGGTTCCCTGAGGGGTATTGATAATCTTAATACACTTCACAATCTCTGATCCGAGAGCCCGAAAGGGACAACGGCGAATTTGACACTGTTCCCTTAGGGGGTATACTGATTAATCCATAGGCTGGAGTAATCCTAGGAAAATAACTCACAATGCTTGAGTCCACGTTGAGAGGCAATAATCTTTTCACACTTGGATATCTCCAATTTTCACGACTTAGTCATGCCAGACTATTCTTGGCACGATTCTCCCTTTTAAGATTGCAACACACTGTAGAATTTAACCGTCACTTGCTCCCCTTGATAGTAATGGCTCTACTTACTGAAAAGCCTTCCCCAAACCATTTGGAGTTGGAGCTCTTCTCCTACCATATATAAGTTAGAATTACGAGTATAATTTCATGTTGCGAAGTTTTTTGGATCTACGTCCGAGAATGACCCAAGATATATATGAATAGAGGCAAAGAATCCATGTAGCGGATCCTACTTAATGTGGGAAAAGGCTTTGTTGTTGTTGTTGTTGTTGAATCTCAAGTTGTGAAGTAAATACCTATGGATATGAATGACATCTAACTCCAAATACCTATAGGTTTGAACAACATCTAACTTTCACAACTTAGCATTATAGGAGTATTCTTTAGCTGGTACACCACCAGCTGGATGTGCATTTTCCTTGAAGAGAAGCAAAATATATAATAAAAACAACTCATAATCAACCGTGCTCAAGAAAAATCATAATATAGCCCATCATTCAATTCAAATACCACGGAAGATGCAGCCGAATCATTTTTCTTGAGATGGATTTTCTTATCAGGTTTGTAAAAATATACTTGGCACGGTTCCTTGTGTGCAATCTCATGAATCTCTGAATTCCGTTAATTTTTTGTTTTTCAGATAAATTCATTTTTCCGAATTTGTTGTATGTCGCAAGTGCTTTCTATTTTTTTCATGCATCGGAGTTGCTGATATTGAAAAAGATTCTGTTTGTTGACTGCATTTTTTTGATGAATGCTCTTATAAAAGTGTTATTATCATGCTTTTGTGTTTGAAATGTATTACAGTTTAGAGGATGCACGGAGGCTAATAAAACTGGTTGAAGGGATCCCTTGCAAGATCAATCTCATCTCATTCAATCCACACAAGGGATCTATTTTTAGACCGACCCCAGAGGAGAAGATAATCGAGTTTCGCAATGTCCTGGCTGAAGCTGGTTGTGTTGCTTTGTTGCGGCCTAGCAGAGGGGACGATCAGATGGCTGCCTGTGGTCAACTTGGAAAGCCTGGAGATGTTCAGGCTCCAATGCTGCGTGTGCCTGCTCAGTTTCAAATGGCTGTATGACTGGCTCTAAACTGTTATGTAGTATGGTTGAGGGGCAAATTGGTCGTCTGACGAGTTGTATTGTAATGACTTCTTTGTAGCCATCGAAGTATAAAATGATAGTTCCGCTTTCTGTCCGGAAGGACCTTATTGAACAGAGAATGGTGATGATGATGGGATAATATAAAGCTTCATGTTCTTTTTCCAATGCGAGCTAATACATGGAGGGATTTATGTCACTGGATTGCACTGTTACTAATATGAAGGTAATGGAGGGGCATTTTTGGTAATGGATAAAAGTATCAATCACATTCCTGTAAAATAAAGTTTGTGGAGGTGTTTGTGTAATCATGTAAGCTTCTAGTAGTATTTATGTAAAACTCGCATATTAGAATCTAGGTTTTTATGCAGACACCAATCATTTCTTTCCTAATTACACAATCACCACTATGTTCTTGATATTTACATAAATATCCTGTAAAGATATTAATTAGATGCCCTTGTGCTAACCATAAAAATGCAGTAAAATATCATTCCATTCTTGACCGAGAGCCATGGAAAAAAACAAGTTTATACGGTGTAGGATTAAATGCCTAGCTAACGGGAGGACCGACCTTAAAAAAGGTATATTTAGTTATAATATAAGTGATAAAGATTTACAGCTCAAGATTCAGAATGTTTTACATGCAAATTTCCACCTTATTTTCTCCTCCTCCCCCAAGAGAAGATAACAGCAACCTCCAAATTAACTCATGATAAGCTCAGAACAAGATTACAAAGAAACTATTGGGAGACGGGTAACTAGCTGCGCCGTCAATCTCTTTTGGATGGTAAATCTAATTCTTCGGAACACAACATTCATAGATCTGGGAACCATAATACTACTATGCATAATTTTCTGGACCCTCTTAAGGAGCTCTACAACTTCAGATGCAAGAACCCAAAGGTATCAAACCTGAAAGGGATGAAGACATGTTGATTGTTAATACAAACCTTCTCATGTTTAACAACTTTAGCTGAGGCAGCTTTCTGTGCAGCATATCCCGCAGTAAAATCACTTTTTATCAAACCAAACCAACTAACAGAGACACTACATTTAAATAACACAAGCATATTTTCCTCCCGCCCAACCAAAAATTAAAACCTCCAAAAATGGAAAAAAAGATATCTCCTTTCCCCGCCACGGCGATCACCACCACCACGGCCAGATCCCCACTCTCCTCTCCTTTCCTCTCGCCTTTAAGCACCACCACCACTGCCTCTTCTTCCCTCTCCGACATCGCGCGGCGGAGGCCGGGCCTCAATGTTGTGGCCTACATGGAGAGGAACCCGAACTCGGCCTCGGGCATCGCTGCCAAGATCATAGGCTCTCTCCTCCTGGTGGGTCTCGTCGCGCGGATCCTCAGCGACGAAGGGGATTTAGGCGATGACATCATCGACTTCGCCGAGTTCCGCCGGAGAGTGGGAAAAAAGTGCGGGGTCACCGACTCCAGGGCCTTCTTCGAGTTCCAGGAGCGCCGCGGCCGGGTACGTATTCAGGAGTTAACTTTTGGTCCTGTTTTTTTCTTCTTAATTTGATAATGTTTGGTGCTATAATTGGGAATTAGGATGCGATTGAGGTGGTGATGATGATACAGAAGAATGCGTGTGCTCTCATGCAAATCGTTCAACATTAGACTTTTAGTACTTGCTACTGTTTTTCATTGGGGAGTTAAGTTGGAGTTTATCATAATGCCTATTTTATTCCCGATGATATCACAGCATGCGGTTTTTGAAAATTGCAGATTATGCCATTTTCGTGTCGAGGTTCAGGGCATGCTTGGATTTAATTTTTATAAATCATGTATTCAATAGCAAGATGCTTACTTTGAAAATGTGATTATAATGTAAATTAAATATTGGCGCATTTGATAATCTTGTGCATGTTATACTTAATGCATAAATCTATTGACTCAAAAAAATATACATAAATCTAATGTAGATCCACCGAGACATCTTTACTTGATCAAAAAGTTCCGTTGATAGCCTAATTTGGGTTACTTTCAGCTTGGTGAATGTTTACTTAGATTCGATGGGGGCATAGGAACA